>CM034539.1:2006257-2118757 GCA_020002185.1 Paraescarpia echinospica
CTCTTCCCTCCTGATCTCTTTTAGAGAGGACTAACGTAACCAATAGGACCGGGCCCTGCCATACTCTTCCCTCCTGATCTCTTTTGGAGAGGACTAACGTAACCAATAGAACCGGGCCCCGCCACAGTTCCCTCCTTCGGGCAATAGTTAAAGTTCTCTCACACACACATGCGCTAAGTCGCATATTGCATTGTGTCCATTAACAGCCAGTTTCACTAAATGTAGTGTCCGGCTCTTCTCCTTGTGTGGATATAGCACATTACAATTAGGAGAGTATAAGTAACTTATTCAGCAGTTACCTAACAAATCGTAAACAATATACGGAAATTGGCAATATAAAATAAAATATGTTATCAATAACAACAGGTGTACCACGAGGCTCAATCTTAGGACCCCTGTTATTCATCATATTATCAACGATCTTGCACAAGTCAGTAAAATGTTTAATTTCATAATTTATGCTGATGATACAACTCTATCAAGTACACTAAACACTTTCAGTGATAACATACATGACGAAAATTTATAATCTTTCATAAATGAAGAACTTGTTAAAATAAATGTATGGTTCAAAATAAATAAATTATTGCTAAACATAGCAAAATATAAATACATGACATTTCAAAAGGCAAAGAAAAATATACAGACACTTACTCTGAAGATAGACAATGTAAATATTGAAAAAATCTAATAATTTAATGTTTTGGGTTTAATTATAGATACAAATCTAAACTGGAAAAAGCACACTGAAAAAATATCAAATGCTTGTTCTTAACAAATTGGCATTTTAAATAAATTGAAACAGGTGTTACTTCTTCATATTAAAATAATACTATATAATTCTTTAGTAGTGCCACATATAATTTATTGCATCATAGTGTGGGGCTTTCAACCAAATAGAATAATAAAACTTCAAACAAAAGCCCTGATAATTATTACCTTAAGTAACCATATTTCCAACACAGAACCACATCACACAAAAACTCAACTTGTTAAAAGTACAATTAAAAAATGGTACTGTAAATATTTACACAATGACTTACCAGTTTATTTATAAAACCGAGGATAATGTTTAACTATGAGGTACATAATCATGATAGAAGAGTCAGGAATAAAATATACACTTATAAAATTGAACATGAATTTGCTAAGAAATGTCTTTGGCATAATTTGCCTCTTTTACTAAATAGCATTCCTGATATAGTCAAAGAAAAGCTTAGTACACATAGTTCACAAGGATTTGCCAAGTATGTTAAACTTATTTTTTTTACAAAACTATCAAGTAACATGCACAAGGTAAAATTACTACATATGTATGCAAAACTCAGAACCGACAACCACCTGTCAACTTGATACAGTACAAAACAGTGTCTAAACGGCAAACACAATAATCAAGTAAGCTTGCTCACACTACACACATGCGTACGTATTATGGTTGTTTTCTTCTTCTTTTTCTGGAAGAATTTGACTAGATTGATTCAGTTTTAAAGTTTTATTACAAAAGGTGGCTCCTCGATAGCGACTGCCATAATCTTAGAGGAGTCTCGTGACCCTACTTTTTGTTTTTTATCATACATTATACCATGTTTATCATAAGGTTATATATTTGTATTATTTTTTATTTGACATGGATGTATTGTACGTTTTATTTGAAATGTATGGGTCAAATAAAACAAATTATTCTTCTATTAAAACAATTAATGTTACTGCTTACTGTTAACACATACGTGGGAAAACGGCACATGTTTTAAAGTCACTGTGCCATATAGAGTCACTGCTTGCGGCTCTTCTCCAGGTATCGTTGACATAAGTTCGACGCGCTGAAGCACTTTCCACGTTACGGCGACGTTCCGACATGCTTTCGCAGGTGACGTCGGGTTCGTAGAGCGTGGACAGTTGAATATTTGCTGCAAGATAGTTCACAGTGTCTTCCATGGTACGGCCACATTCTCTAGTGTCTTCGCAGGTGACGTGCAAGATTTGCACATCTTGGTGACAGCGATTGGTTGACGATGTCAGAGGTTGCGCGGTGCCGACGAGTACTGACGATTGGTTGCTCTATTGTGTGCACCTGCAAGGTATGCCGAAAACGACGCCTCGCTCTGGGGCGACTCCACCGAACTGTGGATACTTTGATGTTGTCCGAGTCCGCTTGTACGGGCACACAAACAAGCGGAGTTGCCGACAACAGACGTATTGGGACCATCGACGCTGTTTGTGATTGAGTATATGTGAGTCCGTGTACCGGCGTGCGTCGACTGGACATATTGTGGCAGTTGGTTCGGATGTGAGACGACGTCCTCGCAGTGGTTGCACGACAGATGTCTGTCCTCATTATTGGCTGCCCTCGATAGCTCAACGGGATTCACGAACGAAGCGTCGTCGACCAAAGCCGGATAGTGATCGTTTCCTGTCAACGGCAATGCAGCGTCGACATTGGGCGAACCGCGGTCAGCGAGGTGGTATAGGGCCATCATGTCAACGATATCGAGAGCACCAACGTCACATCCGGCGTCGAGCATCTGTCTCACAACCGATCATCATTGTCAGCGGCTGCTGAAACGAACGCTTTGTTTGATGCTGTTGTTTCTCGTTCAGTGGCTGACCTAAAAACCGAGACTCAACAATCGTGAGACGACACCACATTTATCATGTCTAGATAGGAATCACTAGAGGTGGAAGGCGACGATGTAACTGCACTGTGTTCTTGCAGTAGCTGGACGGTGTAGTCCGACTCACCACCGCAATCACATCCGTCCTGTCCCTGCGCTTGTACGACGAACGAAGTTGTGACGCCGACCACAGCCGGGTGGTGACCTGTCAAGGCGAATGCAGTGTCGACACTGGGCGAACCGCTGTCAGCGACATGGCTTAGGTCAGGCAAGCCGTCGGCGTCGAGAGCACTAACATCACATCCGGCGACTCTTGCACTGACGACGCTGGCCGGTGTCTTCCCTTGTTGTCATCGGAACTACAAACAGAGACTCGACAATCGTTAAATGACACCACATTTGTCATGTCTAGATCGGAACCACTGAAGGTGGAAGCCGACGATGAAACTGCGCTGTGTTCTTGCAGTAGCTGGACGCTGTAGTCCGACTCACCACCGCAAGCACACTCGTCCTGTCTGTATATTGATACTGTATTTGCAGTGTCGATGCTGGACTGTGTCTTCCTCAATTCGGCGTCATCGGAGTTACAATCAGAGGTAAAGCAGACATTAGATGATGCCACATTGATCACAGTTTGTGATCGCCAGGGGGACGACTTAAACCCTGTGTCAAACAACTGCAATTTGCATGTGCAGCCAGCCTCAGACACCGAGCTTTCGTTTTCACCACTGTCTGTTTGCTGCATGTAAGTAGTAATATAAGTGGTCCATCGTAGAAAGATCCGTTCACTGGTGGAAATTCCATGTTAAAAGATAGGGATTTTCCACCAGTACGCTCCGGGTTAAAGGATAGGTCATTTTAACCCCATGTTAAAAGATAGGGATTTTCCACCAGTACGCTCCCGGGTTAAAGGATAGACCATTTTAACCCCATGTTAAAAGATAGGAATTTTCCACCAAGGCGCTCCCGGGTTAAAGAATAGGCCATTTTTATCCCATTTTAAGAGATAGGGAATTTTTATCCCGTGTTAAAGCATAGGGAATTTTATCGTAAAGTTATCCGACCACTTTTTTGGATTTGTAACCCACGTTAAAGCATAGGCCATTTTTATCCCGTGTTAAAGCATAGGGAATTTTATCGTAAAGGTATCCGACCACTTTTTGGATTTTTAACCCATGTTAAAGCATAGGCCATTTTTATCCCGTGTTAAAGCATAGGGAATTTTATCATAAAGGTATCCGACCACTTTTTGGATTTTAACCCATGTTAAAGCATAGGCCATTTTTATCCCGTGTTAAAGCATAGGGAATTTTTTCGTAAAGGTATCCGACCACTTTTTGAATTTTCACCATGTTAAATGATAGGGAATTATCCCTGTGTTAAAGGATAGGGAATTTTCACCATGTTAAAGCATACGAGCTATTACTGTAAAGGTATGCGACCACTTTTTGAAAAATAACATACCTAATATCATTTGAATATGTCAAACACGAGATTGCTTGACCCGTAGGCCGAGGCTCCGCCAAGGGACCGAGCCCTTATTTGGTTGACGATGACATGTGTAAAATGTGGTGTTATAATAAGGCGTAATTTATAACAAAAGGATTATAAATTCAGCGGAGACAGTTTTGTCTGAAGTAATGTATACGAAATGTAGACTACATATAGGAGTATGTTATATCAGAACCTGTTTTTTCGAACAGCACGACCATCTTGGAATTTGTTAAATATATGAGTACTGCCAAAATTCGTGTCTCTTGCACGCTTGCGTGCAAGGGAGTCCCCTGTCGGATAGATCACGAACTACAAACATCATCCCTGGCGGACAATGATGTCTTTTCTTATGTCCCATAGGTTGTCCACCATTTGTTTAGGTGTAGGCCTCTCCTAGCCTATACATTTACAACTTTAACATAGGACATCATTAAACTGCTACGCGCCGTAGTTTTGTGCGCCCGGTGTGTTGGTCAAGCAGGTAATGCTTTGGTTAGACTTTGTTTTGAACTTGCGTTTATGTAATGTAATCCCTTCATGTGACATCATGATGCAGTGACGTCATTAATCTATAAACTGCTACGCGCCGTAATTTGCGCGCGAGATGAGTTGGTTATTCAGGTAGTGCTTTGGTTAGACCTTGTATTGAACTTGCGCGTATGTAATGTAATCCCTTCATGTGACGTCATGATGCAGTGACGTTGTGTTATTATAGCGAGTGGAAAATTCCCCTGTAATATATAATTCTAGAAGTTTCTTTGATACTTTTTCAGCACACTACAAAACTAAAGCTATTAATCGGTATAAAGTGATATTAACTCGTAATGAATGCTCTGTGACTGTGTGTTGGAAGAACATCTCCATAGTCGGCCCGTGATAAAACATTCGAGATACCAGTATTTGTCATACGAGATTTGTACTTACCAGCCGTATCACAGTTGATAGCCTGTTTGTAATCCGTTTTGAGGGGGTATTCCCTATTCAAGTCTCATCATTAACGAAATAAACACAGTCGATGTGCTATGTGCGTTGCGCTATCGGCGAGCCACGTTGTCAACTCAGTGCCAGCGGCCTTGACACCAAAGTTGTCAAACCTCTTTTTTTCGAAGCAGGCGCTTAATAAAGTGAAGCATTATAATAGAACAGTACAGGTTTATTAGCTATCATTTTAAAGAATTATACCGAACACTGGCTGTAAACAAACCGGTATAATCCTTTGACCTATAACATTAGCTAACATACGACATTTGTACTTACCAGACTTTGTATTAACATCGATATAGTTAATATAAGTCTTCTTCACACATCTAAGCAGATGTGTGAAGAAGAGGGGGTGGGATTCACAGATTTATGGGGATACTTTGTTGGGAGGGAAGATATGTACATGAGAGATGGACTCCATCTTAGTGGAAAGGGGGCAGCAGTTTCCTCAGAGAATCTGCTGCAATCTGTTGACAGTGGGACAGGTTGCATCTATTTAAACTAGATTCGCTGGGGAGACTAACAGAAAAGCCTGAAAATGGAGGCATAGATAAAGACAACACAAATAAATCAGCAAATAACAGTCTGTAAAACTATTCTGAAGCTGGATATAAATGTGTTTGTTTAAATGCAAGGAGTATAATAAACAAAAGAAATGAACTAAACATAATGGTAGAAGTATTGACCCTCATATAATAGGTATAACCGAATCCTGGACCACCACCGATATATCAGATGTTGAATTGGGACTGACAGGATATGTAATGTTTAGAAAAGATAGAATAGGAAGAAAGGGAGGTGGAGTTATTTTATATATTAAAGAATCTATTCAGGCATATGAAATAAAATTAGAAAGAGACGCAGATTGCGAAGAAGCTGTTTGGTGTAACATAGTTACAGGTAACTCAACGTTAACAGTTGGGTTAGTTTATCGAAGTCCAAACATAAGAATAGAACAGAATGAAAAAAATACAAAACGCTATAAGGGAAGTAAGCAAACGGGACTGTATTATTATGGGGGATTTTAACCATGGGCATATACAATGGAAATCTCTACAGAGTATGGGGAGAGAGGACCACAAGTTTTTTGTTTTAGTTCAAGATACATTCCTTTCTCAACATGTGCTAGAACCAACCAGGGGTGAGAATGTGTTAGACACAGTTTTGTCCTCACAGAATGAATTAGTTGACTATGTCAAGATATGTGAGCCACTGGGGAGTAGCGATCACAACCAGATACATTTTACCATCAAAGTAAAATCAGAAAGGAATAGTAAAAAGCAGTATAGGAGAAATTTCCACAAAGGAAGGTATTAGGACATGAGGAAATATTTAGCAAAGATAGACTGGAATAAGACACTGAAAAATAAGACGGCAACAGAATGCTGGAATATATTAAAGAGTGATATTAAGTGCATAGTCGACAAATTTGTACCCTTCAAAAAACAAGGAAAACGGTCCAAAAAGAAACACTTATCGAAAGAAGCCATTATAAAAATTAAGTATAAACAAATGATGTGGAAGTCATATAGATGTACTGGAAATGATGAAGACTACAACAGTTATAAAGAAGCACTTAACCAAGCTACAGCTGAAATTATAAATTCAAAGAGAAGCTACGAACAACAATTAGCTAGTAATATAAAACATGACAGCAAGAGTTTTTATGCGTATGTTCGAAGCAAACAGAAAGTTCAAGATAAGGTCGGTCCTCTAGAAGATAGTGCTGGAAATATAATATCAGAGGGATTCTTAATGGCAGAAGACCTGAATGAGTACTTTAGTTCAGTGTTTACCAGGGAAGATATTAGTTCACTGCCAATACCAGAGGCTAAGTTCAAGGGGGCAGATTCAGACTATTTAGGACAATTAATTGTAACCCCGGAAATGGTAGCTAAGAAAATAAGGGCTATGAAAGATAATAAATCACCTGGAGTGGATGGTATTCCACCCAAACTACTATTGGAAATTGTAGAACAAATTAGCATACCGCTTGCAACAGTTTTCAACTTGTCATTAGAAGAGGGAGTGGTTCCTTTAGAATGGAAAGAAGCAAACATTATACCGTTATTCAAAAACGGTTCGAGAAACAAGTCAGAGAACTATAGACCAGTGAGTTTAACATCAGTGATTTGTAAATTATTAGAGAGACTAATTAAAGATCACATGGTGGATTTTCTTGTTAAACAAAACTTGATAAACCCATCTCAACATGGTTTTTTTAAAGGGAGGTCATGCTTAACAAATATGTTATGTTTTTTGGAAGACATCACTATATGGGTAGATGAGGGATCACCAGTAGATATCGTCTACTTAGATTTTAAAAAAGCTTTTGACAAAGTACCACATCAAAGATTACTGCTTACACTAAAGGCCCAAGTTCAACTCTGTTCGGTGGTGTTGACAATGTTTGTAAAATACTAATACTTATGCAATGATTAATAGAGGTACTAAAATGTGAGTAATAATTCAATACACATTACTTACAACAATTACGGTATGATATTGTGGATAATTATAAATATTAAAAATAATAAATAAATAACTATACAATAAAATATTAATAAATATAGTTAGATCTGCTTTCGATACACTCGATCACACATCGCGTGGCGAGTACTTCCAAGTGTTCCGCATCGCCAAAATACGCGCAAGACTCACAACTACGACGTGTAAGACTCTAATGAATTCGCTCATGATGCTAAGAATAGACCATGGCAACGCGATGCTCCACGGTATCAGTGACCGCCTGATGCATCTCCCGAAGATGGCCCAGTGCTCCGCGGTCAACGTAGCTCCACAGATCCAGCGCAGCGACCGACTTCAGAGCATCACCACAGGACCCAAACTTTCTCATTAGCTACGGGTGAAGCGGCGCACAGAGTAAAAAACAGTGATCCTTGTCCTCAACATCCCTCACAACCAGAACCCCGTACCCCGCGTCACTGACAATACAACCCGATGCGATACGACCAGCGATCTCTCTCTTGAGCCGGACTACCCCTGTGGAACGCTCCGCCGGAGGAACTCCGGCTGATCACCTCACTGGACGCCTTCACAGCACGCCTCAAAACACACCATTCCAAACCCGTTTTCAATGTGTAAATGTGTAACATGTTTTTTTAAGGCCATCTTTCTATGTTATTGCATAATTTACTAGTGCATAAATACAATTAATTATTATTAAATAATTATTGAGATAAAATACTAGTTTAATAGCAGACAACTAAAATATTATACTAATAAATATTATGATATGATGAAGTCACATAAAACATCACGGCCTGTCCGACTCCACCGCTACAGCAAGCAGCGCTGGGCATCGCGACATTGCTCGATATATATTAAACGTAAATGTCACCTGCTTGTAGACAGCATTATTACATTAACACAGATTCGGTTATTAGATAGTCATCCATGTGAACAACAGGTAGGCTACGTAACAATTAATATCAATTCATGTGTGACGATTATCACACGAATTCCTAGTTCGGCTCAGCCGAGGTATACAAGAGATCCTTGGTTCTGTAATTGCAAATGCCAGTGCAAAAAGCAACACTCCGAATGTCATAACTTTCAACAAATTAAAGAGACACATCACGGTGCAACTGTTTTCATTTTCGAAGATAGAATACGATGCTTTATCTTAATGGTGTGTCATAAATCCAACCATGCCACTGCAAAAGATTATGAAATTAGGGAAGTACTTTACACAATGAAAGGATCTTTAATATAATCCGTCTCGGTATGAATGTGTGATGTGTTGCAATATGCGTGCCGTATGAAAGCAACACAGTTACGTTGGAGAGTATCTGTAACATTGTGAAAACATCTAATGTTGCGTGGCACTCCACTACGAACTGAGTTTCATTGACCAACAATCATTGTGAGATAATGGCGGATATAGCCGATTGCTTCCAGGTTGATAGCCAGAGTTTACTTGCACCTAAATAATTAAAATAATGTTATTTATTTGCTGATAAGTTTATAAGTGTAGTCACGCAATCGATTTAAATGTTGACTAGTTCTGTTGTAGACCTTTCTCGTATCTTTGTACGTATCTTTACATGGAACTTTCTTGTAACTTCTACAGAGAAACACTACTTACGTGAGTAGTCTAGCAGGTTAATCAGCGGGGATGCTGCAAACCCCGGAGGAAATCCCATGTTAAAAGATAGGGATTTCTCCAAGGGTGCGCCAAGGTTAATCAGCGCGTACGCTGGCGCGCCCCAGAGGAAATCCCATGTTAAAGGATAGGGATTTTCCTCCAGGGCGCTCCCGGGTTAAAAGATAGGCCATTTTAACCCATGTTAAAGGATAGGAGCTATTATCGTAAAGGTATGCGACCACTTTTTAGAATTTTTCCCATGTTAAAGGATAGGCCATTTTTACCCATGTTAAAAGATAGGGAATTTTCTCCATGTTAAAGGATAGGCCATTTTTAACCCATGTTAAAGGATAGGGAATTTTCACCATGTTGAAGCATAGGAGCTATTATCGTAAAGGTACGCGACCACTTTTTGAAAAAATAAAATATACCGAACAATATTTGAACATGTCACACATAAGATTGCTTGACCCGTAGGCCGAGGCTCCGCCAAGGGACCGAGCCCTTATTTGGTTGACGATGACGTTTCCAAAATGTGGTGTTATAAAAAGGCGTAATTTATAATAAAAGGATTATAAATAAATTCAGCGGAGTTCGTTTTGTTTGAAGTAATGTATACGACATGTAGACTACATATAGGACTGTGTTATATCAGAACCTATAGCCTCGTTTTTTTCGAACAGAGCGACCTTCTTGGAATTTGACCTTTGGTATAATTTCCGTACGGTAGTTTTTCTCCATGTTAAAGAATAGGGAATTTATCCCATGTTAAAGGATAGGAGCTATTATCGTAAAGGTATTCGACGACTTTTTTAGTTGGAGGTCCCAGTTTATCCCTACTTGTTTTACCCCTACATAGCCCATGTTAAAAGATAGGGGCTAAACCTCATTTTAAAGTTTAGGAAATTTGTATCCCAAGTTAAAGCATAGGGGCTAAAGTCTATCAGACCTACAGGTCTATACAACACACAAACATTGACCTACAACATACATATACCGACCTACAACACATAACCAGTGCTAAATATTAACCTACAAAATATAAACATTGACATACAACTCACAAACACTGACACACACACACACACACACACACACACACACACACACACACACACACACACACACACACACACACACACACACACACCGTAGGTCAAACATATAGGTTATTGTTATACGGTAGTACCTAAATTCGTGTCTCTTATAAAACCCGTACTCGAGACGTGTCTGGACTTGTTTGTTTGTTGCGAGCGCGAGCGTGCGCACCCTGTATGACGTCATTAAACTGCTACGCGCAGTCATTTTGTACGCGAGGTGAGTTGGTCAAGCAGGTAGTGATTTGGTTAGCCATCGTTTTGAACTTGCGGACTTGAATATAATCCCATCATTTTTGTGTACCTATAGGTGCTAAACCCTATGTTCGAACATAGGAATTTTCCCCATGTTAAGAGATAGCAAATTTACCCCATGTTAAAGGATAAGAATTTTGCATCAGGGCACTCCCTGGTTAAATGATAAGGAATTTTTTTATCTCATGTTAAAGTATAGGAGCTATTATTGTAAACGTATACGACAACATTTTGAATTTTCCTCATGTTAAGAGATAGGTTCGTTGGTGACAAAATATACCGTATAGCGAGTGGAAAATTCCCCTGTAAAATATAACCCCAGCATGTGACGTTATGGTCAGTGACGTTGTGTTATAGCGAGTGAAAAATTCTCCTGTAAAATGTCATTCTAGAAGTTTCTTTGGTAATTTTTTCAGCACACTACAAAACTGACGCTATAAACTGATATAAACTCGTAATGAACGCTCTGTGTGTTGGAAGAAAGTATAAGTGTTATATTGACATATAACATTTATACTTATCAGCCGTATCTCACTCGAGTGTTCGCTTGAAAACTTATTGCAAACTGGTTCCAAACTGTTTTGAAGTTATATTCCCTGTCCAAGTGATAACGACTCGGTGGCCTTGACACTAAAGTTGGCAAACCTCTTTTTCGAAACAGGCGCGTAACAAAGTGAAGCGTTATGATAGAACAGTACAGGTGTATTAGCTATCGAACACTGGCTATAAACAAACCGGTATAATCCTTTGACCTACCTATAACATTAGCTAACATACGACATTTGTACTTACCAGACTTTGTATTAATATCGATATAGTAACACTCTTTTGTGAGAATGTGGTTGGCTCTGAAAACAACCGTTTAAACACAAAAACAACTAAAACTGTTAAAACCGTTTAAACACCCAAAAAAACTAAAACTGTTAAAACGTTACACTAAGCACGTCGTCAGTGAGCGAACGAACGCAGTGGTGTAATATTCCAATGGTCTCCGTCATTGGGTGTAACGCCGGTCACCGACATCTTCACCAAAAAACATAATTGGCAGCGTCACGTCAATAAGGGGCGATGTCAGAGGAAGGTCGACAAACAGCAGCGGCGGGAAGCATCCGTTGAAGAAATAATAGTAAATGGCCTCAACCGGACCGATCCTGGCGAGGTTTAAAGAATGACGTTTAAATCATACTGAAGGCACTTGATAATGTGTATAATTTTTTGTTATAGCAGTTCGATGGAACATAAAGGTCACGTGGGCGTGCCGAAAGATCACGGACTGTAGAGTAGAAAATTCAAAAGCACGGACTGCTGAGTAGAATTTGCGCGTAACAAGGTGAAGCGTTATGACAGAACAGTACAGGTGTATTAGCAATCATTTGTAAGAACTATATCGAACACCAGTATAAACCAGAATAAATAAATATAATTCAAACTAAACTGATAACGAATGCTCTGTATGTTGGAAGAACAATAGACTAGTGTTATTAGGTAGCGATTAAATTCGTGTCTCTTATAAAACCCGTACTCGAGACGTGTCTGGACATGTTTGTTTGTTGCGATCGCGAGAGGGCGCACCCTGTATGACGTCATCAGTTATGTCTGAATGTAGTTCAGTATAGAAACATTACACAGTTATGTCTGCGTATATTTCAATACAGATGATAGGTTATCATCATCATCATTGTGTAGTCGTAGTAGCCCGTGGATGGGCGAAGGCCTCAGCATGTCGTTTCCAAATATGTCTGTCTTGCGCTATCCTCTGCCAGATGGTGCCCTTCCAGTACTCGTCTAGTTCGTCTCTCCACCGTCTCGCCGGTCTTCCTCTAGATCGTTTCCCTTCGTAAGGTCTCCAGGTTGTGATACGCGATGTCCATCGGTTATCTCGTAGTCTGCTGATGTGCCCTGCCCAGGTCCACTTCTGTCTTCTGATTTGTTCTATCACGTCTATGAACTTTGTTTTCTGCCTTACCCAGATGTTTGTTTTTCTCTCCCGGTATGTGGTGTTTAACATACTTCTTTCCATCTTCGTTTGTGCGGCTGCTAGCTTATTCTTTGCCTGTATGGTGAGTGCCTATGTTTCCGCGCCGTATGTCATCGCTGGAAGTACGCATGAGTTGAAGACTTGTCTCTTCAAGCAGGTTCCAAAGTTACCTTTGAAGATGTCGCGGTGTTTGGCGAATGCTGCCCAGCCGGCTGTGATCCTTCTTTGAATCTCCTTATCTTGGTTTTTGTTCTGATACTGTATCACTGTCCGAGATAGACATAGCTTTCAACGTTCTCTATCTGCGTCGTGTTGATATATATTGGTGTGTAATTTTCTAGCATCACTTCTGTCTTCGAGATGTTCATCTTGAGACCTTGTTTTTAACTTTTATCAGCTAGATCCTGCAGCATGTTTTGTAGTTCTTCCGGTGTAGTAGCGCATATGAGTATGTCGTCGGCGAAGCGAAGATGGCTGAGATATTCTCCGTCTATCATCAAGCCTCTGGTTTCCCAGGTCAGTCTTCGGAATATGCTTTCGAGTGTTGCCGTGAACAGCTTGGGCGATATGGTAGGTAGTTATGTGTATTTCAGTATAGACGTTAGCCAGTTATGTATCTGTGTAGTTCAGTACATATATGTTAACCACTTATGTCTTATGTCAATACTCTGACTAATTACATTGGTGTCCGTTAAGTGACGTTGGAACCATGATGGTCACCTCTTTGAATGAAGTCCTGTCAGGTGGTTGTCCTTACATGTTATTGACATAGTCGTTTTCGATCATAGCAGTTTTCAAATTCGCTTGTTATGACAGCCTCTATTAGGAACGCTACGTCGGAAATGACGTCGCACCGGAAGTTACTTGACTGTCATGGTGGCCTCTATGCTTCCAGTATTCGCGGAAGTGTGTCAACGAATAGAGACCTGTCATGGCCGGTAGATGGCAATACTCTGACTAATTACATTGGTGTCCATTGTGTGGCATCGAATGACGCCTCTCTCATGAACGTGCACATTTTTTTGTGTTAAGGGAAGTCACGTGATGTACGTTCGGTCTGATTGGTTATGCAAATGAGATGACGCCGAAAACTAGTGTATATACCATACTTCCGACGATTCTGGTCTTTCCTTTTTCGACTCTCTAGAAGGTCGTATCGTGTCTGATCGCTCGGACTATTTGTAAATATAGAATTATTACGTTGTAAAGACGGATGTTTCATACACATATGTTTTCCGTTAAAAGAAGCGAAACCTCATACGAGTCCTATGGTCGGCTCGTTGGATGTGAATCCAAACAGATGATCGTCTCGTGACATGAAGGTATGTGATGTTTGGTTCTTGTCACTCGTTGATCTAAGTGTTTGGTGTTTCTTTTGTCCGACAAGTTTGGTTCTTGTCACTCTTTGATATAAGTGTTAAGTGTTACACAGATGTCGTAGTGAGCGCCAGGACAAGTGATTTCAGCAATGTAGCGTTTGTCGACAGTGCACAGCAACTGAGGACACTGTGTCACACACACACACACATACACACACACACACACACACACACACACACACACACACACATACAATAACGACATATATACAATGACACGACCTATCCACAGATAGGAATCGAACGAGGAATTCGGCAAACATATTTTACACACGGATGGGCACTAAATGTCATGTCGATTATTTATTGTTGCTCATACACGAATGTTTCATTACCGAAATGGCTTTCTGAATGTAATATATGTTTGCGCAACCTCTAACATTCAACCAAAGTGAAGTGACGCAACATGTTAGGAAAGCGAGAGCTAGGAAAGTGTGAACGATTTATTCCAACGCGGCTCAATACATTATGACGGTATATTACACAGTCATCAGCTGCTGATATATTATTTAGCTAAGCTGAAAATATCATCTAGTCGTTCGAATGTGATCTCTGCAGCATGTAATAAAGTTTGTCGCCTGATTTTCGAAGCCGCCACCTGAAGACACGACCAGCATTGCGTATTGCAAGGTAATTCGTGTATTGTTCTTGCTCATGAACACGGCTCAAGAACAGCTGTGTAGAACTGTGTTGTGGTGTTGTGTGTGCGTCACTGCTCTTTGTAAGATGCATGGACAGCACGATCTGTGGTGGTACTGTTGGACAAGAGCCGCATGATTTAAATGAACTGTTTTGTGAATTCCACGGAAGCAAATTTTCACCAATCTGGAAAGCAGAAACAGCATGACTGGTTTTGAGAAATTTAGAGGTCAAGGTAGATTCTCTGATGTAACTGTTGACGTAGAAATACAATCAGATGGAGTATGGTGCAAATTCAATATTTGAGTTATGTGACGGTATATTGTCACTATAGGGTATACCAAACAAACATCTCGTTATCACTTCTTTCAAGTAAGACATTAAAAGACAATTTCAATAAAAAAATCATCAACCAAGTCAACGTCGGAAGAGACCACTGCATGGCAATTAGCAACATCAATCTGGACGTCAAGGATGAAAGGAAGAAGTTGACAAACAGGAGACAAGTGTATATGTAGCGTCTATTGTTCTTGCTGATGGACACGGCTCCGGAACAGCTGTGTAGAACTGCGTTTGCGGTGTTGTGTTTGCGCTACTGCTCGCTGTAAAACGCATCCAAGGCAAGATCTGTGGTGGTGTTGTTGGACAAGAGCCGCAGGATTTAAATGAACTGTTTTGTCACTTCCACGGAAGCAAATTTTCACCAGACTGCAAGACTGGTTTTGGGAAGTTTAGAGGTCAAATTAGGTTATTTGATATAACTGTTGGCATAGCAATACAACCAGATAAAATATGCGCAAATAGTCACTTTTTGAGTAACGTGACGGTATATTATCACCGCAGGGTATACGAAAATAAAAATCTCGTTAGCACTGCTTTCAATGAAAAAGAGGTTTGCCACAGAAGAAGTGGAGCGAACGATTCAAGCATAACACTTGATTTCCGCTGTTAACACGCGGTGCGTTCTGGATAAACTTGACTTACTTGACTTAAATGCCTACGCCGATTTGACCTCTCACTTTCCTCCTGGATGTCACACGCCTCCATTTCGTCCTGTCTAGATCACACTGTTCTGCTGTTAAAAAGTGAGATTCCAGTGTCTTGTCTAATTTGGTTACTCCACCTCTTCCGCGGCCTTCCTCGTTTTCAGAGTAAGTTAAAATCTTCCTTGTAAGCTACTTTATTTTCGTCTGGCGAACGGCATACCTGTCCAAACCACTGGAGTCTTCTATGTATGTTGTCATCTGAGATGGATTCAGGGGTGAATGCCTCATCTATGATCTGGCTATTTCGTAATCTGTCTGCCATAGTAACACCTCCGATAGCCCGCACATGGCAACATATATATATATATATATATATGTGTCTATGTGTGTGTGTGTGTGTGTGTGTGTGTGTGTGTGTGTGTGTGTGTGTATATATATATATATATATATATATATATAGGTATATATACGATAGTGATAGGAGACTTTAATGCGAAATTATGGAAACGAACAAACATTTCGGAAGCGGCAACAGGCAAATGTGAAACGGAAGAGGCGACACCTTGGTAGAATGGACAACGTAAGAAAGTACACAATCAAGAATACCATATTCCAGAAGAAAGCAGGGAGGAGTTGGATGAAAAGATTTGACCTCTCACTATCCTCCTGGATGTCACACACGTCCATTTTGTCCTGTCTAGATCACTCCGTTCTGCTGTTGAAAAGTGGGATTCCATTGTCTTGTCTAATTTGGTCACTCCACCTCTTCCGCGGCCTTCCTTGGTTGCTGTGTTCGTTAAAGTATTCCTTGTATGCTACTTTTTTGAGGTTTTCGTTTGTCATACGGCAGACAAATCCAAACCACCGGAGTCTTCTATGTCTGATGACATCTGAAAGGGACTCAGGGGTGAATGCATCATCTCTGATCTGGCTATTTCATAATCTGTCTGCCCTTGTAACACCTCCGATTGCCCGCAGGAAATACATCTCAGAAACTTCAAGAGACTGCATCTCTTGCCATCGTAGTGTCCAAGGTTCTGCACCATACATTGCCATAGGCAGTACAAGGGCTCCATGCAGTATGGCTTTCATTCTTATTGAGATGACTCTGTTTGAATATATGTTGTTTCTGAGTCTACCAAATGTTGTTGATGCTAAGGCTATTCGCCTGGCAACTTCCCACTCTTGGAAGATACTATGCTGCCTAGGAAGCAGAACTCTTTCACAGTGTGAAATAACTCATTTGTTTTACTCCATTTAGGATGGAGTAAAAGATGGCGCCGGTGCATGGTGATACGTTGTGGCGGTGGATGATTGTGTGTATATTTTTGAAGATGATTGTTCTAATGTTTAAGTCTATATGTGTATATAAGTTGTAACACCTCTGATAGCCCGCGCATGGCAATATATTACGGAAACGCATCTCAGAAACTTCAAGAGAGTGCGTTTCTTGCCATCGTAGTGTCAAGGTTCTACACCATAAATTGCCATATGCAGTATAAGGGCCACATATAATATGACTTTCATTCTTATTGAGATGAGTCTGTTTGGAAATATGTTGTTTCCTAGTCTACCAAATGTTGTTGATGCTAAGGCTATTCGCCTGGCAACTTCCCTCTCTGTAGAAGGTATTATGCTGCCTAGGAAGCAGAACTCTCTCACAGTGTCCAGTTCTAAATTTTCCATGTTGATATGCTTTTGAATTAGTTGATTACTTTGCATTTGAAGATGTTGATTTTTATAACCCATTTGTTATAGGCTGCTTGTAAATAACCTTAGTAGAGTGATATCTAGCAGGACATCAATGGGCCAAGTTGACCTGTGTATTTAAGTAAAATAAGTCAAGATAATGTAGCTATTATACAAAGGTAATCATATTTTATACATACTCTTCATATAAAGTTTAAGCATCGTTATGACAATCGCAATCATAAGGTAAGCAAGGGAACATGATAAAGTTGCAGCTATAGTAGAGAATGATGCTACTCATACTTTGTATAATTGTTGACATAACGGGATCCATGTGATGGTCTAAGTTGACCTGATTGTGATTAGGGGAATTTTAGAGGTTGTCCAGTGTTGGTGCTGTCTTACACTGATCATGTGGTGACAGGGGTCAAAAAGCAACAGTCCCTGTGGTGTGATGATACATTTGGTCCTAAGCAGAACAAAATATGTTGGGTTTATCTTTGTCAGGATGTACTCGGTGCAGCACGCACCTCACCAGATTGCCAATGCTGGGGCTTCAGTGATCTGCCCTCTACAGACAGACGTCGAACAGCTCAAGCGCGATGTCAAGGCGATAAGAAATGTACTACTGAAAGACGTTGAGCAGCTTAGACGAGATAATACGGATTCACGTGAGATTTTCTGTACAGATGTCCAGCAGCTCAAACGTGAAGTCACGGCGATACGGAAGAGAATACAGACAGACGCTGGGCAGCTCAGGCGAGAGAATACTGAGTATTTACAGTATATTACGGTATATTACAGTTAGATGCCCATCATCTGAAGCATGATGTCAGTGAGTTACAGGAAATGTCACAGGACAACGTCGCTGCATCGACTGCTTCACTCTGTAATCAAGGATTCACCTGTACAGGTATTGTTTCTTTTTATCGATTCTGTACCGTGTGCAACACATTGTACGGTATACGTATGTTCATCCAACCATCAAGCCGCAAAATGTGTTAGAGACAATAAGTGCTAAGGAATGGAAGAGAAAATTCAAAGACATCAATAATGAGACACACCAAACCAGCAGGTTCTTTTTGATGAGTGTTCAGACCGAGTGCAACATACACTATCTACAAACCACTAATCGATCGACTCTTGGCTGCAGTAACTACAACAATTTTCACAGCCACACATTATTCCTGAAAAACACACATTTATGCCACAAATGAAGAACGTCTCATCCACGTTTCTGGAGTAATATGGTGCTAGGGACTTCCACAACTCGATGGTTAATGACAATATGCTAAATTTTTTGTTTCTTACTTTGTATTTCCACTCAGCCTTGAAACTGTAATCATTAATCGAACAAAACATCTAGTCAAAAATGACTATATATTTCATAAAAAGAACTTAAATCCTGTCATAGCTGAATATGAATAACACAAATCAGATGTCACTACTTGATGCCGATGTCACCAACACGGACAAATGATTCTAACATGACAATGGACCAACGAATTTATTTGCGCCATCTACACTTTGTTGTTTCAAACCAACAAATCGTGTGTGTTTTTGTAAAGGTAACTAAATAATTGTAGATACGAAAGGCGCCGGCTTCGCGAGCCGAACACAGGACACCCAGACGCCTTCCTGTTCGTCGATAGCCACGTCGCTACAACACGGTGACGCCGGAGACGAGAAGAGCGAGCCGAGTAAGCAGTGGGGCCACGCCTTCAGGACGTTCTGTGAAACGACCACATTTCACGGGCTGCGAAATGTGACTGATTCGACAAGCCACGTCGCTCGAAGGTAAATGACTTCGTGCAATCAACCAGGCTAGATTGTTTTATGGCAGACGTTCAATAATATCCTTTAGTACAATCAATTATTAAGATAACTGAACTTTAACAACATATCGTCATGTTGTTTCAATGCAGTTATCGACACACTTCGATAGTTCAGTTAGTTCAATGAATACTTCGCCATATTCATTGTTATCTTTTTCTAAGTTTTTCTACATTTGGTGGTTTGTTTATGTGGCCGTTTTACCTTCACTTGTCCATCTTGTATTTGACATATCCACTTATGTCCCATTTATATAGGTAAATTTCAACTGTTTCTTTCTTCACTTTTACGTAGCGTATTTGTACATTCTAAATTCCTGTGGCGATGTTATAGTACGTCATGTTCAGTTCCTTCTTCTTGTCTCCCGAATTTGACCGTCAACTTTTACCCGGGACATGTACACTGGGGAGTTTGGTTAATTAAAAGTATGAAAACAACATTAAACATTAATTTCACCGGCAATTCGACAACATTATTACATTAACAACACTCTCGGTTATTAAATGATCCTTTATGTGAAAAACAGGTAGGCTACGTGACATTTAGTGTCAATTCGTGTGTGACGATTATCACACGAATTCCTCTTTCGGCTCAGACGAGGTGGACAAGAGAGCCTTGGTCCTGTAATTGCAAACGCCAATGCAAAAAGAAACACTCCGAACGTTATCACGTTCAACAAAATAAACTGACACATCACGGTGCAACCTTTTTAATTTTCGAAGAGAGAAGACGATGCTTTTTCTGAATGGTTTGTTACAAAACTCAAACATGTCACCGCATGTGACATACCACACATTTATGTAATTAAGGAATTACTTTACTTTTTTGCAGCTAAATACATCATTAACCATACGCCATGACACAGGAAGCAGTCGATTCTCTTTAAACATTTCGAATAAGGGCAAAGGTGGCACATCGGACATCTGAAGAAAACTACTGTTAATATTCAAGCAATTAATCATAATTACCTTGTACAAGTTTAATGACGTCTTCGTACATTTGAGAGGGTTCGTCTCGTTTGATTGGTGTTTTGGTCTTTTTATTCAGATGGTTTCTTTTCTTGTCATATTCTCAGGTTCGTCTCCCTGTCTGCTTGTCGATGGTGTGATTTTCTGTTGTCGTCTAAGAGAGCGGATTTCTTGATGATAGACATATATGTCTGTGTCGCTCGTCGCGCTGTTCTCTTTGGTGTCGTCAACGTCCTATTTGTATTCCTCGAATCGTGTTTTGAACAATCTTTCCGTCTCCCACCACATCCAGCAAAACAGTTTTTGCGAGGAATTTGGTAAACAAATAACTGTTTTAATAAAAATAAGCTGTTCTGACGAATTTTCGGTTAATTATAATAACTTTTTCAACGTATTGTCTAAACGATGTAATCATGTTCATATCCGCTAAATGATTCCTCGCGGTCATGCACTACTAAAATAGTACCCACAAGTATGTGTTCTTTTTCCGCTTAACCTGGGACAAAATTAACAGTTTGCTAAAATAACCATGCTGAAATACAAATGTGCCAACTTTCCGCATGAAACAAAATGCAAATCATGTCAGTCTTGGAAACGCAATCATGACGAATTTTCTTATTTAGAAATAATCATAGTTGGAACGTTTCAATGTTAATCTTAATATTTGTATTCTGTATGAAATAGCTCAACCAATTTTTTATTCTTATGAATTGTGGTGACTATTTGAACGTTACAAAATATAGCTACCATGACATTTATTTTGTTGCATACAAAATGTAACAATTCGAAGTTACATTGTCTATAAACCCAATCTGACTGGTCGTTTGCAGGATTCTCTGGATCACAATCGTGCTAAGCAGCACCGCGCTATTCGGCTCTCAATGTCAGCACTTGGTGCAACACTATTTGAACCGGCCTGTCACATTGAAAACATCGATGTCAAGACAAGAACCTGTCGTCTTTCCAGCCGTCACCATTTGCAACCAAAACACCTTCAGGTATCACATATCCAGGATGACATCAATTCATCTTTGAAATTTTCGCCTACTGGACATTTCATCCCTCAAACAATGTGTCATAGTGAACATGAAGCGGTGTCTTAGTGTGTTTTGTCAAGAGCCTTCAAGCGAGTTATTTTTCAAAAATGAACAGAACGGAGATTTTGAAATTGAAGATGGCCTCCTTCGACCACATTTCTTACTTATTTGGATGTGTAAAATGTATTTAGATTGGCGTCATGTGATCGTCTAATCATGTACTGTCCACAGGATATCCTAGTCTCCGACAGTTCGAGCTCTGCGTTGTGCCACTACTGATATAGTATATATTGAAGAATAGCAAAGATGTTGAAAACACTATGGGTTCAGTTTATTTGTAAAATTCCCTAATATTAAAATTAATATTTTTTATCTGTTGGAATGCCGTGTACTGGTCTAAATATTGGATACTTTATCTCGGCATCGCATTCACCACGTTGCCGACGTTTGTTGCAGATTTGTGGCAGCTGCAGAAAACGGATCGTATTTTTGGCTGGACGAAATGTACAATAACGCAAACAACACCCCGTTCGATTACACGAAATGGGACGTCGGCAAAGTGTCGATGTTCGATGTCTACCTTCAACATCGCCATCTCAAGGAAGACATGATTGCGTTGTATGTTTCTTAACAAGCTGCCGACTCTTGACGATACATGTCACAGTATATAATGGTAACAACGGCTATGGCAATATTGTTTAAATAAATCATCGTAATGCTGTTTAGTTATCCGATGCATAGTAGCATCCTGCTTGATTACTGTATCAGTAAAAATAGTCTACTTTACTTTGACCAGCCGCACCCACTAAGAACGATCAATGTGATGATACGATACAACTATGTTTGTGTGATGTTGTTCTCTAACCACCTCCATCTACATGTCGTTGTCATTTTAGTTGTCGGTGGAAGGGAATGCCCAACTATACGTGGGTGATGTTGTTCTATAACCACCTCCAGATACTTGTCGTTGTCATTTTAGTTGTCGGTGGAAAGGCGTGCCGTGCAGTCACGAAGATTTTCAGTTGACCGTGACTGATGCCGGAGTGTGTTACACGTTCAACGCCAGGATTACCGACAACTCCACCATGAATACGGCTGGTAAATTTAACTCCTATATTATGTAGCAATCAGAGATGCACACCTTGGCCTGAAACTACAAAACAGTGGCACCTGCCATGACATATTACTATAATCGAGCAAGTTTATACGGGCATGTTAGCGTTTTCCTCTTAGACGGCTTGAACCTTGAGCGCCATACTATACGGGGTCAATCTACGACACCAGGGGATAGGGATACCTGTTTTATAAAATAATAACAGTGTGGCACAACAGTTACACAGAAGAAACAAAAACATATGTAACAGGTTACCAGCCTCCCGTAACTGTTAATTACAGAACTTAATTTTTTTATTATATTAATTACATGATTAGACTGGCTGGCACACGTAGCGTAATAGCAGATAATAATATTTTGAAATACGTCTACACAGGCTTGAGTGACGTTGTTTTAAAAATAGTGTTCATCAGCAAGTTGTTAATATCTGGTAGGAAGCATTGAAAGCATGAAACAAATTAAAACTTTCTAACACGAAACACACTTCAAAATAATAATAATAATAGTTTTATGTTGTTAAGCGCCTCACACAATGTTGTTCACAGCGCTTTGCAACAGTATACAAATACATGTTAAGAATAATGCATCAATAGTTGTTATATCATTTATAACATGATCTAATAATAATAGTAATTAAGACAATAAATATAGTAGAAGTAGAAAAGGAATGTGATATAAAATATCATATAATAAAATTAAAATAATGAAGATAATTGTATTATTGTTTTAATAAATAAAGTAAAATCAATGTATACATAAATAAATTAGGCTAAGAGTGTATATTAAAAATAAATAAATAAATAAACGATCAACATCAATCAGCTACGGTAAAAGAGTGTTGGTAATCGTCCGACTTACATATACGCTGCAGTGAACAGGTGAGTCTTCAACACATGTTTAAACGAATCCAATGATGTTTTGCTGGTAACACTTGGCGGCAAAGCATTCCACAGTGCTGCCGCTGCGTGAGCAAATGTACAGTCAGCGGCTCAGCTGCGTATTCCCGGGACAACTACAGCATTGGAGTCAACAGACAGAGCGTTTGCATGTGGACAGGCGAATGTCTTCGTGCAGTGCCTTGAACGTATGCACAGCTAATTCTTGAAAGTAATGCGATGTTAAATAGGTAGCCAGTGCAGTTGGCGAAGACGGCGGCATTCTGGTGTCCCTGCAATCAAGCGATGTTATTGGTTGATGTATCGAACAGTAGATAGTTGCTGTAGTCCAAACGGGTTGTTATCGTGGCATTAACTAATAGTTCCGCTGTCGGTTGAGTTAGGTAACGGTGAATCAACCCGATGTTGCGCAGGTGCAACGAGCAAGTGCTGATAGTACGTGACACTTGCACAGTCATATCCAGGTGTCTATAAAGGTGGACCCTGATATTTCTAGCATGTTCAGTTGCATTAATTTTATATGTCCCACTTACGATAGCAGAAGCCGATTTGGGGACAATCGGTGCAATTTATGTTTTGGTGTCATACATGAACAAATAATTCCTAGTCATCAACTCCTTCACGTCATCAATACATCGCTCTATACGACGCACGGCGGTCTACAGAGAAGATGCATCCAGGTCGAAATGACAGAACAGTTGTAGATCATCAGCGTAGTAGATCAAAGTCGTCTCGCTGGATAACACGCGGTTGAAGACGACAATCTGCTTGCGATCACTTAGGTTAGATTCCACCTAATGAAGAACCACCCCGGCGATGTCGTAGAGTCGTTGTGAGCGATCCAGTTGTATTGCATGATCTACCGTGACAAATGCGGCCCTACAACAATAGTAGCTTGTCTACGTCACAAATTTGGCACATGAATTGGCTGCATCAAATGCGACTGACTTGTGACAAAGGTCCAGGTGGAACAAGGATGGGCATAACAGACATAAGATACAACACGGGGGGTTACTGTGGGAATCCAAGTTGAATACCCATTTAATAACTATAATAAACCACATAAACGATACAAATATACAGCTGGCCAACTATTGAAGTATTTCCTTGTTAGAAAGTATTGTATCACATGTATAAGTACAAACATCTATAAACATATGTTATGAAAAGTAAATAACAACGTGTTATTGCTTGCCCACAAAGAGAGTCGTGAACTCCGGAAAACTAGTAATCGGGATAACAAACATTTACGCACCCTGATTGCAGGGGTATGCCGGGGGTGCAACAATCAACCCCGGCATTTCACACATAAATTGCGAGGCGTAGCTATTATGGACACACGACGAAAATACAGCCGTATCTCGGCAACGTATGAGAAGAACGGCGTCACGTTGATCAACGAAACGTATACGGCTGTACGACCATGTCAAGGAGACAAGATAATACTGGCTCACAGCAATCCAACGTCGATCGTCTGGCAATAAAATGGCCGTAATTATCTTAAATGGTCTAATGACGACCAAGAGATGAACAATCTTCCTAATCGACGCTACTAACTTCTTCTTACATCATTAACAAGTGACTTACATTAACACCACATGACCAGATAGGTTAAACCTGTTCTACTCATACTTAATTTGACATTCCTAGTTGTAAAATAAGTATAATAAATAATCAAATACAATTTGTTACCCAGCCGATAATATGACTTGCGCTTTAGTGTAACATTTTACATTCAAGTACTCGAGGGATGGCAGCACCCTACAAGGAAACTCCTGCGTAGTTTATTGATCAACCCTCTAATTTTGAACCAGACTAATTTTACTCAAACCACTTTGACAGTGACCATGCATGCAAATAAATAATTAAATATACTAACGTGACTTTAAAAACGCGTAACTTTATATTATAATATGTAATAGTTTATGTTGGTATGAAAATGCCCACCCAACATTTGTTATAATCATAAGTCAATCACGCATACACACAATAAAAAGCAACCGATAAAAGCTCGGGAATACTTGGCGAATGGCGAACCATCCGAAATGGCTTTACGACCTAAATTTGGGTCGCGACCCATGGGACAAGAATTGCTGGATTTAATCAAGAATAAATAAAATTGCATTTTCGTATACCATAAAAAAACATATATATTTCACAAACGATCGGTGTTTTAGGGGTCAAGAACGGACTGCAACTGGTGTTGAACGTTGAACAGTACGAGTACATGACGGGTCAACACAATGCAGTGGGACTGAAACTTCTTCTGCACCATCAAGATGACGTACCGCAAGTACAGGACTTCGGCGATAACATCCCAGTAGGAATGGAAACATTTGTTGCAGTAAGCCTCTCTAACGTAAGTAACGCCTTGTTTACAAAACACCCAATATCAACTCTGCAAAACACATTAATATATATATATATATTAATGTGTTTAACAGAGTATATAAGTATATATATATATATATATATATATATATATATATACACACACACACCTAACAGTAGTATTACATGTAATTTACGATGGACGCAGGAGCCACGTAGCCAGGGTCAAAAGGTCATGGGTTAAGTAGCGCCACCTGGCAGGTTGGTGGTGAAGAAAATAAGTAGGTAAATAAGCGCCCCACTTGGAAGTAAGGTCATGTACAAAACTAGTTCAGTTACCGCCACTATTTGATTAACCGATGAACAATATATCTAGGTCGATGACGCTTTGAAATAGGGCAATGATGTCATGGAATAGGTCAATGCGCATGCGCATTTGTATCTTTTCCCGATGGTGCAGCTTAAAATCGTCATCGTTCTGTTTTGAATTATAAATATAGTTCGGTGATGTCATGAAATATACCATTAATGCCTGTTTCCGACGGCGGCAAGATGGTGAACTATCTGTTCACGTGATAAAAACATCACATATGTTGTAGCGCCGGTTGTTGAGTTAATGGTGAAATATGAAAACAGACAATCAGCGCCACCTTTTTATTTAACGATGAATGATTAAAACAGGTCAACGATGTTATGAAATAGGTCATTGCGCAAGTGCAATGATGTTTTTCTTACTGTAACTCACACATTCGCTACCCTAATGAGTTATTAAAATAGGCAGATAATATTATGAAATGTGATTTTCTGATCCATCCTGTGTCATGCGTGTGTTATTTCCATTGGCTTACACAAATCACATGACGTTAAAAGCATCATTACAGCTATTTCCATTCATGTTTCCTACTTTAGTACATCAGTGTGGTAAATAGAGTTTTTAGAGTTTCAGCGTGTTGGCGGGATAACAATTAAAATGTTAGTGCATTAGCGTGGTAACATCACATTTTTCCATTGCGTGGTAACATCACAATATTTTACCGTTACACCGCGGTAATTTTGTAACATTTTGATATTTTAATGCGTGGGTGTAGTAACTTCGTGACATTTTGAGCGTTTCGTCACGTTATAGTTGGAAAATTTTATTACGTGAGCGTGTTAACTTTACCGTTTCATTTGAGCGTTTCAGCACTTGTAACATTTTCATCCTTTTGTACATCACCGTGGCAACATCACAAAAATTTTGTGTTTCTGCGTGGCATCCTTGTAAAATGTTCATATTTTAATGCATCAGCGTAGTAATATCATAACATTCTAACGCTTCAGCGCGGAGGCTTTGTAATATTTTCATTCTTTAATGGTTCAACGGGGTAACTTCTTAACATTTTTAATGTTTCGTGGCGTTAAAGTGGGAGCATCTTAGTACACGAGCGTGTTAAATTCGTATCATGTTAGCGTTTCTGCACGGTAGACTTGTTAAATTGTCATAGTTTAACGCGTGGTGCCGTAAATTCGATACATTTTAGTTCTTCACCGAGGTAACTTCTAAACATTTTAGCATTACAGCATGTTTGTGGGGTAAAATATTGTTGTTTTAGTGCATCGTCGTGGTAACTTCATAACATTTTAGTCTTTCAGCACGGTAGCCTTGTAACATGTTCATACTTTAATGCGTCAACGCGTTAACTTCTTAAAAAAAATTCGTTTCAGTGTGTAAGTGGGGTGAAATGTTCATATTGTTGTGCATCTTAGTGGTAACATCACAACAGTTTAGCGTTTCATCGCGTTAGTGTGGTAGCATTTTAGTACAGAAGCGTGTTAACTTCGTAACATTTCAGCGTTTCAGCACTGTAGACTGTCACGAAGTGATTTGAATTGAATTAGTCTGGCTCAAAATTAAAGAGGTAAACTCGGCAGGAACCCCATTTTATGGTGCTGCCATCACTCGGATGCTTGAAAGTAAAATGCTAAACTCGGCAGGAACCCCATTGTATGGTGCTGCCATCACTCGGTTGCTTGAAGGTAAAATGTTACACTAGGTCCATCTTGCGATCAAATCGCAAGTCATATATAATCGGCTAGTTAATGAATTCTATTTGATTAGTTATAATATTAAATCAATGAATAGGAACGTTAAATTTGGTATGAGTAGAAAGGATGTAACCTAACCGATAACGTGGTGTTATTGTAAGTCACTATTAGTGACATTTAAATAAGTTAGTAGCGTGGATTAGGAAACTTGTTTATCGCGCCGGGCAAGAGCGAAAAAATATTTCACAACTCGTGTCTGATTAGAATATTTGTTTTACTAAAATAATGCAATAAGTTGTGATAGTTGAGATATGTTATTTTTATCGTTATTGCCGTCATGGTTCGGGGATTCTGATGATCTTAAATTTAAGAGTGATTTAGGTAATTTGAGGATTTTCAAGAGATGACGATTGTGTGTCTATAATACAACCATGTTTGTTTTAAACCGAGCGAGTTGAATACAGTCTAACGAAGTTTCTAGAGATTCGGAAACGCAGTTTCTGGGATGGTTTAGTTTGTGTTAAGACTTGCTATTGGCCAGTTAGACTTCTGGCGATTGGTCGCTGTTAGAGTATTAAGTGAATTACGACAATGTTAGGATCAGACGACCGCTGTATCATTGCTGTGAGTGTGTGTGATCTTGTCTCCACGACATTAGACTTAAATTGACGTGTTTTGTCTCCCATGTCTTGAAATTGTTACTTCCTGAATATTTTAATGCAGACAACCTTGCATTGTGGTTGTGTCGGATTACTTGGAAGAATTGCTAGTGCCAACCGTCATGGTATACCACAAAATTGAATAGCTCACCATGTTCTCCCATTATCTTTCAACAACAAGATAGGTGATTGAGGTCGACACAGCAGATTTCGGGTCGTCTCCAACATGTCGTGAAGACATAGGGGTGAGTTTCGCAGATCGCCATTCCTCCTACTTGTCGATCATTCAGACCATCGTCTCGATGTTGATCTTTGCCACGTACATTCCCCACGTGACGCCTACAATCGCCTATCGTGTACCGTCTTGCTGCCATATGCGTTCGCTCGTCACTTGACGCCTATTGACAGTCCAATGTGTATTCGTCGCGCCGCCGTATACGTTCACCCATCGTGTGACGCCCATCGACGCCACTGTGTGCCGTCGAGCCGCCTTATACGTTTACCTATCGTGTGACGCCCATCGACGCCAATGTGTATATGTTTGCCTATCGAGTGACACTCGCCAATGCCCACATTACCGACATAAGGATGTATTTACATCGTTGTTTTCATAGTTGGCAGTCACGCCCCGCAATTTATATACGTCGGAAGTACGTCGGAAGATGCTTACTGTATATGGAAAGAGATTGGCAAACCTAGACAAGGTGACATTTTTAATGTTGTGAAATTATCCAGAATGAAATTCAAGCAGGCGATCAGAAAATGTAAAAGGGAGAAAGAAACTATCATTGCTGATAGCATTGCAGAACAGTTGTGTAAAAAAGACCACCGCAAATTCTGGAAAGAAATTAAGCACTGTGCGAACAGTAAAAGAAAAATGGTGCTGTAAACATCGGGTCAATGTGGAACCATCAGTATGAACATTTATTTAATGATGTGGAGGATAGCCGATGTGAACAAGTTTGTTATGATTGTTACACTGGCAATACGGGAATGACTGTTGGTGCAGTTGAACTGATGGATATTATTAATGGACTCTCAAAAAATAAGTCACTAGGTCTGGACGGTATCAATGCAGAACATATTAAGTTCGCTGATTTTTAACTCGCTGTGCTTTTGTCTATCCTTGTGTCTTCGATTCTGGTGCATGGTTTACCAAAAGAAATTTCACAGTCTGTTATTGTACCAATTATTAAAGACAAAAATAGACGAGTAAACGACAAAGGGAATTATAAGCCAATATGTCTATCGAACATATTTTCGAAGATAATAGGCACTGTTCTTTTTAATAGAATGGAAATGTACTTGGAAACCACTCCTAATCAATTTGGTTTTAAACCTAAACATGGAACGGAGTTATGCGTGTTTGCATTTATGGAATATTAAGGTTCTATATTGAACATGGTTCAGTTATGACGTCGTGTTTTTAAATGCATCAGTGGCGTTTGATCGTGTCAACCGATATACACTTTTAACGAAACTAGAACAACAAAATGTACCGAAATATATATTAAGAGTACTCAGCAATTAATTCAATAATCAATGTGTATGCATACGATGGGGAAATACCTACTCGCACTTCTTCTCGGTAGGCAATGGTGTTGAGCAAGGTGGGAAGTTATCCCCTTTACTTTTTAACATTTATATGGATGATCTGTGTATACAACTGCACACAAAACAAATCGGTTGTAGTCTTGGTAACATGGTTGTTAATCACATAATATGCGCCGATGATCTTCTGTTTCCACCTTCTGATAAAGGACTACAAACACTACTAGACATGTGTTACTCATATGGATGTGGGCATGACGTGCAACACAATGCGGGTAAATCCCTGGTCAAGTACTTTGAATATAAAAAGTTAAATCTTTCTAAAGAAATGACATTAGGAGGAAAGAAGTTAAACTTTGCCACCTCTTGTAAATATCTTGGACATGTCATTTCTAATAACTTGTCTGATGAGTCTGACATGCAAGTCAAAGTGAGACTTTTGTATGCCAAGAGTAATATGTTACGTCAAAAATTCCACTTTTGTTCAACTACTGTAAACAATAAGCTATTTACAGCGTATTTTGCTAAAACCTATATGTGTGCGTTATGGGTGAACTTTAGAAAAGTTAATTTTCAGCAATTCGTTGTTGCATAGAACAACTCTTTCAGGATATTGAACAATTTGCCCATGATATGTAGCGCTAGCCACATGTTTGCTACATCTAATGTCAGCTCGAATAAATGTGTAATCAGAAAGGCTATTTTTAGTCTAATTGACATGTTTTTGAATCCCATTATTTATAGCATTAAAACTAGCGACGTGTATTGTACTTCGAAACTGCGGCACCAGTGGGTCAGGGATTTATATAATTTTTAGACATATTGTTCTTGTCAATGTATTTTTATATTTATTTACATACTTTTATTGATGTATTTTATATATGGACATCATAATTGTCTGAAATAAATACATTATTATTATTAGTAGTAGTAGTACTTGTATTTGCACGCGCAGTTTCGTAAAATTGCCCTGACAACAAATGTGTTACATCATATGTGCCTTCAAGAGCATTTAGTAAAATAAACAAGTTTGGTATACAACTTTTATTCTTTGTTGACATACATATACCTCCAGAACAGTCATCGTTACTGCAAGCTTTCATATCTAGTTCCATTTGAATATATTATGCCATACTTAGAAAATAACTAAATTCCCAGTAACGGCTATATTTCTAACACAGTTCTCGTATTAATGTCATCTGGTACGTATAGTGATTGACGTGTGTCAGTCATACTTCCCTCGGAAGGTATCCTTTACAATTCGAAATTAACTAATGGCCCCTTAGTGGCCATTATTGTAACTAATTTCACTTATTAGCCTCCACATCTTCCAAGTATACATGACGTAAGCCAAGTTGTAAATAAGTCCGTGTATTATTGTCCATATACATCTCAAATACACATGTCGGCAACCATTTTCAGTCCTAGTTTCCTCGAAACTGTCCTACTATGCATATTAAAGTTATAAATTGACAAAAAAAAACCAGAGCTCGAAGTTGTAAATAATTTGACACACTATCATCCACATTTCTGTCAAACACACACCCCTTTGGAAATGCGCTAACATATGTATTTGCATCTATATATTCGCGTGGTAACATTTATAAGATTGTTGCGTTTCAACGTGTTAGCAGGTTAGAATTGTCCTATTCTACTACACTACGTCATAACTTCACAACATTGTAGTGTTTCACTGAGATAGTATTGTAACATTTTCGTATTTTAATGCGTCATCGTGGTAAGTTCGTCTCATGCAGTGTTTTAGCGCGTTGGTGTTGTAGCATTTTTATAATTTAGTATATGAGGGTGATGACTTCTTAAACGTTTTATCGTTTCTTCGCGTTATAGTGATGACGTTTTCATCATCGCGATAACTTCTTAACAGTTTAGGGTTTCAGCCAGGTAGACTTGTAACATTTTCACAGTTTAGTGCGTCAACACCGTGTCGTCGTAACATTTTTAGCGTTTCAACGAGGTAGAGTGGTAGTGTTTTAGTATTTTAATTCACCGTCGAGATAACCCCATAACACTTTAGCTTTTCAGTGCGGTAGCCTTGTAACACCTTGACTTGATTTGATTTTAATGCGTCAACGTTGTAACTTCTTACATTTTTTTAGCGTTTTACGGTTCCACCCTTCCCCGGAAGTGTGTCGACGAAGAGTTATATTGGTGTCCGTTTGGTGGCGCCGGGAATCGCCTTTCTCTGGACTGCGCCTAGTGTTTATTTTAACGGAAGTAGTGCAACCGGAAGTGAATCGTTTGGGATGTGATCGCTTCCTAATAGAGTGGTTTCTTCTAGATGACCGGACATCTCGAATAGGAAATTCGCTAAGCCGTGTGGAAGGCAAGGCCGCTCCCGCTATTTGTAAATATGGAAGTTCCAATTCAAAGTGCGTCGTTTGAAAGATGGCCACGTCATGTGCACATGCTTTCTGTTAAATAAAGCGACACTGCACCTCACATAAAAATTTATCGGAAATCATACAGGTCTCGTGACTGACCCACTGAAAGTGTACCCGGAACAGATGGCTGCCTCTTTGAATGAAGGTCTGTCACGTGGTTTTCCTTAGACGGGTTGATCATAATCGTTTTTTGATCGTACCATGTTTGAAATTCAGTTATCCGAACTGGTTGCCCACAAACTGACACATAAAGTCACTAGGTGGCTCTTCTTGGTAGGTCAATAGGTTAAGCTATGATATGATTGATGGGTAGGTATTTAACATTTATGCATAAGGGCTCCAAAATCAGACAGTTCAAACAAGAGACTAATATAAAGAAAAATGTAACGTTCAACATATATGAAACACGAAACAACAGATACGAGACGAAGGAACACTCAAACAAGCAAACCGTTCCAAATACAAACATGTAGACAATCGAACGGTCAGCAGATATATATATATATAAGACAAAACAATAGGTTAAACAGTTACATATTAAACTTTATATCTCATATGTTATACCTTTAAATATATACCTCAAACACTGTACGCTATAAATTATGTATTATTCATGATACCTTATACCTTACACTTATAACTTACACAATATACTATAAAAATGTTACAAATCTACCATGCTGAAACACAAAAATGTTACGATGTTACCACGATGATGTATTAAAATATGAAAATGTTACAAGGCAACCGCTCTAATACGTTAAAATGTAGTTATTTTACCGAGTTTACCGCGTTGACGCAGTAAAGTATGAAAATGTTACAAGTCAAACACGCTGAAACACTAAAATGTTATGATTTTACCAAGATGATGACTAAAATATAACAATGTTATAAAATGGTGTGATGTAATCAGCAGTAAACATCTCAATTTTACTCGCTAACACTCTGAAACGCTAAAATGTTAAGAAGTTACCTCAGTGATGTATTAAACTGGCACGAAGCTAAGACATCCACGCATTAATGTATAGCAATTTTACAAGTCTACCGTGCTGAAACGCAAACACAATCTAAGAAGGTACCTCGGTAATATACTAATATGTCACGAATTTACGAGATTCTCGCATTAAGGTAAGAAAGTTACGTCGATATACTAAAATGCTACCACACCCGACGAAACTATAAATATGTCAAGAAGTTATCGCGTTGACGCATTAATGTATAAAATTGTTACAAAGCTACCTAGTTAAAACTCTAAAATGTTAAGAAATTACCTCGTTGTTGCACTAAATTACTAAAACACTACCAATCTACCGCACTGAAACGCAATAATGTTGGGATGTTACCGCGTTGAAACATTAAAGTATGAAAATATTACAAGGCTACGGCGCTCAAACGCTAACATATTATGATGTTACCGCGTTGAAGCATTAACGTATGAAAATGTTACTACGGTAGCACGCTGAAACGCTACAATCGTACAAGTTTACCACGATGATGCACATAAATATGAATATTTTACACCGGTAACACGCTGAAACGATAAAATGTTAAGAAGTTTACGCGTTGACCCATAAATGTATCAAAATGTTACAAGGCTGATGTTTCCACGATGATGCACTAAAATATCACAATGTTATCCCGCTAACACGCTGAAACGTTAAGAAGTTACCGCGGTGATTCACTAAGACGTCACGACGTTACGACATAGGTGTTAAAGCATGACAATGTTATAAATCTACCGTGTAAAATGTTACGAAGTTATCATGTTGACACATTAAAATAGAAATATGATACAAGGCTAATACGCTGAAAGGCAAACATTTTATGAAGTTATGACGCTGAAGTGCTAAAATAGGGAACTTTAGCCCGCTAGCAAGTTGAAACTCTAAAATGGTACGGTGTTACCACGCTAATAATAATAATACTGACACACTTCTATAGCGCCTAAATCCAAAGTAATTTGAGCTCAGAGGCGCAACATACAAGACTCATTAGGCAAATTAGTTAACTGAGACAAGCAAGAGTCGTCATTAGAGCAATGGACCGCCGAAGTTTAGGGTGAGAATGAAATTTCAAATAAATAAGTCTTCATTTTTTTTATGAAAGGTATCTGTTGTCTCAGATTATTTTAAAGCGATAGGCAGGTGATTCCATATTTTGGGTGCAGCTACAGAAAAAGCAGTTTTACCGATATTAAGCGTGGTTTTCATGCATTAAAATAAAAAACATCAAGGGAAATAACGGTATTAATGCTTTTAACTTCATGTGATTTGTGTAACTCAATAAAAACAACACGCGCATGACCCCACAAGCATCAGACAATAACATTGCATGACGTCATCGACCTATATTAATAACTCACGTTTAATAAAAAGGTGGCGCTGATTGACTTGTTTTCGTAATTCATAATTTACTCAGAAGGAGGCGCCATATGTGACGGCATAATCACGTGACTAGATAGTTCACCTTTTTATAATTCACCACATTCGCATTGCAAATTGATGCACTACCGTAATAAGAAAAACATCATTATGCATGCGCAATGACCTCTTTCATGACATCATTGACCTATTTGAACAATTCTTCTTTTAATAAAAAGGTGGCGCTGATTAACCTGTTTTCATAATTCACCTTTTACTCAACATTAGGCGCTACAGCATGTGTGACATTTTGATCACGTGACCAGATAGTTCACCATCTTGCCGCCGACGGAAACCGGCACCAATACTTATACCTAATGTTATATTTCATGATGTCAGTGACCTATTTTTATAGTAACATTAAAGTAACGAATTTAAGCAGTACATTCGGGAAAAAGATACCAATGCGCATGGGAGTTGACCTATTCTATGACACCATTGACCTACTTCATGACGTCATCGACATAGTTATATAGTTCATCCGTTAATCAAAAGATGGCGCTGATTGATTTACGTTTTGGGTTCACCTTATTTCCACCAGGGGGCGCTTTATATCCTACTTATTTTGTTCATCACCTATCCCCTAGGTAGCGGTACTTGACGACGGACATTTCGAACATTGTTCTTCCTCCGGAATTGACGTGATTCCTCTTTCTTCATGGCTCCGTGGCTCCTGCGTCCATCGTAAACTACATACAGTATTACTCCTTTAGGCAGACGAAATCCCGTTTGTCTGACCCCAGTTGGCGAGAATAATTCGAACTGGTAGTATTAGTAGCATAACCAGAAATATAATTAAATATGTGCTCAAAAAATAAATTAGTTGTGATTTTGAGGCATTATTTTCGATTGTTGTATATCCTATACATGTATATATATATGTGTGTGTGTGTGTGTGTGGGTGGGTGTGTGTGTGTGTGTGTGTGTGTGTGTGTGTGTGTGTGTGTGTGTGTGTGTGTGTGTGTGTGTGTGTGTGTGTTTATATGATATACAGGCATTTAAAAAAAAGCTATATACTGTTGAATAATGTGCCTTATAGTATTGTAGCACCGACTAGGTAAATATGTAAATGGATGTCGGAGAAACACATGTGATAATACGAGCTTACTATGCTATTTCCCCTAACAATAATTGGATGTGTCTACAAGTATTTTGGCTTGCACTTTCTCATTATGTTTACTGTACGATAATCACACTGAGTTAATATATATACTGAACTATTCCAATGCAGTTAAGAAAATACTATTGGTAAAAGAGTACCCCTTGAGTTAACTCATCTTCTCTATATTTCTTTCAGCAGTGTTTCAGGAACATAGCTGAGCCTCGCCAACAAAATTATTAGCAAATGATAAATGACAAAGACTTGACATGATTAATATCGCAAATATGCAGTCTTATTTCAAATGTGTAGGAGTCTAACCTGCCCCTTCCATACGGCGAGTGTGTGAAAGACCGAAAGCTGCGCTACTTCAATCATTACACGCAAGCGACCTGCTACAGAGAATGCGTCACTAACTTCGTTGTCGAGACGTGTGGCTGTAGAGATTATTATATGCCGCCTTTCGACACAGGTTAGCACCGTTCATTTTCCTTTCCTGTGTTTTGCATATACCGCCAATATCATCATATTACAAAAGTCTCCCTAATGTTGTATTATTAAACGTAGCAATAAAATGTATTGATGCTAGATATAAATGTTTTTTACCCCGCTCCTTGTGTATTTTTCATTTTTTGCTTTGTCAACGTCCTTCTGTCGTGTTTAAGTAGTCTTCCTGTCTCCCCAATGTAATCAGCACCACGGTTCTTGCATGTTATTTGGTGCGCCAGTATGCCCGGTTCTTCTAGATCTACTTTGACCTTCGGATGTACCAGCCGGCGCCTGAAGGTGGTATGGGGACGCATGGCTGTTACTACTCTTTACTATTACTATACCTTGAGTATTCGATGTACACTCTGATACCTCTCCACGTACTTGGCTCTTGTAGTTTATGTCCTTTGTATTTTTGTTGGTCTTATTTTCATGCTGCTATCCGTCACCTATTTCAAGGCCCAGGACGGATAGTCACATAATCTTAGAGCTCTTCTCTTCCTTCTTTGTAACTCATAACATAATATTTGGGGTTGGGGGACGCAAAGTTCAGGTATTGGTCAGTGTGCGTCTTGTTGTACACGGTGGACTTCACACTGCCATCTTCTTAATGGTTCACTTCGCATCCAGGAGGAGTATGCTGTTGATCTTTCGAATTGCCTCACGTGTACGATGACGACAATCAGCGTCAGCGGTACTAATGAAACCAACATGATACGTTAGACGAAAGCCTTTACCAGTAAAATATTTTTGGATATGCAAAATGAAAGTTTTTGATTTCAAAAAGAACTAACCTGAAGAATGTTCAGTGATAATACTTTAGGAGCTCCTCTCTTCCTTCTTCTAGTCACATAATCTTAGAGCTCTTCTCTTCCTTTTTGGTAACTCATAACATAATATTTGGGGTTGGGGGACGGAAAGTTCAGGTATTGGTCAGTGTGCGTCTTGTTGTACACTGTGGACTTCACACTGCCATCTCCTTAATGGTTCACTTCGCATCCAGGAGGGGCATGCTTTTGATCTTATATATATATATATATACATATATATATATATATATATATATGTATGTATGTATGTATGTATATATATACACACACACGCACACACACACACACACACACACACACGCACACACACACATACACACATGTATGATGAAATATATATATATATATATATATATATATACATAATTATCATCACATTGAGCAACCGTAGTGTCCCTTGTTTGGGCAATGGTCTCAGCATGTCGTTTCCATATCTGCCTGTCTTGCGCTATCCTCTGCCAAATGGTGCCTTTCCAATACTCCTCTAGTTCGTGTATCTGCCTTCTCGCCGGTCTTCCTCCAGTTCGTTTCCCTTATTAAGGTATCCCGTTAAAGATACACGATGTCCTTCGGTTATCTCGTAACCTATTGATGTGACGTGCCCAGGTATACATCTGTCTTCTGAGTTGTTCTATCACGTCTTCGACCCTTATCTTATCTATTACCTAGAAGTTTGTTTTAATATCTACATGTGTGATGTTTAACACACTTTTTTCCATATGTGTTTGTAAGGCTGCCTGGTTCTTTGCCTGGTTTGTCAGTGTCCATGGTTCCGCGCCGTTTGTCATCGCTGGAAGTACGCATGAGTTTTTTAGACTTATCTGTTTAAGCAGGTTCAAAAGTTACCCTTGAATATGTCGCGGTGTTTGGCGAATGCTGTCCAGCCGGTCGTGATTCTTCTTTGAATCTCTTTGTCTTTGATGTTGTGTATAATCCTGAATCGCTGTCCCAGGTAGACGTAGCTTTCAACGTTCTCTATCAACGGTGTGTTGGTATATAATGGTGTGTCGTTTTCTAGCGTCATTTTTGCCTTCGAAATATCCATTTTTTGACGTTGTTTTTTTTTTTCGTCTGCTAGCTCCTACAGCAATTTTTGTATTTATTGCGGTGTAATAGCGCATATTATGAGTATAGTGTTAGCGAAGCGAAGATGACTAAGATATTGTCGTCTAACCTCAGGCCTGTGGTTTTCCATGTCAGTCTTCGGAATATGCTTTCGAGTGTTGCCGTAAACAACTTGGGCGATATATTGTCACCCTGTCGTACTCCTCCTTTGATGTTGATCTTATTGCTTTCTTTGTGTAAGTGGACTGTCATCGAGATGTTTAACTAGATTTATTGAAGGAGTTAGATGTACACGTCTTCTAACCGCTGTTCTTGAGGCGTGTTTAATATTGCTTTAATTTCCACCTAGTCCAAAGCCTCCTGGCAGTGGACGACTGCGAAGCAGAGCGGGATGTTATATCCCTGATACTTCTCATTCAGTTGGTATACGACGTGGATGTTGTCTGTCGTTGAGTACTTCCTTGTGATTCCTGCTTGCTCTCGTCGTTGTTCTTCGTTGATTGTCTTCTCTAGCGTATTCGTAAGTGTTTTGTGAGTCATTTGTAGATGTTTCATAACAGACATATCTGTATGTAATTCTTCAGAAACATGGTAGTCACGATTACGTACTTTTCCGTCGCCCGTTCTACCGAGGTTTCGTCTCTTTGGTATTACATTTCTAGGCCAAATTTGCCTGTTACCGTTTCCAATAAGTTTGTTCGTTTCCCTGTTTGTGCATTAAAGTCTCCCATCACTATCATGTATTGGTTTGGTTTTACTAAAGTTTCATCCACGTTGTAGCAGTTGTTTATATCTTCTTCTGAATATGATGTTTTTGGAGCATATACTTGTACTCTCTTCCGTTTGTAGCGTATACGTTTTTCGATTTCTTGTTTATGAGAAAGTGTACTACTACTTCGCCGTTGTTCGCACTGGAAGGGTACAGCAGGTGGCCGTTTTGTAAGGCATTGAAGCATCCGTCTCTTCTTTAACTTCTCCGAATCCCGATCATATCCCATGCTAATCAGGTTTCCCAAAGTTCTTCCTCCAGTTCTTGTATCTGTTCATCTTTTGGTAGTGTCCTTACGTCATGTGTTGCTATCTTCAGTCAATTAACCGTTTTTGTGCGGCTCATCTTGACCTAGATATTCTTAGCACCCCCTGCACTACATGACCAGAAACGCCTCCGTCGTCATAGACTATTTCGATGCAGGTGGGGACCGGGGCCTTGGCTTTATTGTACTTTGCATGGTGGTGTTGTTGACCTACCCTTCCACGCTGGCTGGTGCGTGTTGGAAAGGGTAGGCCACGTAGGGTGAACGTAATTACATTGCCTAAGTTTCGACTCGGCGGCCGTTCTTCCGATCGAGAGTTCGACAGTATATATATATGTGTGTGTGTGTGTGTGTGTGTGAGTGTGTGTGTGTGTGTGTGTGTGTGTGTGTGTGTGTGTGTGTGTGTGTGTGTGTGTGTGTGTGTGTGTGTGTGTATGTTTGTGTGTATGTATATATACGTATATATACACATATATATATATATACATATATATATATATATATATGTAGTATCATAAAGTAATAACTGCTGAGACCATTCAGACCAAAGCCGCCTTCGTCCTACGCAGTGCTCAACGAAACAGTGTGTAGGTAATTATAAAGAAGTGTTTCTTGCTCTACTGGTTACAGATGAGCCGCCCGTGTGTAACATCTCCCGATATATTAGCTGCCTGCAGCCAGCGATAGGTGAGTGCATATATATATATATATAGAAATCAGACGGTCACCTACGCTATAGGCATGTAGATTACCCTGGACTAACCGCTCCTCTCCACCGGCGCTATATGTCTCATTGCGCGCGCTTTTTCGCCGTGGGGTTCCGAATACGTCCGTTTTATTATTAGCAGTAACACAAATGGGTAATTATTGTTGACATATTGCCTAACCTAGCCTAGGACTAGTCGCTTGCCTTGCCCTTGGTTAGCCTTAGCAGTCCGAATATGCAATTACCAAACGTTTCATTAGACATTATTTTGTGCTCGGTTGGATCATTTATTGGTTACCGTCCAAAGTGATCGCTACTCAACATATTAAAATAACAATCTTAAGAATTCATCCACGGCATAGTCTTTTGTTCTTTTTGTTCAGTCGTCTTCGAAATTCTGTCTCCGCCGCATCGTGACAGCCCGCCTGATTAGTTTGTACTTCTGTACAGCCAATATCCCACGTTTTCACTCTTCGTGTTCCCATCTTGTTCCTTGTTCTTCACATTGCAAGATAACTGTGAAATAGTTGAGCGTTATACTTTATTTAACACGGCTCATAAGTTAATTACTATGCAGATGTGTTATTGTTTACGTGTATCCCCGTGTATTCGGAGCCCCACGGTGAAAAAGCTCGCTCAATCAGACATGTGGCGCCGAAGCAGGGTAGCGGTTAATTCAGGGTATTCCACATATCTATTCTTACGCGGAGAGTTTTTCGAGCGTGTAATAGATAACAATCGCATAACCCGACACCGAACATAAGAGAGAAGACTTTAACCGAATCCGTCGAACAGGAAGGTGCCGTGAACGGAAGGTGTAAAATTCAGAGCATCCGTATACAATTTTGTTGGTGTCGTTGAGCAAGATTGATGCAGCGCCATGCCTTGAGTCTAGAGGCTGTTCACGAAACAAACTCCAGATGACGATCGACGGCATGAGGACTAAAACATTCTGAGTTAGAGCTAAGCCACAAATCAAAATTTGTGACGTCATATTGCTGGTGCAGTCACCGTTTTGTTGCATACACGCGGAGCACTTACTAGTCTAAGTTCAAAATCCGTCGAATTTCCGGTTTCAGTTGAACATGAACCGAAAACTCAGCCTATGCATAAGCACTGTCGTTAAACTTGTAGTTTGTCTGATTAAAGGGAAATACTAGTGTCATAAAGCGTTAGTTCATTGAGTTACTTTATATTTGATCTAATTTATCTACACGGGGTAACGCGAGTAGTAACTGTCATGTTTCTCATTCCATGCTATATGAACTATGTTGTATTCACTGACATTGCAGTCCATGCTATTTTATGTCAGTGGCACACGTCTCATTGTTATTATTGATCCACCCTCTCGTGACCATTGACCAGACTCTGACCAATTACTTTTACAGTGTCTGTCATCTTGCTTGTGGAAGTGACCACATGTGTTTCTCAGTTATTCTGCCAGTATTAAATGTTTCTTTATTTATACTCACTATTTGGTGATATTCATTAGCATATAAGTACACAAAAGTTCGTGTCAGTGTTTTCAACTACCTACAAACTCTGTCGACATGCTTCAGTGAGTACATGCCTGAACTGGCTCTGAACTGCAGACAATAGCCTACTGTCTAAGTGTCTGTGTACTGACTATCATTGAAGCATGACACGCCAGTTTGACCGGTTCGACCCAGAAAGAGAGCAATGGACCTCCTGCTTGATGCGTGCGGAGTTCTACTTCGACTCAAACATCATCACAACAGACCCAAAGGAAAAGGCTGCTCTGTGTTCAACTATGTCATCCGAAACATTTGCACTTCTTCAGAATCTCCTGACTAAGGAAGTGACAGAAGCTTCCTATGAAGAAGTGAAAGCGGCGCTTAAACTGCATTTTATGGAAAAGCGTAATTTTCTTGCTGCGCGTCTCGGCCTCTTCCGCATGTTTCAGCATGAAGGTCAATTCATCACAGATTTCCTGGCCGAACTGCGCACTAAAGCCAAAGAGTGTGACTTCGAAGAGCAGTGCTGTGTAAAGTGCCAGGACAAAGCACTACGAGATAGGCTTGTCATGGCCTGTAGGCACACTTTTTACAGCAGGCAATTCTGAAAGAAACAGACGCTTCACTGACGAACGGTCTAAAGTGTGCTAAAATGGCAGAACTACTTAGCAAAGAGCTGAACAAAATGCACGAACAAACAAAAACCACCCTCAGCAGGAGGTGCTCGCTGTTCATCAAAGTCATCTGTCTCGCCATAAGGAACGCTTCCGAGTTAAACAGCGACATGATCACGGAGAAAAGGGCCGGGCTAACAATCAACCTAACAGGAGAGGCCAGAAAGCCTGCTATCGATGTGGTTCGACTGCTCATCACCACAGAGACTGTCCATTCATCGACGCCGTCTGCTACGGGTGCAATCGTAAAGGACAAATACAGGCTGTGTGCAAATCTTCCGGAAAGCCCGCCAAAAAGTAAAAATGGCTCAACACACGTTCGAAAAAGTTCAGAGACTATCGCAGTTGAGGTGCTCTTCACTTCCACATGCGTCGATAAACCGCAGATTTTACGGCAAATCTCAAACGTCGACCTACACTTCGAAGTGGATACTGGGGCTGCTGTGTCGCTCGTTGGCCCGGAAATCTGGAAGCGCATCGGATCGCCACATTTGACGTCGCCAAAGATCCGACGTTTCGGTTATGGCAAGCAACCTATTCCAGTCAAAGGACAATGCAATGTCACTGTGTCCTGCAATGGGGCCAATAGGACTTTACTGATCGTCGTCGGAAAGGCAGGCACATCTCTTTTCGCGCTTGACTGGATCAAAGCAGTCCAAGTTGATGTGAATGTCTTGCTCTACAGCAATACTGCTACTGCATTGCCGTCCACCACTGACTGACATGTAATCGAAAAGTGTGATCGCGACCTACAGAGCGTCCTAGACCAGTACCCAGCTGTCTTCGCGCCCGGAGTGGGGCTCTCCACTAAGGTGAAAGCACGGCTTCTACTGAAAGAATATGCCGTCCCCAAGTTCTACAAACCGAGACCAGTACCATTCAGTCGCACGGATGCCGTTCACATTGTCTCGAGGATTTGTGAATCATAACTCGTGTCGATCACAGTGAATGGGCGACGCCCATTGTCGTAGTGCAGAAGCCGAACGGAAAAGTGCGCATCTGCGGATACTATAAAGTGACTTTAAACCTTCAGCTGCACGTAGATCAGCACCCCATTCCGAGGATAGACGAACCAGATGGATGGAAAAGTGACTGGTCATGTCGGAAAGAAAATGTTCATTGTCCAAGGACCTGATGGACATTGCCGCCGACACGAAGATCAGCTGAAGTCGCGCTCCGTTCCAACAACGAACCGCCGGCGCAATCTGAAGCGTTCTGCTGCACTCGTGACTGAACGTCCTACAAAGACGGATCAGCAGCAATACGACAAGGGTGTTCCCGACTTGCGCGTTCCCGAAATTGACGTCCAACCTGACGAAGCCATGAACGATGAACCGCCTGTCCCTGTTGATCAGCCCGTGGTACCTCGTCGTTCGACCCGAGTTAATTTTGGTATTCCGCCGAACAGGCTCATTGAGAAAAGAGCAACGAACACTCTAGAAGGGAGGACTGTCATGTTTCTCATTCCATGCTATGTGAACTATGTTGTATTCACTGACATTGTAGTCCATGCTATTTTATGTCAGTGGTACATGTCTCATTGTTATTACAGAACCACCCTCTAGTGACCATTGACCAGACTCTGACCAATTACTTTTACAGTGACTGCCATCTTGTTTGTGGAAGTGACCACATGTGTTTCTCAGTTGTTCTGCTAGTATTAAATGTTTCTTTAATTATACTCACAGTTTAGTGATATTCACTAGCATATAAATACACAAAAGTAACTCATCCTCCCCGACGCCACGAGCCGACACTTCCTATTAAGACTTACACAATCATATTATTACTACAGCGATTAGTGCTAGCTTAAAATAGAAATCGCCCAGTTTAATTCGCTTGTTAATATTGTGTTATAATACACGACACAACTATTTTAACTTCACATCAGTTATTTATATATATATGCAGTAGAAAAACAACAGAAAATTGTCGTACCGCGGTGCATTCTGGGGAATCTAAACACTTCGATTTGGACATCCATGTTATCCACTTTTTTTCTTTCATTCCCTCGCATAAAAAGTCAGCAGCAGTACGGACTTCGTGTTTTGTATTTAACTAGTTGCGCAACAGTGAATCAATGACAATTGTTATACATTCCATTTATTGCGTCGTTTGTCTTCCAGAATCATTCAACGCCAACATGTCTCCAAGGTGCAAATGTCCGCCAGCGTGTGGTATCGTGCGTTACAAGACGTCCATGAGTTACGCGACCGCCAAGGAGAACACCAAAAGCCAACAAAATGTATCTGTCACGTTCCTGAAGAGAGTAAGTGAGCACTTGAACGCATCGATCGACGCCAAAGAGCGCACATTGTTAAACAGACTGCGAGCTAACGAAGACGAAGCTTTGCAAATTTATAGTGGGCTACCAAAGAGGTCGGACTTGATTGAGATAGTCAACGCTATCTTTGAGAAAGAAGAGTTCAGCTACGATTTCAAATACATCTACAATATTATAATGATACTAGGGTTTGAGAAAATGCAAGACATCATAAAGAATTACTTAATCGCCGGTTGGAATGAAATGAATGTTCATGACTGTATATCAGGCTCGCTCGATCTGTCTATGATACTGAGAGATTCAGAAGATATGATTAACCAAGAAAGTTGGCAAGCAGCCTTACGTCTGCGTCTGGAGGAAAAGCTGATCTCTTCAAAGAGAGCAGTGGGTGACGTAGAACGAGTGTATGACGCGTACAGCAAAGGCCTACCGTTAACGAACTACTCGGTGACTCTGAATAGAGCCTACGACTCGTTGTATCGAACCACAGAATTATTCAAACAAAGCAAGGAAATAAATGAAACATACACTCGACTCAGAGGACACATTATGACATATATAGAAAACATATATGGGCTGCTGCGTATTTGTAAAACCAATGATCGCGTAACTGACATGAAATACGAATTCCGTAATTATAGTGATGGGTTCCGGCAAGCGTCAGTTGAATACGACAGGGAACTAAGATTGTTCGAATTGCTCGTCATACGACAATCGCTTCAGCGTGTCACAAAAGGCAAGCGTGATTTCGAAAAGTATAAAATAAGTGGATTTCCAAAACAATTAGATATTCATAGCAGGATGAACTACGTTCAACATTTCTATAAAAGTATGAGATCTTATAACATTGCGTTCCGAAATCTATCTAATAACATTAAAGCGTATCTTTGTTATCTGAAGTATGAAAACGCCAGCAAGTTGTCCTACGCCCGCATGCTTACGACGGACATATTAAAGCAAATGTTTGAAGAGTATTCAACTTTCATTCAAACAGTGCAAGCCGTGATATCTAATGTGTGGTACGATTCAGAACGCCTCACAATGTTGACATTCGATATGTATGAACATGCCGCATTCAATCCTTTGTTGAAGGCGTATTTTGCTCAAATATATGACTACTACAAGGAAGCTCGTGATTGGGAGAGAAATCAGATACATAGCTGGTTCAGATTTACCAATGACAGTTCACTGCTTTCGATGCTAGTGCGTGGTGATAAATATGGCGTCAAGACACGGAGGAGACAGCATAAAATGCGGTGGACCAACTTTAAAGATAAGTTATTACGGAATCTAACATCGTTCAATGACGCTACGGACAAGATTGAATCCTTCCTACAAACGACACGTTTAGACGGACATTTTTTCAGGTATTTCATTATATTATTAACAACTGTGCATGTGACCATTTTTGCACCTCTACTAAACGCCCTTTTCACGCAACCAACCAATACTCAACCTCATCCGTATATATTACTAACCAACACACCACGGATATGCACAGGTTAATGCAAACTATAATTCATTTCCGTATAGAATAGCCATTCAAAACTTTAGTTTAATTTCTTTCAGCCGCAACTTTCTGGAGCTGAATGTCTACTTGCGCGACCTGCGTGTCCAGGTTTACGAGCAGCGAGAGGCCTACACGCTCATTGATTTGCTAAGTAAGGTTTATTTGTAATATAATATTTGGTAAGAAACTAAGGGTAAATTTAGCTATGATTTGCCACATCATTAAACAAATTCACTGCGATTCCACATTTTTGCGGATTGTATGACTTTTAGACGATTTGTGAGTTGCACCGTTGTATCCTATGTACTTAGTGTGTGTACGTTAGATAGGGTATTTTGTTCGAGTTGCTGTGTAAAGGATGTGTCTTTTTTGTTGGTAAAACGTCTTGTGGTTGTGAATATGAGTTAATGTCCGTGTGAGAATTCGTCGATTGGGTGTTATAGGGCCACCTTAGTTGCTGGTGACGCCTATTGCGTTTTTATTTATAATATTTTATTCTGGAAGTTTCTGTGTAAAAAATATAGGAGCAGCAGGGCGACCTTTGGGTCGGTTGAGACACTGCCGTTGTTTCTTGGAGAGAGCGCGCGGTATTAGGTTTGGATCGTAGGCTAGAATGTGGTCTATGGTAACGCAGAATTAGAGGTTTTAGTAATTCGCCGAATCGGTATCTATTCGACGTGGTGGGTGTGGGAGCTGGACTAGGTATTGTCCTGTGTTATAGCGCAGTGGAATTTGTTTCCCGCTGAGTAGAACCGTCGCTTGACGTCGCGTTGTTTTTATTCGGCTAAGCGGTGGTCGTTGGCCGAGCGCGCGCTTGCGCCGGACGACGCGATGTTGTTAGATGACGATAAATCCGATAGGCGTGTTTAACGAGACGAAAAATGTTATTTTTTGTGAAGTGGGTTGTTGTGGCGTTATTGAGAAGTGCATGGGCTTTCGGCATGTTTATTAAACGACTGTAGGGTGTCGGTTTAACGGTGAGGAAACAAAACGGATAATGATAAACGAATTTAACGAAACAAGAAACGCGTTAATTTTTTGCTAATGGACGGTGCGCGAGAGCGCGCGTGGAAAAATCCCCGCTAATGTAGAATAAAAAAAACAAGCGCTCGGTTTCGAGGCAGATTATGCGAAGTGCGGGAAAACGCCTGGAGAATCTACGACGCTCCCGGAGATGGAACGAACTGACACATATTGGTGGAACTGATGCGAAGCGCGGGTAAACGCCCGGAGTAACTACGACGCTCCCTGAGGAGCCAGCCCAACCGAGGCAAATTATGCGAAGCACGGGTAAACACTAGGAGTAACTACGACGTTCTCGAAGGTTCCTACCGATCCGCCCGTAGACGAACTGACATATATTGGTGGAACTTATGCGAAGCGCACGACGCGGTCTTCTGCTCCGGTTCGGCGGCGCAGAGCGCAAGCCGACGCTTCAAACCGCGTCGCGGTATTCGCAGTGGCGGCGATTATGTAGCGGACACAAGCGGCCGGACACAAGCGCGAAGACGGCTAAATCCCACCTGGGCGATCGGCCGGAAGAGCGAACAGGCGCCGGTGCCCGAACGTTAGAGGTATCGAGAGGCGCCTTCCTGTGCGGCACGCGCCCCGAGAAGGCACGCCCGCCGCCGCATGCCGCGCGCCGATGTGCCGACCCTGTAATCCGGCTAAGACACGTGCAGTTAGAATACGGGCGATCGGATCGACTTTAACTTTTACCCGCTCTTCGATCGATGTTCCGCCACAGAATTGCATCCGTTGGTGATATCGCAATGCGGTGTTCTATTCCGTGTCGGCAACGCCGAGCGCAAGGAGTCACTTCAAACCGCGTCGCGACATTAGCAGCGGCGGCGCTTCTGTGGCGGATCTGCCGAACACGGGCGCGAAGACGGCTAAATCCCACCTGGGCGATCGGCCGTGGGTGCGAACAGGCGTCGGCGCCCGACCGCTAGAGCTATCGAGGGGCGGTTTCCGGTGCCGCGCACGCCCCGGGAAGGCACGTCTGCCGCAACAGGCCGCGCGCCGATGTGCAAACCAGAAATGTTCGGCTTGTAATCCGCTAAGACACCTGCATTTAGAATACGGGCAATCGGCTGGGACATTAACTTTTAACCGCGCTTCGATCGAAGTTCCTGCATAGAATGGCGACGGTTGGATATATCGCGATGCTGTATTGTGCCCCTTGTCGGCGGCGCCGAGCGCACGCCGTCTCTTCAAACCGCGTCGCGGTATTCTCAGCGACGACGATTATGTGACGGATCGGCCGGACAAGAGCGCGAAGACGGCTAAGTCCCACCGGGGCGTTCGGCCGCAGGAGCGAACAGGCGCCGGCACTCGGCACCGCCGACACGGAGTAGAAGACCGCCACCTGTCGGGTAGTAGGATTGGTTCAGCGTTATGTTTTTTTCAAACACGTCCAGACACGGCTAGCGAAGGAGTCTGGACAAAACTAAATGCCGACTATCTTTCATAATTGGCAGGACTAAAAAAGTTCATAGTTGCCTTGACTTACACATTTTCATAACTCGTTGATGCAATACATTTTTCGATTTTTCGAAAATTCGACTAAATCCTACTTGTTTTCGCATACAAATTCTGAGAAATGCGACAATCCCGTATTGCTGCATATTTCAGTTTTAACTTTTCACGAGTTCGGTGAGAGGGGGCCACAGTAGTAATGTATGTGGTTTACAGTGCGCAATATCCGTTCGGAGGTGGAAATCCCATGTTAAAAGATACGGATTTTGCACCAGTGAACGGCCGGGTTAAAGGATAGGGATTTTCCCATGTTAAAAGATACGGATTTTGCACCAGTGAAAGCCCGGGTTAAAGATAGGAGATTTTTCTATGTTAAGAGATAGCATTCCCCCAAAACTTGTCAAAGACTGGAGGAAAATGACGAAAATAGTCACAAAATAGTTTTCGAGATACGGATTTTGCACCAGTGAACGGCCGGGTTAAAGGATGGGCCATTTTCACCATGTTAAAACATAGGAATTTTTCACCATGTTAAAGCATAGGGAATTTTGTCCATGTTAAAGGATAGGAGCTATTATCGTAAAGGTATGCGACCACTTTTCGAATTTTTCACCATGTTAAAGCATAGGAGCTATTATCGTAAAGGTATGCGACCACTTTTCGAATTTGTCCCCATGTTAAAGCATACGAAATGTTGTCCATGTTAAAGGATAGTGAATTTTTATCCATGTTAAGAGATAGGAGCTATCATCGGAAAGGTACGCGACCACTTTTTGAATAAAATAAAATATACCGAACAGCATTTGAAGATGTCTCACACGAGATTACTTGGCCCGGAGGCCGAGGCTTCGCCAAGGACCGAGCCTTTATTTGTTTGACGATGGCATGTCGAAAATGTGGTGTTATAATAAGGCGTAATTTACAATAAAAGAATTATAAATTCAACGGAGACCGTTTTATCTGAAGTAATGTATACGAAATGTAGATTACATATAGGACTATGTTATATCAGAACCTATAGCCTCGTTTTTTTCGAACAGAGCGACCATTTTGGAATTATACCTTTGGTGTCTCTTATAAAACCCGTACTCGAGACGTGTCTAGACATGTTTGTTTGTGACGAGCGTGAGCACGCGCACCCTGTATGACGTCATGGTACGCGCAGTAATTTTGCACGCGAGGTGAGTTGGTCAAGCAGGTAATGCTTTGGTTAGACCTTGTGTTGAACTTGCGCGTGTGTAATGTAATCCCTTCATATGATGTCATGATGCAGTGACGTCATGGTTAGTGACGTCATCAAACTGCTATGCGCAGTAATTTGGTATGCGAGGTGAGTTGGTCAAACAGGTAGTAATTTGGTTAAATCTTGTATTGAACTTGCGCGTATGTAATGTAATCCCTTCAAATTTTCACCATGTTAAAGGATACTGATTTTTCACCATGTTAAAGCATAAGGAATTTTCTCCATGTTAAAGGATAGGGAATTTTCCCCGTGTTAAGAGATAGGGAATTTTCAACATGTTAAAGCATAGGAGCTATCGTTAAACTGCTACGCACAGTAATTTTGTATGCGAGGTTGACTTAGTTAAACAGATAGTGCTTTGGTTAGCCATTGTTTTGAGCTTTCGTGCTTGAATATAATCCCATCATTTGATGTTATGGTCATTGTCGTTATAGCGAGTGAAAAATTACCCTGTTAACTGGTATGAACTGGTGTGAACTCGTAATGGCTGCTCTGTGACTGTGTGTTGGAAGAACATCTCGATATTCGGCCCGTGATAAAACATACGAGATACCAGTATTTGTCATACGAGATTTGTACTTACCAGCCGTGGATAGCCTGTTTGTAAACTCTTTTGAAGGGGTATTCCCTGTTCAAGTCTCAGCTATTTAAATAAATAAACACAATCGACAGGCTATGCGCGATGTGCTATCGGCGAACCGCGTTGCCAACTCAGCGGCCTTGACACCGAACTTGGCAAACCTCTTTTTCGAAACGGGCGGTTAACAAAGTGAAGCTTTATGATAGAACAATAGACTAGTGTATTAGCTATCGTTTGTAAGAACTATATCGAACATCGGTATCAATCAGTATATTTCAAACAAAACTGATAACGAATGCTGTGTATGTTCGAAGAACAATAAACTAGTGTTATTATTATAATAGGTAGCGATTAAATTCGTGTCTCTTATAAAACCCGTACTCGAGACCTGTCTGGACTTGTTTGTTTGTTGCGGGCGTGAACGTGTCCATCCTGTATGACATTATTAAACTATACATTGCCTCGTATAGTAATTGTATGCGTGATGTGAGTTGGTCAAGCAGGTAGCCATTTGGTTAACCATTGTTTTGGGATTTTGTACTTGAATATAACGCCATATCTTGTGGCGTTATGATCAGTGACGTTGTGTTACAGCGAGTGAAAAATTCGCCTGTAAAATATAATTCTAGAAGTTTGTATTACCTATCGTTTGTAAGAACTATATCGAGCACAGGCTATAAACAACCCGGTATATCCCTTTGAACTATAATATTAGCTAACATACGACATTTGTACTTACCCAACTTTGTAGCAATACCGATATAGTTAATACACTTTTGTGAGAATGTGGTTGGCTCTGAAAAGAACCGTTTAAACAACTAAAACAACTAAAACTGTTAAAACATAATTGGCAGCGTCACCTCAAGAAGAGGTGGTACCAAAGAAAACAACACAAACAGCAGCGACGATAAACATCCGTTGAAGAGATAAGCACGTCGTTTGTAAGGGGACAAAGGCAGTGATGTAATATACGTCAGTACACGGTACCAACGGTCACCGTCATTGGGTGTAACGGTATCACCGACTGCTTCAGCATCACCAGCAGCAAAAAGGCCGTCTCCACGTCCACCCAGAGGCAGTCAGAGGTCCGCAGGCTATTACGCCGTGTGTGGCAGAGTTGACTCCCGTAACCTACGGGGAGGCCTTCCCTCCGCTACGGGCGACGGTTTCGATGAAACATAAAGGTCACGTGGGTGTGCTGGAACGATGTGCCAGAACGTTATTTCTAACGTTGTTATATATAGGAAAGAACATAAAGGTCACGTGGGCGTGCCGAAAGATCACGGATTGTAGAAAATTCAAAAGCACGGTCTGCTGAATAGAATGTACACAAGCATGTATATTGTTCTGTCATAAAGCTTCACTTTGTTAAGCGCCTGTTTCGAAAAAGAGGTTTGCCCAGTTCGGTGTCAAGGCCGCTGAGTTGACAACGCGGTTCGCCGATAGCACATCGCGCATAGCCTGTCGATTGTGTTTATTTATGTGCGTAGCAGTTTAACGATAGCTCCTATGCTTTAACATGTTGAAAATTCCGTATCTCTTAACACGGAAAAAATTCCCTATCCTTTAACATGGAGAAAATTCCTTATGCATTAACATGGTGAAAAATCAGTATCCTTTAACATGGTGAAAATTTGAAGGGATTACATTACATACGCGCAAGTTCAATACAAGATTTAACCAAAGTACTACCTATTTGACCAACTCACCTCGCGTACAAAATTACTGCGCATAGCAGTTTGATGACGTCACTGACCATGACGTCACTGCCTCATGACGTCACATGAAAGGATTACATTACATACACGTAAGTTCAAAAAAGGTCTAACCAAAGCACTACCTGTTTGACCAACTCACCTCGCACACAAAATTACTGCCCATAGCAGTTTGATGACGTCACTGACCAAGACGTCACTGCCTCATGGCGTCACATGAAAGGATTACATTACATACGCGTAAGTTCAAAACAAGGTCTAACCAAAGCACTGCCTGTTTGACCAATTCACCTCGCACACAAAATTACTGAGCATAGCAGTTTGATGACGTCACTGACCATGACGTCACTGCATCATGACATCACATGAAGGGATTACATTACACACGCGCAAGTTCAATACAAGGTCTAACCAAAGCACTACCTGCTTGACCAACTCACCTCGCGTGCAAAATTACTGCGCGTACCATGACGTCATACAGGGTGCGCGTGCTCACGCTCGTCACAAACAAACATGTCCAGACACCTACGGGTTTTATAAGAGACACCAAAGGTCTAATTCCAAAATGGTCGCTCTGTTCGAAAAAAACGAGGCTATAGGTTCTGATATAACATAGTCCTATATGTAATCTACATTTCGTATACATTACTTCAGATAAAACAGTCTCCGTTGAATTTATAATCCTTTTATTGTAAATTAAGCCTTATTATAACACCACATTTTCGACATGCCATCGTCAAACAAATAAAGGCTCGGTCCTTGCCGAAGCCTCCGTCTCCGGGCCAAGCAATCTCGTGTTTGACATATTCAAATGCTGTTCGGTATATTTTATTTTATTCAAAAAGTGGTCGCGTACCTTTACGATGATAGCTCCTATCTCTTAACATGGATACAAATTCACTATGCTTTAACATGGGTAAAAAATTATATCCTTTAACATGGACAACATTTCCTATGCTTTAAAATGGGGAAAAATTCAAAAAGTGGTCGCGTACATTTACAATAATAGCTCCTATCCTTTAACATGGTGAACATTTCCTGTGCTTTACCATGGTGAAAAATTCGAAAAGTGGTCGCATACCTTTATGATAATAGCTCCTATCCTTTAACATGGACAACATTTCCTATGCTTTAACATGGTGAAAATGGCCTATCCTTTAACCCGGCCGTTCACTGGTGCAAAATCCGTATCTCGAAAACCATTTTGTGACTATTTTCGTCATTTTCCTCCAGTCGTTGACAAGTTTTGTGGGAATCCTATCTCTTAACATAGGAAAATCTCCTGTCTTTAACCCTGCCTTTCACTGGTGCAAAATCCGTATATTTTAACATGGGAAAATCCTTATCCTTTAACCCGGCCGTTCACTGATGCAAAATCCGTATCTTTTAACATGGGATTTCCACCTCCGAACGGATGTTGCGCGCGGTAAACCACATACATTACTACTGGCCCCTTTCTCCACAACGCGCCCCCCTCAACCGGCAACGGGCCCCCATCCACAACCGGCAACGATCCCCCCTCCACAACCATGTGGAAAGGGCCCCTTGTGGATTAGGGGGCCCCATCGCACTGAACTCATCAAACGTTAAAGTCCCGAATATGCGCCCATAGAGGATTGCCGAATTTTGCAGACATTTTATGCGAAAACGAGTAGGATTTAGTAGAATTTTCGAAACATCGAAAGATATCCTGCATAGACCAGTTATAAAAATATCTAAGTCATGGCAACTATGAAACATTTCTACGTCCTGCCAACTATGTAACATTTCTTGTAAGTCTTGCCAATTGTTAAAGATAGATAGCATTGAGTTTTGTTCAGACTCTTTCGCTAGCCGTGTCTGCACATGCTTGGAAAATACACCGCTAAATCAATCGTACTACCTGACAGGTGGCGTAGAGGTTTGCCAAGACATGTCTGGACTTGTTTGTGCACCGATGATTGCAGTATACCGTCCTGCAGAAAAATGTATTAACTAAAAATTGTCAGACCTGACTTTGAAAAATAGCCTAAGTTACGACAGGAACATTACATAAAAATTACCTCGACGTCCCCTGTCGTGTAGTAGGATTGATTTAGCGGTAGGTTTTACAAACGTGTCCAGACACGGCTAGCTAAAGAGTCTGGGCAAAAACTCACGCCACATGTCGGGTATTAGAGGTGGCTTCGGGATTGACTTAGCGGTATGTTTTCCAAACACGTCCATAAAATGTTCTATTGGTAACTGAGGTTATTTTTCAAGTGGCGATTTAAATATTTGTCTGTTATGTTCCAATCCTGTCTTAGTATATTTTTCAAAATAATGTTTTCTGTAATTACTTTCCAGGTCCTAATTAGGTAGCGCGGGTAAACGGGGAGGAGTAACTACGACTCTCTTGAGGCGTCTATTATATACACTTTATGACTAAGGACGGCATAGTACGCTAAAAATCAATAAACAGAAATATAGTTTCAACGTTTTATTAACTACACGACACTACGTACAAAATACAAGAGCGAATCGTTCTTAATACATGTAAAGATAGCGTTTACACAACCCTAAAAGCGGTCAGCTAAACAGTAAGTATTATTATTATTAAATGTTAGTAGCAAAATGCAAATAACAGCTAAAAAACTAAGTGTCCACACGGCACACGAAGTTCACCCTTCGAGTCTGTTTCGCAGGTATCGTTTGTCGAGCTCTCTCAGGGACGAAACGTCGACGCAGCGCGCCCAATCCAACGTGAGCCGACAATCTCCTCGGCCGACAGGCGGTCACCGTGCATACCATATGTATCCTAGAGGACGGAGAGCGTTCATATAACCGAAGGGTTGATAGGCCGACTGTCGAATTCATAGAGCACGGGTCTGTAGTGTCGTATCTGTGGGCCGTAGGCGGTGTCGAGGTATCCGCTCAGATGATCCGTTTGGTGGCTGGACGGATCGTTCCATGCAGCGCACGTCCGGTTCCGGAGGGCGTGCGGCGGCGGCGACGGCGGCGGCGGCGAGGAAGACGAAATCGACGCGACGGCTAGGACTCCGTCTAATGACGCCATCGGTGGAATAGCATCGTCCAATGCGTAAGAGACGAGCGGTGCGAAGGGCGTCGTTGACGTCGACGTCGGCGAAGACGGTCGTGTAGGCGATGATCTAGACGTCGTCTTCCTCGTCGTCGCCGTCGTCGAACGACGGACGGTGTCGCCGGCACCTGGTCAGCGGTAGCGAGTGGGAGACGATCGTGACGTCTCCGCCCGAGTCTCCCGGTCGAACGATGGTGTCGACGCCCCCCTCTACGTCCACCGCTGTCGCCGGCGGCATCGTGCCGTAGAAGTCCACCGCGTCGGCAAGGTCTTGCACGGTGCCGCTGTTCCCTCCCTCGACGTGGTCGGGTAGCGGGTGCTGGAGACAAAGACACAAACGTGAGTAAAAGGCGTCGTCGGTCGGTCAGTCGGTCGGTCGGTCGGTCGGCGGTCTAAACGGTCTCCAATTTTACACCGACATTCTCTCCATCCCTCGTACGTGTACGAGCCTTTCCAGGCTACGCCAGCGATTCCCGAGGGAGCGTCGAGAGTGTATACATCGTAGGGGACCGAATGGAGATAGACTTCGAAACTCACCGCTTTTGCAGCAGTATCGACGGCGACGAAAACCTCAGGAGAGACAGCAAAGTGGCGTGTCCAATACGAAGAAGATGCGGTCATTGTGAAGTCGTTATGGTTATCGAAAATACACTGGTTCAGAATTTATCCAGATGGTTCTGATAGGGACGCGCGACGGCAACGCGCAAGAGCGGTTCGGCAGAAAGACAAACAAGTCCAAACACGCTCTCGGATAGCGTCTGTTTTTTTCGACAGTCGGAGTCTTGAAAAATAACGCATTTCTTATTTCCTGGCATTCGCATATAATTATAGTTGTTGTCGCATTAAAAATTACACCATAGAGTTAGTTAAGACGAGGCGATCATACACATACTTTGAATTATTGACTTCATAGTCGATATCCATATATCACACCTACAAATTATGTAACGTCTCACAATTTTCCAAACCTCCCCCCGTTTCACCAGCAACGGCGCTTACTTACGTCGGTCAGCCGATGACGCTAAGAAAAAAAAATTTGCTGGATATATTTTCAAAAATATGCAGGATTTCATGTTTTTTGTTAAATTCGCTTATAATTTTCAGTTCTTTCCCAACAGCAATTACACCATAGTGTTAGTCACAGTAAGACGAAGACTCACGTGCTTCGAATGACTGATCTAATAGCCGTTTTCAATATTCAACACCTGCAGTATTTCAATATCTCAACCCTCCATTCCCACTCGTCACACGTCTCCCCATTAAAAAGAGCGCTTGTTTACCGCGTAACGTCGTCGTCGTTCTAGACACGTCTACAGAAGCGTCGCTTGTGCATGTTTTTTTCGACGGATGGTGTTTTAGAAAACTAAACTGGCAATTGTTGTTTCCTTAAAGTCACTTATAATAATAATAATACATTTATTCGTACTAAAATTGTACAATTCAACTAAATCAATGTATATAAGTTACTGTGTATATAAAACAGTAAGCAATGAGCGCAGCTCGTCAATGGCTAAAAAAGAAGAGCTACCCACATTATTTATATTATGATTATGGCTTTTCTCCCAATAAATATCACAGCATAGTGTTAGTGACAGCGAGACGAACACGGACGTACTTCGAATGACTCACTTAATAGCCGTTTTCAATATTCCACGCGAAAAACCGAGCACTCGCTTACGTCATCGCCAAACGACAACACGTCTCCCCGGCGTAATCGACCACACGCGTCCGCTGCGCCGTCGATCGTTTTTTTCGATTCTGTTGTAGCGGGTTTTTTTCCACGCGCGCTCTCGCACACAGTCGAACTGCAGAAAAATGAGGCTTTCTTGTTTCGATAAACATTATCCTGTTTTTTCCCTCACCGTACAACCGACACCCTATAGTCGTTTAAAAACACGCCGAACGTACAGGCACTTCTCAATAACGCCACAACAATCCACATCCCTCAAAAAAATTCCCCATGTTTCGTCTCGTTAAATAAACTCGTCTATCGATTTATCGCCATAAAATCAACCACATACTCATCCAGACCGTAAACCATCGCACACGACAACAACAAAATAAGAATACCATTGCCAATTCACAATTATAGCACAGGTCAGATCTACCAGTTAAAAGGCACCACCCCGCCGTCTCCAAACAGCAACGACCGCCACTTACCCGAAAAAAACAACGCATCGATCGACGCTTCTACTCAGCGGGAAAAATTCCACTCCGCTATAATACATGCCTATACCTACACCAGCTCCCGCACACACCATGTCGAACAGATGCCAATTCAGCGATTAACAAAAACCTCTCATTCAGCAAACCTTAACATACACTACATTTTAGACTACGATGCAAACTTAATACCGCGAGCTCTCTCCAACACACAACGGTGGTGTGTCAACCGACCCAAATGTGGCGCTGCTGTTCCTACATTCTTTCACCAAAGAAACTTCCACAATACAATTTTCCAAATAGAAACCTCATAGGCGGTGCTAACAATTAAGGGGCCCCTCACAACCAACCAACGAATTCTCACACGGTCATTTCCTCATATTCACAATACACTCACTGATTGGATCGTCTAACGCAAGACGCTTTACAAAAAACCCACACACATCCAACATACACAGTACTATTTCACAACACACTAAGCACATAGGGTACAACGGGGCAACAAATAAATCGTCTAAACTTCATTCAATCCGCAAAAATTTGGAATCGCCTTGGTTAAAAGATAGGAGATATGACGTCACTTTACACAATTTTGCGTCAATCACGCAGTATGGATTGAAGCACGCGATTCGATTGTTCAATAATGAAAAGTTTTGATTGTTGGACCAGCAAATCGCTCGCTTGATTCCTTACTGCTTGCTTGGCGCAATAGAGAGTGAAAGTCTGGTCATTTGCAGACCCTATCAGTTCATAGTACTGTCGATCATCTTGAGATATTTTACGTAACTTGTGTTGGAAAACTGTTAACATTTACGTCATAACAAACATCGGTACAAGGACTTCGATAAACCATCTTCTGTTCTCTTGTGAAACTTAAAATCTGCATTTTTAGTGCTAAATAATGCCATGAAATCATAGTCGTGATGCAGTTCTTTTTTATAAACTCAAAGCTCGTGTTACTTTTAAAAACAATACCTCCTCGTTACAACGCACATCGGATTCACCCATGTGAAATACCGCGTGTGACACACGTGTGTTACGATGTTTGTAATGTTTAAACTATAAACTTCCTTTTTTTAATGTTACATGACGTAGTATCTCGAGATAATTAACACTGTGAACTACAGTGACGTTTGCCACGCTGAATAATAGTTAGGACAAGAAACTTTGAATTGATAATAATTTGAATTGTCAACTATAAAGTTCAACGTCAACATCAAAATACTTTAAATGTATATCACATAGTACCTCATGGAGATTATTTTGGTGAAATGTGTTTATTCAGGTTAAATTTAGTTAGACATTTTTTATTTGCAACTGTCACACTTTCAATTGTCACAGCTCAGACATTTCAAAAGTATCCTAAATATATGTTGTATTAGACATGGCACAACCTGAGGACTTTTATTATTACATAATATGACATTCTGTGTGTTGGGAACATTCAATTATATTTTCTAAATATGTCACACTTCAGAAGTGTGTACTTTAACATCTACTTCTTAAAATGGTTATATCACGTAGCTCTTCCATAAAACTATAATGAAGAAGTATGGAGCGATTGGTGCAAACAAACAGCGGCCAACGTTTATTTGTGGCTAACATATTGGTCAGGGCGATGATGCTTGTCCAAAAAGCGGCCAACTTGTTTGAATTCAGCGCTGTTTGTCGGTCGTATTCCTTTCAAACGATCTGCGGAGTTACATTTTATGTCGAGTGATGTGCAGGAAAAACTGTTCCAAAGCCACGTTGTGTCTTTTACGGACGTAACAATTCTACACCAACGAAGATGCGGCGATTAATCACGTAGATTTAGCTAATTACTTTGGTCTCTAGCTCTGCTATAACTCCCATCATTACAAAACGTATATCATAATATACACTTTGCAGTATATATCAAAACAACTTCCATAAACGAAAATTGCTTAATCAGCTAACAAAATAGCGTTAGGAACGTTAGCAAATGATTCACTGAAAGTATTAGAAGAACTGCCATTTTTGGAACCTGGAAATGGTTGGTAGTGTAAGGTTTTTTGCTGAATCTTGTAGGTTATGGGTCCGTCAACTCAAATCAGCGGGATGGCAACGCGCCATCCTTGGCACTGGAGTATGCTAGGAACATGGTTTTGGTGTATGTACACATATTTTGGCATAAGAGGAATGCAATGTTACTATTTCCAATGATGTCCGACTATGTCGACATAAAAAAAATTCAAAATGGCCGACATTTTCACCGAAAATACTAAAGTTGAGCATAACGTTTGATTGGTTTATGCTTGATACATGATTTTGGTGTCCATCCCGATGTTTTGCTTGATCATGAATTCAATGGAACCATTTCCAATGATGCCCGACTATGAACACCTGACTAAAATTCAAAATGATCGTCATTTTTATCAAAAATAGCCAAAATCGACCATGACTTTTGATTGGATGATGCTAGAAACATGATTGTTTGATGCACAAGAAACATACAAAAGCTATACAAAATGGCATGCAGTAATCACTAATGAACCTGTATCACATGCACAACATCTAAAAGTACAACATTCAAAGTTCAAAGTAAGAAGTACTCAATTATAAATTTTCTGAAACACAATGAAACACAATTTGAGAGCATTTTTTGTAATGACAGGTTTCATTTGAACATTGACAATGTGTATATCATTAATCAATTCAAAACCAACCGTATATGAAATGGACGTCATTCTCATTACATTTTCATAGAAAAGTTTAGTCCCGCCATTCTCTCTCATCCTCCTCTTCTATTTCCTCTGTACTGTCACCTTCTTCCTCATTATCATATCTAGCGTCATTCTCACGCACAGGCACATTGGTTGAGGCAAATGGCTTCACCAACACAGAAGCAGTGCGGTGTGCAGGACAATCCTGAAGAATGACAGAAGCAAGCTTTCCCTACAGCTTTACACTGACAGTTGATGACGTCCATAAGCGTGGGGGGGGGGCTGCTGATCCTCTTGCGATGCATGGAGTTGGCACATCCCCTGCACCAGTGACAAACTCCCATCCATAATCAGCGATATCAACCACGGACTGGGTCTGCTGATGCGGTGCCTTCCATAGCATGACTTGGTAGTGAGCTCGCAGGATGTGGTAGGCCAGATTAGCGTCTGTCGGAGGAAGAGTCTTGATACATATAGCTTTCCCTCTGGTCTTTTTGGAGTAGAGCGCATACCTGGCAGAGGCCATGCTTGTGCCTTCAACAACACTATAGAGCGAGCAGATGAATTTCCGTCCAGTCTCCGTCAACTGTTCCAGAGTAACACCCTCTTCACCGAAGACAGTGTAGATCCTAGAATGGTCAGCAGACTTCAAAACCTTTACCGCCATTGCTTTGCCACGAGCAAATGGATAGGACACACTATCATAGCCTGACAATGCATGCATGCCAAGTAGTTGGAGGGATTTCGGACCAAGGAATACACAACTTTCATTGATGTTGAGGATAGCCCCACTCCGTCGATCTAGCTGCGTAGTCCACACCCAGGAGATTAGCAGATCTAAGACGTCAGTGTTATCGCTGATCACTCGTGCAGTTTTTTACCATCCTTTACAGCCGCTAGATGATAACTAATGATAATAGTAATATCTGCTTCATCATGGTTGTACACGCCCTCCTCTCTTCCAACCATCGTCACATTGTTGCCCAAATTGAATGTAGAGAGAACACTGATGAGAGCCTTCTTTTTTGCCTTGCTCATCATGATGGCATCGCGGCACGGGAGCTTGTTGGATATTGTGATGTTGTAGTCAACAGCCTCTTCACCTGCACGCCGTTCGTTCATGGTCCTTTGCTGACGGGTCATCATAGCCCATTCATGCCCATTTGATATATATATATATATATATATATATATGCTAAAACATAGGTATAGACGCCAAAATCGTGTATCTGGCATATTTTCGGTAAAAATGGAGACCATTTTGAATTTTTGTCAGGTGTTCATAGTCGAGCATCATTGGGAATGGCTCCATTGAATTTCTGATATGACAAAACATCGGGATGGACACCAAAATCATGTCTCTAGCATAAACAAATCAAAAATTATGCTCGATGTTGGCTATTTTCGGTGAAAATAGCGGCCGTTTTGATTTTTTTTTATGTGAACATAGTCGGACATCATTGGAAATGGTTCCGTTGAATTCATCTTATGCCAAGACATGTGTATATACACCGAAATCATGTTCCTAGCATGCTGCAGTGAAGATGTAACATATTTTCAAATTTCACCAAGGTTCACGGCATCCATCTTGGATTTGCCAGGCTCCCACAAGTTGCCCAAGGTTGGCGCGTTGCCATCCCGCTGATTTGAGTTGAGGGTCCCATTACCTTCATTATTCGCCAAAAAAATCTTATACTACCATTCATTTCCGGGTTCCATACTGAACATAGTAGGGCGGCAACTCGACTATATGGCGAACTGTCACAAAGCGTTCTCGATCGAACAAGCACCGAAATTGGAACGCATGTAGGCAATAGCACGCAAAGCAAAGAATGAGTGGCGCCACCAATCGGAGTTGCGAAAACATGTGGTTAAATCTACTGCGATATCATATTATCTATCAGAGCAGCTCGGCCCGTGAACTAAAGATATGTGTGCGTGTGTGTGTGTACGTGCGTACGTGTGTGTGTGTTTGTGTGTGTGTGTGTGTGTGTGTGTGTGTGTGTGTGTGTGTGTGTGTGTGTGTGTGTGTGTGTGTGTGTGTGTGTGTGTGTGTGTGTGTGTGTGTGTGTGTGTGTGTGTGTGTGTGTGTGTGTGTGTGTGTGTGTGTGTGTGTGTGTGTGCGTGTTTGTTTGTTATTGTATATGCAAATACTTAGTTTTTCACTAACTCTTTTAGGGTTAGCCCCAAAACATGACATTCATTTCCAAATATCATAGAAGATTTTGGTATTTAATAGAGAGGCAAATTTGGTAGTACACGAAGCATAATATAATTGTTGTTGGTGCATTTTACAGGTGACATCGGGGGTTCGATGGGGTTGCTCATTGGCGCGAGCGTCATAACACTCTTCGAAGCAGTAGACGCCTTTGCGATCGCACTGGCCAGTCGACGGCGTAAAAAGAAAAGACGACCTCAGCGGACAACAAAGCAGGAGACGGAGACTGAAATCTGAACTATTTCTCAATGGACCGTTGCAAAGAAAGTGTAAAGTAACGGTTCTTGTAGTTGGACCGGCGTATGAGTGGGTGGTGGATGCCATCTAGCTTGTTTCCATTTACACTTTGCCTAGTTGTATATGGAATGTGTTCACGCGTGTGCCACTGGTCACGGGACATTACAACACACGAGGTCTGTAGGCACTATGCAGCCAGGAGTAGTAATTTTCTGCAAACATTGTGTTCATACATCGTTGACTGTTTTGTTGTCGCTGTGTATGTGTATGTATATGTGTACCTGTATGTGTATGTGTATGTGTATGTGTACGTGTATGTGTATGTGTATGTGTATGTGTATGTGTATGTGTATGTGTATGTGTATGTGTATGTGTATGTATATGTATATGTATATGTATATGTGTACCTGTATGTGTATATGAATCCTAAATATGAATATGTTTCAGACATGTTTTCTTGCAGTAGTGTATATATTGTCCTTAGTGTTGAATACCTCTCAATTTGAAGGCTTTACGAGTTCCTGTAATATCATAGACGCGTGTCAATATGGGTTTAGACATTCCGTGCCAACTAGCAGCGCTCTGTTTGATTTACTTGATGACATCACAAATGCGCTAGAACATAAAAACTGTGCAATTATATTTATTTATGCATACCACGGCAGCTTTATATACTGTTGATGATCGACTCGTCTGTATAACTTGAGCTTCATGGCATTAGTGGAAATGTGTGTAGTTGGATCAGTAATTACTTGTATAATCGTAACCAATTTGAAATCATTTACGGTTACAGTTCAAACACACATAACTACAAGTGGAATTCCTCATGGTTCTTTACTTGGAGCGAAACTGTGTTTCAGCATATCATTGATATATCAAATGTTCCTAAACTTGTCAAATGTGACTTAATTGCTAAATAAACCCGAACATCGTCTGTTCAGCCAATTGTATAAAACACTTGTACAATACACTATGCAACGATCTGTATGAATTGCACTTGTAATTCCAAATCAACACATTGGGTTTCAACTTAATATAAACACAATTATATTTTCTAGTCGAAAATGCCAAATATAAAACAAATATAAAATAAATGAAAATGAAAAATAGACTTAGAGTCAAGTAAAGTCTACACTCTCAACAAGTTTAGTATCTTGAACAGATGAAGGTAAGTATATGACCGCCATAATATGTACATGTTATATTTAATTCTGCTTTGCCACATTTATTGTATGGTGTGGAAGTATGGTGAAATACGTATTGTACAATCTGTTTTTAAATTTGCAACAATAGCAACGTGTGTATCGTTTACGAACTCAACATGATATAAACAGATCCTAGAAATTGTCGACATAAGAGTAGCACGACGTTGTATTTTTACTTCAATGTTTCTCTTTTCATACTGTTTACTGATATGCTTTGTATATTTTATGTCAACATTTGATTTGTTTGAATAAACGCTTTTGACTTTGTCGTTTGACGATGTTGGAAGCTATCTAGGACAGAGCGAGTGGAAGAATTGTGATGGAAACGAGGTATCGGACGAGTTTCAACTGTGATAAGGAAGTGCACTTATTCTGTAGTAGTTTATAGCATATTACAGCCGAGATATTTTCTCGTATTTATAACTACAATGCCATCTACATACCAATGCATACACATTAATCGCTGATCAGCGTTAAATGCATACGCAAACCTAAACGTCACAAATTACAGCGCGCTGCCATACGGTATAACGTAGGCATTACTTACTTAGACTTAGTTCCTCCTGTTCCTTTTGGGACATCGGGCGACGAGGTTTCGATGTTCCTCTGGTATAGTTTTTTGCGACTTCGTTGGCCTCATTCCAGGTGATTCCCATTTCTGCCAAGTCGTCTATAAATGTCTTACACAAGGTCTTAGTTGGCCTTCCCCTTTTCCTGTTACCACCGTCCGGTACCCACCCCACCGCTACATGCGCACATCTCTCCCTCGGTAAACGTAGTACATGCCCAGCTACTCTCGTTGTCTACACTTGACAATGTGATACAGTCTCTCCAGACCTGCCCTCCTCCTCGCTGTATCATTGGTGAAATTTCATACGATATCTATGTGTTGAATCTATAATACCATGTCCGTCAAATGTGTATGAACAAACTGTTAGAAAAGTAGTTTTTTAAATGAAATCTTTTCCGAGATAGACATAAATGTTGAAAAAAAATGTTGTTGCAAAAGCTTTAATGTTTCAATTTAAATGTGACAAAGAGAAAGCAGATCATGGAGATCGGGTAATTCTGCACGTAATCGTTTTTTACAGGTAAAATCAGCATAACATGCGCGATGTACTACGATATATCGTAAAGGATGCTACCTTCGTACGTCCGGTTTCTGATAGGCATAGCAGATTTGAAAGTTGAAAGGTTATCGAAATATTTTTGCTAATCTTAAATAATTTTATTGAATTAAAGTAAACGTTCTCATATAACTCATATAACTCAAACGATGAAATATAAATGTTAGGTGGTTATATAACCAATTATTTGTTCAAACTTTTCTTCGCGATTATATTAAAATGTCATAATAACTACATTAATGCTAAGTACAGCAAATGTTACACACACATCATGGTTAATTTGTTGACACAATATTATTAGTTAAACACAAACAAATACATGATCATTTAAATTAAAAACTTACCTTTATAATCTTGCGTATACATTTTAGCTCCCTGGCGTTTCGATCCATCTGTAAATGATGTTGTTGGCTTATCGATTCTGAGATTGACTACCCCTTTTGTATTCAGGCCCGTAGCCAGCTTTATACAACGGGGGTTCACATTTTTCCAATACAAACTCCAGAGGCGCCTTACGCTCGTGTGGGGTTATAGTTTTCACAATGCAAAGGACACCACTTGTTCACATGGTAGTTCACCCCATAATGCAGATGGTCGGGTCTCCAGCTGAAAGGACAATACAATGGGTTGTGAGGTTCGTGGACCCTGTGGTTTCAACTGATATTCAAACACTACATTAGCATCACCAGCAGGCCATTAGCGACGCTGTTTCGGGGGTGGGGGTACGGAATTCATATATATAGTCTGTGGAATATATCCCATTTTGTTGCTGATTAAGCATAATGTATACCCAATTTTATTCATAAAAGCCAACAGGATATTATATTATATTATTAACACAACTGATTTCTTTTAGTAAAAACACGTCACCATATGTGCGGTTTTGAATATATATATATATATATATATATATGCATGCACACATAATAATATCTTAAACGAGGCACTGAGGAATGTGAGTATGTCCAAGTTTTGTTAGAGTAAACATTTAGTGTTACAATTTGTTGATATTAACAATGTAGTTTTCAGTCAATTAATACATTATATGCAGCCCAAAATGTCCACAACTTATCAATAACATAATTCAGTCAGTAGTTTAATAAACCTTTATAAATAGAAGATTAGAAAACATTTCCTTTTGTTGAATTTTAATTAAATTATACGTATCAAACAATCGAGTACCGTAACCTATAGACCACACTGACCGCAGGAAATATTATCTGTATTTGGCAGCTGACAAACAAAATGAAGGCAATAATTAAGAGAAAGACTACTTCACACTGTCTTGCCGATATTAGGCCCCCTTTCTGAGACCTATAACTATGCAACCAGCGACAACAAGATTTCGACAGCCACAACTATGGCCACGTAATTCCCGGTTTCTCATCAGCACGCGCATTTTAAAAAAAGGTGCGTTAAACTTTATTTATTAATGTTCAAATAAATTGATTTGTGTCAAGCTTGATGAATTTATCTAAAGGTTTGTCTTTTGTACGAAATACACTCGTTAGATATCGTAATTTGTTGATTGTTGAGAATAGCCCTTTGATACACGGTAGGTAGCTCAATCAGCATACTAAAAACAGCACCCATCATTTACATTTTAATAGAATTCTGAAGATAAGCCAATACTATATGGACCAATACACTGTATCTGTTCTCGTATTTGTTCTTTAATCAGTGTTAAGTCATTGTCACCCCTTTCACACACTAGCATTTAACATGATACTTATGAGAACCATAGTCACTATGCAGTGAAATGTCAATATCAAATTGAATCACTCACATAAATCCTTTAGTATAACTGTGTTTGTTTTGTCTGTATCAGTCACCTGTGACTGACTACAATTTGTAGTCATGGTTTTTAGGGTAAAATTGGCTTCTTGTGCATTTGTTATCCCTTTTAAGCACCAGTATCAAGCAGGCTGTCCTGGCATGCTAGTTAATGTTTGAACAACATCCAGCACGTTTTAGGAGAGGGTTCACGCTTTTGAGAAACTGTGAATAATCTTAACAGAAACTTAGAGATTCTTCTTAAAGATTAAATTTGAGGGGGCTTTCATATTTTGGAGAAAGGGGGTTCACAAAAAGGGGGTTCACGGGGTTCAGGTGAACCACCCTGGCTACGGGCCTGTTATTTATGCGCTTCTAAGCTTGGTTTCCGTGGATTTACGCGCAATAGAAGATGACTTATTATTATTATCAGTACATAAAAACAGTTATAGCTTGCTTCAAAAATAGGCCTAGAAGTTATGATGTGCTGTCGTGTCCTGCATTAGTACCGCATAAACAAGGTTTTTATTATACCTATGTGTTACCAAACAATACATATATGCAACGAGCATTTACTGGGTGTAGGCGTAATAGACAGAGGGGTATCTTTCAAAAAACGAACGAACGTTTTAGAGGAAATGTCCAGACCACCTCTACGAAGCGTTAAAGGGAACAGGGCGTTTCACAAAGGTTTTAATTTAGCATGACATACTTTATGAATGATCCCTTACCTGAACCCTATTATCTACACTCGTGATTTTCATTTCACCAACGACAATAACTTCGTTATCAACGCCATAAATCCGAACACCATAAATAGCACCTCACATTCTATATAAATTTGTATGCGATATGTTACTGAAAATTACGATTATTGCTGTCTCAGTAGTGTTGCCTATTTCTTCCTAAACGGTATGGGTAGATATACCTACAAAGATTAAATACCAAATATAATCTCTAATCAAGGATAACTTCTGACTCCTGCTTTAGAACGTTCACCCCCGCAGCAAATGTAATACAGCTTCGATCATCTAGTTCTGACCTACTGTTTGTTCCTAGAGTCAACACTAACATTGGAACTAGGGCTTTTTCTGTTGCTGCACCAACTCTTTGGAATATGCTTCCTCTTAGTGTTAGATCAGTTGAAAATATTACAAAATTCCGTCGTCATTTAAAAACGTATCTTTACAACCTTGCTTATCCACCGTAGCTCCCAAGCGCCCTGACCCATCTGTTGACAACTGGAAAACTACTTATGGATTTTGAGATTGACCAACCCTTTTGTTTTGATGCGCCTCTGAGCTTGGTTTCCAAGGATTTAGGCGCAATAGAAGTTATCTTGTTATTATTATTATTATTAGATGCATTAGTCGCTGTTTCGAATAGCGTTAACGTTATTTTATCACATACCGCTTGCGAGTGAGCGAACTTAGCGTACACTTAGTCCAGCAGATAAGTGCAGGAAAATGAGGGAATTATGCGCTTTTGCATAAAAGTAAGACACTTTGCTCATCTATCTATACATCAAAGGAACCATTTTAAAGATTGGAGGCATTCCAGATTTTACTGCGGTCAGAAATGGCCGCCATTTAAAAAAATTACCGCCATATTCAATATCTTATTAACAGCTTTACATAGAGCAATAATATTTGTGTCTACCTGTAGGTTTTAGGGGACCAAGATTTCAAATTTGTTACATTAGACCTTCTCCTACATTCGCATCCGCCATTTTTAAAGATGGTAGTCGTTAATTTAAATGTAACAATGTCTTAATAACTGCGATACGTAGAAGAATATAGTTTACGTTTTTGAATAGTTTGGAGGATAGCGATTTCAAAAAATATTACACTTTCCCTTCGTATGCAAGCCTATATCCGACATTCCCATATCTAAAGAAAAAACATAACTCAGAGCCACAGAGTTGATGTCAAAATGTATGTTTTTTAAATGTGATGGTTTCAATTAGATTACTCTCTATCTATCTCTCTCTCTTTCTCTATCTCTATATCTCTGTCTCTCTCTCTCTCTCTCTCTCTCTCTCTCTCTCTCTCTCTCTCTCTCTCTCTCTCTCTCTCTCTCTCTCTCTCTCTCTCTCTCTCTCTCTCTCTCTCTCTCTCTCTCTCTCTCTCGCACTTCATCAATCTAGTTCTCTGTTTCCTTTCACTGCATATGTAATCTCCATTAACACCAATGCTGAGCAAAATTCGTGAAATTCTCCTTCCTCGTTTTTCCAAAAAATCAACCTTAACCTGACACCCATATATTTCGCCCCAATTTGTGATTGATTTTGAAATGTTGGTGCATTCTCCAAAATAGCCACTCTGCGAATACGCGAGCAACTTGGGTATATTTATTCGTTCATTGTGAAAGGTGTAACGCATTAGTACATTCAGTATTCACTGCACCAACATGTCCCATTTGAAAGTGCACGAAAAAGAATTGACACATCACACCAAAACGGTTTTTTTTCTCAAAAGCACTGTGGTGTTGCGAGTAAGTTTCATATGTGACGTCACATCTCGGCATCCCGAAAAGCGCACCAAAATATCGCATATTCCAAAACGTCCGGATGCACAACATAAAATGTAGAATTTCAAATTCATTGATTTTTTTGGCTTGATGGACATGGAAATAGATAGCTGGATGTAATATAATATGAAATCAAGCAATACGTGTTTTTATTCCCTTTAACTATCAGGATAATGGCGGTCGAATTGTTTATGTCGTTTTACTCCAGGTCAAACTTAGCCTCAATTACCCAAGCTCCGTTAGGTGGCAGCACTTTTTCGCCCCTCACAACCGCCCGGGAGATTAATTCTATGCCAATGTTACCGGTAGGGGGCTTTACCCCAAATTTTGGTAGAGACGATGATTGGCTTTAAGGCCAACTATGAAATAACAAATTAAATAAGGGTACACTTTTATCAGGTGATACAATGTTATAAAAACTGTTCAACATTAAACTTATATTGAAACATGTCACACAAAAATAAACCGACATTAAACTTGCTTTCGTAGTTTAGTGTCTCTTAATCACTTGCATATTCATTAGGTGGCAGCTCTCGTGGCTGTCAACTATTTCGTATTGTTGTTTTGCTTATGCCCGAGCACAAACAAACCACTAAGTGTGAATAAGCATGATATAAATACCAATCAAGGACTAATTTAACGAAAGAAAGTACATTCGATATCGCGCGCAACGGTTGGACTGCTAACTAGTCGCCAAACTACAACCAAAACGTTGTGATCTTGGTGGCTAAGTCGGTAGCGTGTCGAGCAACTATTTCTAGGGTCATCAGTTCGAATCCTGTAGAGTACTCGTAACTGTTGTTTGTGTTCATTTAGTTTAAGATTCATTTTATTTTGGGCACTGTTTCGTAATTTAATTTCGTTATCGAAAACATACATACTATATAAACATTCTGGGGTATATACGTGTTAACTGGCAGTGAGCAGTCAAAAGGCGGTTTCCAAACCAAACTCTCTTCCTGGCGAAGTCACGCTGCCGGGCGAGAGTCAGTTAAGCGAGACTAGGCAAATCCAGACATTCGTCATTCCAAGCAGAAGTGTCATCCATGTATCAACGCTGCCTATACCTCAGTTCCATCGCTGATTGAAAGGTACCTAAATTCCAATGAACAGGCTCTGCATCGCACACCAGGAGGAGGTATGGGAGCCAAATTGTCACACATCAGAGACAGCATCTACAAAGCCGCTTTGACAACTTTCGGCAAACAGAGAAAAACACGAGGGTATGGGAAAACGGCGCACTTATACTGGAAATCACGGTTCAAGTGTGTAAAGTCTGTGTCGTCAGCATCCTGTTGTACGGCAGTGAGACATGGACAGCATACACAAGGCAGGATCGTCGTCTCAGCACATTTTTCTTACTTTGCCACAGGCGCATTCTTGGATTGAAATGGCAAGATCGCATCCCAAATGCAGATGTGTTCAAGCAGGCAACAGTCCCAGCATGTATGCTCTCCTCAGCAAGTGTCGCTTGTGATGGCTCGGCCATGTATATCGCGTGGAGGATGGTAGTATCCCTAAAGACGTCCTCTATACTGAGCTTGAAGTTGGATCCAGACCCACCGGCCGCCCGTTGCTTCGCTTGAAGGATGTGTGTCGACGCGATATGAAGGCATGCAGCATCGACACAACATCATGGGAGACAGCTACCACAGATCGCAGTACATTGTGCGCAACAGTGCATGAGGGGGTGAAAACCAACGAGGAAAAGTTAAACGCAACCTGGATGGAGGAGAGACAACAACGAAGGGATCGTAGATCGGCGCATCAGTTTTGCCACCGAACTACGTCTGCAGAGACTGTGCAAGGGATTGTCACTCAAGGATTGGCCTGCAGTCACAGCAGATTCTGCCCCACCAGTTATTGACTCTTCAGATGCAGAACATATTGTCCGTCGGGACAGGGATGCCTACTACTACTACTCCTACGAGGTGTTGTATTTAGTATGTATTTCACAAAATACAAACATTAAATTCTACTAGAGTAAAACCGGTTCAAGGTTGACATCATTGGGACAGTGCAGTGTGTGACCCTCGACGACAAACCAAGTGTTACGTCACACAGGCGTATTCTGCACACAAGCCATATATAGCTGTCTACGTCACGTCAAGTCACCTCTGTGATTCTGACAAAGGCATACCTCATTATCTCATCTTTCAATGTCCATATGGCAGGTTGAGACATAGCCACAGGGTTGGAGGGTCGCACACGTGTTTGCACTTATATATTGATATTGCGATTTAGTGTTTTTCCAGAAGCCCACTTTTTTTATAAATACTGAAAGCTGCTTTAAAGTATTACTTTTGGCTTATTTGTAGATGTCCGCTGAGTGGCGTCGGGAATCTTGATGGTCACCTCTTTGAATGAAGTCATGTCACGTGGTTGTCCTTACATATTATCTACATAGTCGTTTTCGGTCATAGCAGTTTTCAAATTCGCTTAGGTAAATTGAACGCCACCCACACTAACACGTTGACAAAACAATTGTTGTCAGTGAAATGGGAAAAGGAGGTGTGTCTTGATGACTATGAAAACTAAAAACAAACACATGCATCCATAATATCAACACGATTTTATTTCATTTCATATATTTCTGATAAATACTAGACAGAATATTCCCGACATGATATCTCTTGCACACTGTTCCTGTGGATTGTATGTCGCACACGAACCTGTTTTTGTCCTAAGTCGATAATACTAATATGGCTCCCAAAGTGTGATTTGCAAAGGTGTCGCCGAATGAACTGCGCGCCGCGACGACGCAGGTCGTCTACGATGCCAATGACGACCACTGTCAAACGGAATGCTGGTTTCCTTTGATATGTCATCGTCCACTGACGCTGTCTGCATGTAAATCCAACGATCTGAGTTCCCAACTAAATCCATTGGCGTGTTCACGTCCTTGAGACCACGAACAAAGGTTTCCCATCCCACCGGTTCAAATGACTTCCGTTTTTTCAACACGTCATTCACAAGGTCCACGATATTACTTCCGGGAACCGCCTTGTTTCTGTACATCATCTCGCCATGATCGTTCCAAATTACGACACCTTTCATTTTATGTAGGAGTCGTCGTGATTTCTGCTTGATAGTTTTTGGAACGCTGTCGATTATTTCATTTTCGATGTTCTTATTTTCGATGATTTCGTTTTTGTTACCAGGTTGCACTTTGTTTTTGTCTTCACTGAGAATTTTTGTTCGATGACCACACGCAGAGGTTCGTTTATACGTATGTCGGAAAGATCGTTGTATCGATTCAACACCTGGTTATAGAACACAACCTTTTCCCTCTCGTGTATATCGCTTCGTTCTAATATTTCTAGCATTTCATTGTCGCGTCGTTGCAAGACACTTTCGATAGGATTAGCCATAGAAGGATGTTGTGGTTGAATGTTTTCCAAAATACAGGGATCGACCAGGGCCATATTCTTTGTGTGTTCCATGGTCACCTGAGATGGAGACGGGAATGTCGAGCTTGTTGATGGGACCGTAGGTACATGTGTCATTGTGGGCACCTGACAGGACAGGAATGTCGAGCTTGTTGCTGGGGCCAGAGACACAGGTGTCGTAGTGGGCGCCGGAACAAGTGCATTTAGCGACGTAGGGTTTGTCGACGGTGCACAGCGACTGTGGGCACTGTGTCGTTTCCAGCTATCTTTCCGTGTGAAATGTCTCTTACAAGCTGAGCACTGGAAGGCCGCCCGTGATGATGGTGTTGGCTTGTTGGCAGCAGATATACTAGTCCATAAGCTCATGATGTACGTGTTTACTATTCAAATGTAAAGAACGGAATGACTCTTGGAACTCGTCGGCCTAAGTTTGGTTTGTGCAACTCGTTGATCTAAGTCTGATTCGTGCAACTCGTTTTATACCTGTCTATTGCAGCGGAATTTCACGTGATGAACCTGTCCATTGTGGTGGAAGAGGTGGAATTTGACGCGATAACCTGTCCATTGTGGTGGAAGAGGTGGAATTTGACGCGATAACCTGTCCATTGTAGTGGAATAGGTGGAATTTGACGCGATATCATGTCCATTGTGGTGGAAGAGGTGAAATTTGATGCGATAACCCATTAAGTTTGGTGTTTCGTTTGTCCGATAAGTTTGGTTCTTGCCACTCATTGGTCTAAGGATTTGGTGTTTCGTTTGTCCGACAAGTTTGTTTGAATGATTGGTTCGTGCATCGCGCTAGTCAAAGTTTGATTCGTGGAAGTCGTTGGTCTTAGTTTGGTTAAGTAGAGACATAAGATAAGGTTTGCGCAGTTTATTCGTGAACAACACAAACGTATTTACATGTAACGCTCCACAACTGCAAGAACCAGAGACTAGACATTGATATAGAGTCTTACAAAGTTTAATCGTGTACAAGACGATACCGCACCTCACTACTTCAGTCTTGCCTGCCATACGGCGAGGAGCCCTTTTGGGCCCAACAAAGTATGTTCGGATACTTGGTTGCGGTATTGTTCCAGACAGTCAACCAGTCTTTAATCAACCTCATCCTCCATTAATGTCAGAACCATTTGTTTCATCGTGTTTCGCCACTGTTTCGAAATAGAGTCTTGCAACCAACACGTGATACTACACATGGGTAGTGTCGTCTTGAGAGTTCAACTTTGCACACATTGCTTATGGACCTAATTTTGACGCTAAGCCTAATCCTAACCGTAACCCTAACGCTGCCCGAAATCCTAACCTTAACCCAAACCCCAACCCTAATCCTAATGTTAACCTAAAAATTGTGACATTGGTCACGTGAGTAGAAGTTGTGACGTCTTCAGGAGCGGTCGTTGTTACTTTGGTACCATCGATAGAAGTTGTCACATCGACCGTATCGGCTGAAGTTGCGATATTGATGGGAGCGGAAGTTCTCACATCGACCGTGTCGGCAGAAATTGTGACATCGTCAGGAGCCGAAGTTGGCGCATCGCAGATCCTAGTGTACCTCTGGTTCCGACGGCCCGAAAGGACGGTTGGTCACCTGTATGATGGGTCGGCTCGTCGGCTCGTCCTCGTCGCTCGAGTCTGCTGCATTGCGAGGTCGGTAATAGGGTGACTTCAACATGATGATGTTAGCCGTGATGTCGTCGTAATACGAATGACGGTCCGATTGGCAAAACACTGCGCTTATATATTTAGTGAATGTTCCGAAAGGTCACGTGGGTGTATCGAACGAGCACGACCCTCAGAGTAGAAATTAGAGGTAGAGACTGTAGACTTGTACATCGAATACCAGGTCAAACCAATTTGCAAACAGGCAACCATATGCGTCTCGCACTGGACCAACAACTTCAAGATGCGTCGTTTCTCCTTGCACCGCTTGGGTGAGTTCAGCAGCGGAGACATTCGCTTGATGGGGCGATATTTGCCACGATGTCAGGAGAAGGGGCAGAAGTAGCGACGGTTACAACAATGCACTCCTTTTCTTGTCGCTGAAACAGTGAGGAGATGAGCTTAATAATGAATGGTCAACTGGTATGTATAAGAAAAAATATAATATTATGTTCTTTTGTATTTTTTTTAACAAAATGACATGAATAGCATTTGAACACTATGGGAAGTTGACGCTAACTATTATCTCTTCAAGTTGTTCTTTACGTCGCCGCTGTTTATCTTGGATCCTTTGGCAGTAGCCCTGCTTCACATGAACGTGACGATTCCTTTTATAGTTGAAGGTACTGCCACAAATACAGCAAGGATAAAGTTTAGCTTGCGCTGCTTCACATGAACGTGCCAACTCATTTTACAACTGAAGGTACTGCCACACATGCCACACATGCAACAGGTATAACGAGGCAAAAGCTTCCGACGCTTCGTCGGAGGTGATGACGTCATGTTGATGGATGGATTGGTTGACGGAGTTGGTGAATGAGACGAAATTGGTTTGGTCGTCGAACTGGTCGTTGAACTTGTCGTTGAACTGGTCGTTGGCTGTTGGTCCGGGTTGATTGTCAGGGTCGAGAGGTCGAGTTGGCCCGTGGCCGGAGAAGGCTGCGCCTTCGGTAGCAAACTCTCTTGTCGGACGTTATCACTAGTCATGTTGTTCATCTTCCAAAATGTAAGATATAATGACCAAAAAAAACAGACGCAGGCCTTTTATATCTCAAAATAGCTCTCAAACTATCCGCCTAGGACTTTGGCCTACATATTTAGTTCACGACTTATCCGTCAGGGGAAATTTGTTTTTCTCCATGTACTTGTCTATGTCTGTATCTATGAGTTCCTTTTCGGTTACCGATGGCAGGTTAAGCGTTTTACGACAGAAGCAAGTTTGAAACGTTTTACCGAAGAAGCACGACTACAGTACGGAATAAAGATAAAAACGTTCTAATGGGTCTTTATGTACTTGACCATTAATACGGTAAACTATATAAATACTGGTACATCTTATCTGGAAGGTTATTATGTTCCTGTACTGTTCTATCAGAACGCTTCACTTTGTTACGCGCCTGTTTCGAGAAAAGAGGTTTGACACATTTGGTGTCAAGGCCACAGAGTCGACATTGCGCATCGTGAGTGTTTATTTATTTAATAACGATGTGAACGAAATTATATACATACGTACATACGTATAGGTTAAGAACAACAGCATGATCAAATGCTGAAACAGTACAGTTGGTTTCTAAGCACAGATGAGATACATATGAGTCTTGGACAAGGAATACTACTTCAAAACAGTTTGGAACCAGTTTGCAATCAGTTTTCAAGCGGGCCCTCAAGTGAGATACGGCTGGTAAATATAAATGTTATATGTCGATACCCGGCTGTTCTTCCAACACACAGAGCATTCATTACGAGTTTATGCCAGTTTATACCGGTTAGTACCGTCAGTTTTGTAGTGTGCTGAAACAATTACCAAAGAAACTTCTAGAATGAAATTTTACAGGGGAATTTTCCACTCGCTATAACACGACGTCACTGACAATGACGTCGCATGATGGGGTTATATTCAAGCGCGACAGCTCAAAACAATGGCTAACCAAATCACTACCTGTTTAACCAACTCACCTCGCGTACAAAATTACTGCGCATACCATGACGTCACATGATGGCATTACATTCAAGTGCGCAAGTTCAAAACGACGGCTAACCAAATCACTACCTCTTTAATTAACTCACCTCGCGTACAAAATTACTGCGCATACCATGACGTCATATGATGGGATTACATTCAAGTGCGCAAATTCAAAACAATGGCTAACCAAAGCACTACCTGTTTGACCAACTCACCTCGCGTACAAAATTACTCCGTGTAGCAGTTTAATGACGTTATACAGGGTGCGCACGCTCGCGCCCGCAACAAACAAACAACTCCAGACACGTCTCGAGTACGGGTTGAATAAGAGACACGACTTTAAGCACTACCGTATAACAATAGCCTATATGTATGACAGTTAACATGGAGAAAATATGCTCTCTTTTAACATGGCAAAAGTTGGTAGGCTAGTTTTCAGAGGACAATTTGGGGTAAATTGATACCTTCAACTCAATATGCCGTCGTATACCTTTACGATAATAGCTCCTATGCTTTAACATGGGGTACATTTTTTATCTTTTAACATAGGGAAATTTGGTAGGACAGGTTTCAGAGGATAATTTGGGGTAAATTGGTACCTCCAACTCAAAATGCCGTCGTATACCTTTATGATAATAGCTCCTATCCTTTAACATGGGGAAAATTCCCTATCATTTAACATGGATAAAATGGCCTATCTTTTAACCTGGGGAAAAATGTCCTAACTTTTAATCTCGGCGCGCCCCTGAGCAAATCCCTATCTTTTAACATGGGGAAAATTTGCTATCTTTTAAAATAGTGAAATTTTGTAGGACAGGTTTCAGAGAATAATTTGAGGTAAATTGATACCTCCAACTCAAAATGCCGTCGTATACCTTTACGACAATAGCTCCAATCCTTCAACATGGGGAAAATTCCCTATCCTTTAACATGGAGAAAATTCCCTATCATTTAACATGGATAAAATGGCCTATCTTTTAACCTGGGGAAAAATGTCCTAACTTTTAACGTGGGCGCGCCCCGGAGCAAATTCCCTATCTTTTAACATGGGATTTCCTGCGGGGTGCTCCAAGCATGCGCGCTGATTAACCTATATTACTACTGACAACTTTCGGCAAACAGAGAGAAAGCAGCGCAGACTGGGTTGAGACACACATATCCGACATGGAGCCCGCCATTGAAGCGAAACGCACAGCACTATTGAACTACAAGAAGAACCCCAACGCAGCCACACTTGCTACTCTCAGAACAGCAATATCTACAACGCAAAGGACAGCTAGGAAATGCGCCAATGACTATTGGCAAAGTCTGTGCAACAGTATTCAGTTGTCATTCGATACTGGCGACATCAGAGGGATGTATGTGAGAATAAAGACAGCTGTTGGACTTACCACAAAGAAGTCTGCCCCGCTGAACCGGTCCATGGTTGACATCATTGGGACAGTGCAGTATGTGACCCGCGACAACAAACCAAGTGTTACGTCACATAGGCGTATTCTGCAGTCGAACCAAAAATAGTTGTCTACGTTACGTCAAGTCACTTCTATGATTTTGACAAATGCATACCTCATAATCTCATCTATCAATGTCCAGTTTCTTTTCAGCTACAAATAAGCCAAAAGTAATACATTAAAACAGCTTTCAGTATTTATAACAAAAAAGTGGGCATCTGGAAAAATACTAATGCGCAATATCAGTAGACAAGTGCAAACACGTGTGCGACCCGCCAACCCTGTGGCTATGTCTCAACCTGCCATATCCCACCTATTGTGGGGGATCTTTCCTGGGGGTCCCACTTCCATAATTGTCCCGCTTCCTAATTTGCGGTCCAAATGTCCACTGTCTCTATTGGTGTCAGGTTTGTTTGTGTTATAAAAAGAACACAGAAAGAAGTGAATATTTTATATAGCAACAAACATTTTGTTTTATAATAGCTTTCTTGTTGATATCAAAACATGATACAAAATATTAAGAACGTTATGTAAAATATATTATCATCTTGAGTTCTCCCTGTGAAGCTATATATAGTCACCGTCTAACGGCATCATACACAGGATCGACTCACGTAAACCCAATAGTTTGGCATTACAGTGTTCTTTATACTGATGAACTTAACATAAGTTCAGTAATTAATAAAATGTATGTACATAACAATACAATTCGAAAAGACTAACATAAGAGATGTGATTCCTGGGAAGGTGCAGAGTATTGTAGGCAGATAATAAAAGTAATGAAAACATTCTTAGAAGAGCTGACTCTAATAGAAGACCAGGTGCAACATCACGAAAATACAAGGATAACTGTTAGTTGATGTATTGAGGAAGAGAGGATTAGACAATCTAGTGACGAAGGGAAAGATTGAGAGGAAAGAAGTCGAGATAATAAAAGACTAACATCCTTGTTTCCGTGTATTATAAGAGTCATCACTGTCAGCAAATGTCATGTGATGGTGTCTGTGGCTATTGTGCCTATGTATCTTATGAGTCATCACGTCTCTATGACTAATGTGTCAATGTATCATAAGAGTCATCACTGTCAGCAGATGTCATTTGGTGACATCTGAGATTCCTGTGTCTATGTATCATATAAATCATAACTATCAGTAAATGTCATTTGATGGTGTCTGTGGGTCATATAACTCTTGTGTCCAATGTCACACGATTCGTCACTGTCAGCACCCTGAAAACACAAGAATACTTTTATAGAATATTATTTCTGATAAAACACAAACAATTGTACAAAAAGTTATTTTCAGGCCCATATGAACCCTACAAATTTATAAGATAGCATGATTAAAACAAGAGAACATCAGCGTACAAATCGAGAAAAGAAGATGGAGATGGGTTGGACATGAGCTTATAAACAAATGGAGAGAGAAACTGACTGATTGCCTTTACATGGATGTCAAAAGGGAAACTGAAAGTGGCTCGCCCAAAGACAAACTGGCGAGGAACAATAGAAAGAGAGACGAACTTAAGTGGAAGACCTGGACTGAAGCCAAAATAGACAGAAACGTGACAAACTGGAGAAGTTGCACTGGGCCATGAGACCTGAAGAAGATAGGTAAGTTAATCATGATGAAAGTATTTGTATAGAGTTCAATCAATTAAAATTGCTCTTGGGTGCTTTATATACATTCATACTAATATTCTATTATAAAGAAATGCTAACAAAATAATTAATGTTAAAACATTATATAACACTGATATATATGGTAAGTAATACAATAACAAACACTAAAATGATCACAAAACTGCTAACAAAATGAATATGCTAAGATATTCTAAAAACTACTTTAGTAATACATAGTGGCAGATCAAGAAAGCGAGGCTGGGGGAACAAAAACCTGCACTGGCAGCCGAACCAAATGCTGTAGTCAAAATGTGGTCGCTGCCGTGCCGCCATAACTTGAGCCGCTGTCATGTCTGGACTGGTGACATCGGAAGACGGGGGACGGGGGTGCTATTGAGAATGTTTCGTCTCTTTCAGCCATAATTTCACCTTCCTCGCACTGTCTCCTACATTGGCTCGACTGTTACTACTGGAAGACGGGGGTGGGGCGGTTTTCATTTGTTTTCACCGCCGCGTCGCTGTAACTTCAGCATTATAACCTGAACGGGGGCACATTTCCAATGGTCTACGGGGTCACGTTGACCCAATATAAAACGTCTGCAGGCACGCAAAATTCCTAAATTCCCCCTGGCCCCCTCGATCCGCCTACGACACTAACAGATTGAACATAAGTATGCTAAGAAAACTAACATAATAACATGTGCAATATCTAACATAAGGGCAATGTAAATAGAAGAACCTGAGACAGGTTACGGTAACATCCGAGTTTGAAGCGTACAAGGTCCCCCCACAAGAGATTGGTGTGACAGGAGGGACACTGTCCATCCACCGGCAGGAGCTGATCCTGACTGTCAGCAAGGAAGGCCTGAGCCAGACGCAGGGTGTGACTACACATGTCACAGTCTGGCTTCAGACACTGCAGGGTGTTACTTGTTACCAGAAACAAACTGCAGACATGTCACATATGTAGGAAAGAAAGTAACAGACAAACAGTAACGGATAGAAAGTAACGCATTTTTATATCACTATAATGTTTTATGTAATATAAACATACTTTTGTGTTAAAATATTGTGTGTTTAAAAGGTATACAATTATTTATTTAAAAAATTAACATTCAGATTAATAAATATCAGCAAACCCTGAATGAAACGCAGAAAACTGTAGACAAGTGAAATCTGAGATAGAATGTGGCATTTTAAGGACATGAACCATGGTGAAAAGTATTGAGGTGCTGGTAGAGAACAACAGTTTCATAATGTGGAAATTCTGTCACTTTTTGTCCCTTACGTTTTCCTGTTACTAGTTTTCTGATTACCGTGACGTTACACGGCTACATCGTTAAGAGAAGAACCATTTAGTATGTAATCCCGTGGTCAGATGATTTAAAATCAGGAAAACAATTATATTATTAATTGCTAAGATTACATCTACCTCTTTAGATGTTGACCACATGGTTTACAATGCCAACATAAATAAGTTATTTTCTGTTCTGCTTTAAAAGTTATACTTTTGTTACAGTTTGACATTTCTGGGCTAAGGGAGTTCCAGTAACTGTGCATGGGAAAACATTACACTAGAAAATGTCAGTTTTGACTGATGGGTTAGTGAAGTGGTGGTGACCGTTTAATCTGGTGAGGCGAGTGGACTTGTTGTGATAGTTTCACAAACTGACGGCGATTTATTTGTGTAGCGCTTTGTGGTAGACCGAAAGTCTCGCGACTTTCCTTTGGTTCTGGAGGGTTGGACAGTTTAGTGCGGTTAGCCCACCCAGTGGTTTGGACATGTATGCCATATACCAAACGAAAACCTCATAAAATAGCTTTCAAGGAAGACTTTAAAGGACACAGAAAAAGAGGAAGGCCGCGGAGGACTGACCAAGTTAGGCTGGACACTGGACTCCGGCTGTTAATAGCAGATAGGTGTGTTCTAGACAGGACAAAATGGAGGGGTTTAAGAAGATTGCCACCCAGAGAATTAACTCTAAATGGCAGGTGGACAAAGAAGCCCTTTGGCTTATCAAGAGTCCAACCCTTTTATCTACGTGTATCCCGTCCTTCTGAGGTATGTTTCGATTTTATTTTAAAACATATTCACGCTACTAGCACCCACACAATCAGCAGATAATCTGTTCCATTAATTTACAGTCCTTTGTGAAAACGAGAACTTTCTTCTATCTAATCTGCACTGCATCGTTACTAATGTAACTTCATTTCCTCTAGTCCTTCGATCTTTCCTAATTGAACAAAACATATTTCTATTAATATTTTTATAACCATTGAATATTTTAATCACTTCTATCTGATCTCCTCTCAATATCCTAGTCTCTAGTGTTGTTAAACGACATTCTTGTAGGCGTATTTTATAACTAAGATCACTCAGTTTTGGTATTTGGTATAATTTTAGCTGCTCTCCTCTGTATCCTTTGTACTCTTTCTAACATATCTATGCCCTTCTTACGATATGGCCTCCACGCTTGAAAACAATATTCTAAATGAGGCTTAACTATTGTTTTGCACAGCGGTATTGCTAGTTCTTTTTCCTTATATGCTATATTTCGTCTAACTAATCCAAAGATTTGATTTCCCCTTGAAGCTGCAATTCCGGACTCCACTGAAACCTTCATATCAGCACTTATGGTTAACCCAAAGTCCTTTTCTTTTGCAGTAATATTTAAAACAATACCCCCATTGTATACTGTTCATCTTCGTTATCATGTCCTGTGTGGAGGCATTCACATTTCCCAAAATTTACCACTTTTCAGACCATTTTATAAAACTGTCAAGATAGAAGCAACCTGTCCCACTGTCAACAGATCGAAGCAGGTTCTCTGATAATACTGCTGCACCCTTTCCGCTTAGAGGGAGGCCATGTCTCATGTACAAATCTTCCCTCCCAACAAAGTACCCCCATATATCAATGAACCCCACCCTCTCTTCTTCACACATCTGCTCAACTAGTGCGTTGATCGCCGTCCTCTTGCAGTTTATGTATGTTGCCCCCCTTCCTCTCATTACTGGCAAAATTCCTGAGAGAATAATTTGTTCGACTGTTGTCTTCTTTAACTTCCTCACTTACTCTCTGTACTTCTGTACTATCCCAGTTGTTCCCTCCTTATCTGCATTATTTGTCCCTGCCTGGACTAGTATAGACTCTCCCTTGCTATGCCCCAATACCTTCTTTACACTTCCAGTCACATGTTCTACCTTAACCCCCGGTAGACAAACAACGACGTCCTCCCCCTGGCTTAGTGTCTTATCTTTCGTTCTCAAAATAGAGTCGCACGTGAACACCCTCTCTTTCTCATTGCCCCCTCAATCACTGCCCCAGAGTAGCTCCTTCTCCGGTTTGCATCTATCTGGTTGTTGTCTTTTCCCCATGCCGTCTTCTCTCCTGTTACATTCTCTTCCGATCCATTCTTCCCTGTCGCTTTTTGTCTTGTTACCTTTCCTCCTGTCATCGTCCCTTTTATTGACTTCTCTTCTATCACATTTGCTCTTTCTTCCTTCCCTCCCTTCATCTTTCCTCCCATCACATTTTATTCTCTCCTCTCCAGTCCCATTTTCCCTTCCTCCTTCTCTACGGTCACTTTCTCCCCTGTCACCTTCACGCCTGTCACGTTTTCTGTCGTCGATTTTCCAATTTCTTCCCCTCCAATCACCTTCCCCCCTCTCAGTCTCCTTTCCCCAGTCTTCTTGCCACTACTCTTCTCCTTCAGTCTCAAAGTATTCCCACCTCCTTTCCTGTTGTCTCTCTCCATTCCACCTGTCTCCTTGTTAATTTTAATCTTCATCCCCTTCTCAATATCTCTTAACCTAACTTTCTCCTTCTGCAGACACTCCACCTTCCAACACCCCAGGCACTGAAAGGTGAATCCCTCCTTCTTGGTTTCTGTCCATGACTTCCCTTAGCCGGACAGTGCAAAATCCACCCAGCTGTGGCAGTGATCACACACCAAGTGTCGCTTTGCTTTGACTTTCCGCTTGCAAGGCGCCATATCAATATAAGAATTTATCAATCAATATTTCCACATGTTTTCTTACTTTTTCTGCACCAAGAATTCACCACGAACTACATCCTCTAAAGGGTGTCACATACACGACGATTGCGACGGTTGAAATTTATATATGCATTTAAGTCAAGTAAGTCAACCCACCTTGATGGGGCAATGGCAGACAGCGCAGACTCTACACCGGTCAGCTGTAGTCACTCCCTCCTCTTGTGTCGTGGCCACTGTCTTACTGACCACAGGTCCGTAAGCGGTCGCCATATGCGTGAGGGGCAGGCGCAGGGATCAAAGTTGAGCTGGTATTCCTGCTTTTGTTTACAGTTGCAGGCTGAAAGTAAGTTCTCCCAATTTCTCCAAACTGGTCAATAGGTAAAATAACTGGTACAAATGTGAAGGAAGCATAGTCACTCAGGTAGCACCACATGCTGCATTAATATAGGATTATTACGCTGTGTTTTTGATAATTTAATTGACTACCACTACTATACAAATGTACATCACTTCACCATGCCGATTCATTGTGATGATACGACATGCTTCTTGGTGCATTTTGAACGGTCACTGTTGTCTCAAAAATGCAATTTTATCCAAAACATAATGTAATAATGCTACATCAGTGCACCAGATGGCGCTACCAGTTCAATTTCAGTATTGCCTATCGCTGGGTGACTTTGCTTCCTCATTCCAATGCTTTGTCGGTAGTTTGTTTCTGATTTGCAAGTGTTCGTACATTTGTAATAGTTTTGTTTTGGGTCTGTGTGTCTTTGTACAGCTGTATGTTTGTTTCTACATGTGTCTCGCACTCTGTGTGTTGGCTACGTTCCAGGCAGCTATGGAGGGTGCGTTAGACTACGCGGGAAAAAGGGAAGCATTTGGACCCCCATTGCCAAATTACAAGCTATACAGGTTAGCATGATAATCGCTGCAGTTTTATAGATGAGTATTATGATTTATTACTTAGTAGTATAGCTATTTCGGCTTATAGCTGATACTTACATGTATATGACAAATTGTTGTCAGAGTGCTTACTAAAATCAGGTATAGATGAATCATATTATTAAATAATGTTCTAATCTCTAGTGAGTTAATAGTTCAAGTAATAATTTTCTGAAATCAGTTTGTTGAAAGAGTGCACACGTTTGTTTAAAAACATCAAAAGATTTATGTTGATCTTTACATCGAGTAACTTGTAAAAGTGTGAACAGACGTATGCTATAGTATCAAATAATATATATATATATATATATATATATATATATGTATATATATATATATATATATATATATATATATATATATATATATATATATATATATATATATATATATATATCACCACAGCATGGTATACTATAGGAAAACATAAGAAACATTTTTGTTTCAAAATCACCTGGATGATATTATTTTTTCTAGGATTAGAAAATTTAATGACAATGCAATTGATTATTCATTGGTTGTTATATTGTATTAGTTATAACTAGTTATCAGTACATTATTAAGAAAAAAAATTATATACATAATTATAATATAATAACAAATTTCTAGTGTACAATATGCAATGTTTAGACGTGGCTGAGCTTCAGAACTTTCCTGTTTCTTCGAACTCCTTTAGAACAGCTTTGCGACACTGTATTTGGTACTTTTAATGCATGCGTGACTCTGACCTTCATGTATAGTCTAGCCATTGAGAATGCTCTCTTGGCACATGCTGGTTGCCCACAGTGGACGGCAACAATAAAATCATCTGCCTGGTTACACAGTTTGACAAAGAGTATGCAGGACGCATTCGAATGTTGACATGAATACGGTTTCTAAGGCTACTACCAAACTCAACAAAGAAAGAGGTTGCATATATTAGAGTACCTTCTGGCCGGAATGCCTTCTGTATCAAGAATTCATATTGCACATCACCTGGTTGACATGGCAAGACACATTTCTGAGAACATGTTGTACAACTTTCTACAGGGTATCTCCTCAGTAAGTAGCCTGACGTACAGCTGATGACATTCTTCTCAGCTACACTCGGTGGTGACAAGCTAACATCGAGTGAGCTCACTGAGCTGTCATTAACTTCATGCTCGACATCACTGCATCGTTTGTTTATGTGTGTGCAACACATGTGATTTAAAGTCAACAATATTTGATCCGAGTCAGCTTGGCAGTGTGCAGAATCAATTGGTCTGAGCAACTGATCCACAACGACCTGGCGAATGGCAGCCCTAAATTACTGGGGATCAGGATTATATCGGTTAACATCCTTACCCTGATAATCGAGAACATGTTTTCAACGAAGTCTTGATTTAGGCAGCTGGTTAAGAGAATTTAAACCCATTAAGTTCTTTCCAAAGTTGAATCAATGCACTCACTGACATCTTCCAATCTTCTAAACAAGGAACGGATTTGCCATCCGGCTTGGAGACCGAATTTAGAAACGTCAGAAGTAGTATGTGCGGTCCCTTAGCGCGTATGCTGAAGCCCCTCGGTGCAAATCCCATGTTAAAAGATAGGGATTTGCACCGGGGCGCTCACAAATCCTAGCGGAATTTCTGTAAACTAAAATAGCGCCCCTATCGGAATTTTGATGAACTGAAATACCACCCCTGGCGGACAAGTGGATAACTACACATAGAAGTATTGCATAAATTCGTGCTTCTTAGTTTTGGCCAATAGAGCCACCTTGCGGAATTTTGCTGAAATAAATATATAGACCAAAGTTCAGTACTGCTGAACTTCGTGTCTCTTGTTTTTTTACTAATAGCGTCAGTGGCGACTCCTGACGGATATATCATGAACTACAAATATCACCCTAGCGGATAAGTCATTAACTAAATATGGGTCCTGTCTAAATTGGTGCATCTTATTTATTAAAATTGGCGCCGTTTGGTGGATAGATCATTAACTAAAATTACTCCTAACGTATATAGCATAAACTAAGTATCAATACTGCTCAAATTTGTGCCTTTTATTTATTTTTACTATGCAGATTGGTCAAACACGTCAATAATTATGTCATTGCGCATACGCAATGGTGTCTTATCTTATATGTGATAGGTTGTGAACAATTGTTGAAGTATAGCGCCCCCTAGCCTATACATTTAAAACTATAAAATACGTCCAATCATGACGGTAGAGAACTAGTAAAATAATAAAATTATGTCATTTCTAATTACCATACAGATCTACGACCTTCCCATCATCCTGTTTGTAATTTTTTGCCTATCAATGTCTCTTATTATTAGTATACGTCGACTGCTTCCTGTATTAACAAACAGTTGTTTGTAAATTTTTGCGTACCTATATATGTTATTAATAGTAGACGTGAAGTGATTCCTGAACATGTAACATTCTTTCGGACATATTTATCAACAAAATCAAGGTTTCCCTATTTTTTTTAATTTAACAATTATATAGTTTTACATAGGAAATTTGCACTTACCTGAGTTGATTGCCCGGTTTCAAGCTGGTATGAACTTGTATTCGCTGTCCAAGTCTCATCTACTCTACAGTCCGTGCGTGTGTAGTTTCTACTTTGTAATCCGCGCGTGTATTTTTACTCTGACGTTCGTTCTTACTCGGCACGCCCACGTGACCTTTATGTTCGGTCGAACTGTTACAAAAGACCTGCGTCAGCTTTTGTTATCATTATATGTTACATTTTGAAAATGGGTTCGATTTCATCTACCGACAATGTCCGAGATGTTGTTACCGACAATGTCCGATACGTTGCATGAAGCAACATGCGTCGACACCCGGCGACCGACCTGTGTGACAATCAACTTGCCAAACGAATGTATCCGCCGCTGACAACACCCAAGCAACGCTGTTGAGGTTGTCTGTTGAGAAACTCCGCGAGATGCGCAAGACGCGCGACCCGGAATCTTGTCTCCGACGCTCCGTCCTCGTCAAGAACACACTGTCGGTTATAAAGCGCGAACTCGTGTGTCCCTCATCATCATCATCATCTTCAGATAAACTCGACGAGGTACCTATAGTCTTTACATTTATGTACTGTCGAACTGTTATAAAAGGCCTGCGCTGCTTTTGTGGTCACTACATCTTACATTTTGGAAGATGAACAATATGACTAGTGATATCGCCCGACAAGAGAATTTGCTACAGAAGAGACAGCCTGATCTGACCACGGACCCACTCGACCAACGGCCAACGACCAGTCTGACGACGAGTTCGACGACCAAACCAATTTCGTCTTTGTCATCAGCTCCATCAACCAATCCAACCATCTACCCGACGTCATCACCTCCGACGAAGCGTCGGAAGCTATTGCCTCGTTATGCCTGCTGCATGTGTGGCAGTACCTTCGGCTGTAAAGGGAGTTGGCACGTTCATGTGAAGCAGGGCTTCTGCCAAAGGAAGCAAGATAAGCAGCGGCGACGTAAAGAGCAACTTGAAGAGCTAATAGTAAGCTTCAATTTCTCATAGTGTTCAAATGCTATTTGTCATTTTGTTAGAAAATGTTCAAAAGCATGATACAAAGAACATAATATTCTATTTATCTTATACATACCAGTTGGCCATACATTATTAAACTCATTTCGTCACTGTTTCAACGGCAAGAAAAGGAGCTAATTGCTGGAGCCGTCGCTACTTCTGCTTCTTCTCCCCCTGTCGCGGCAAATATCGACCCACCAAGCGACTGTCTCCACTGCTGAACACACCCAAGCAGCGCAAGGAGAAACGACGCATCTTGAGGTTGTCGGTTCAGACACTATGCGAGACGTTCATGGTTGCCTGTTTGCAAACTGGTGTGAACTGGTATTCGCTATGCGAGCTGATCTACTCACCAGTCTGAACCTTTGCTTTCTACTCTGAGGTCCGCGCTTATTCGACACGCCCACATTACCTTTCGGCACAATCGCTAACTATATAAAAGCGGCGCTTTGTCTGTCGGATTGTTATTCGTATCACGACGACACCATGGCTAACATCATGTTGAAAACACCCAACTACCACACCCCTGTGGCCTTCAGCGACAGCGACGTAGACGAACCGTGTTGACGACCGTTCGCAACATCTGCCAGCCGACCACAGTCACCCTCTGTCAACCACCACCATCACCGTTGTACCAAGATAGCCTTACTCAAAACATCCAACTACCACGCGCCTGCAGCCTTCAGCGACAGCGACGTAGACGAACTAACTAGCCGACCGTTAGCGGCATCTGTCAACCGTCCACATTCATCGTCTGTCAACCGACCAGTCGTACCGTCAAGCCTCGACGCACCGGAACCCCAACCAGAACCGGAGGTCGCAGTGAAACCGAAACGCTTTGAATTTACATGGGCCGACTCTCCCTTGTCAAACCTTTACCCATGGAGGGTCGAAGCATTCGGTCGGGTCTTTAATTCGGTCAAGCATGCCTATCAATACAGTAAGGCACTGTATCACAGCGACGTCGAATGCGCAGAGCGCATCAAAACTGCAAAGCATGCGCTCTTGACAAAACAAAAAAGCAAACAGATTGGGGACGATATCTGGTTGGAACGATGTCCGTGTTCACTGCATGCGCCATTTGCTCCTCGCAAAGTTCAAGGCATCATAGCATTTGCGAGCCGCATTGTTGGCAACGGGAAATGCCGAACTGGTGGAGCGTGTACCATCGAAAGAGGCTTTTTGAGGACTTGGACGTGGCTACAAAAATGGTCGAAACACTCTCCGAAAACTATTGTGCAATGTCCGTGACAATCACATGTAGACACTACGTTGTGTACTATCAAGAATAGATTGTATCATAACAGTGACGAAACAATATCCAGTCTCTAGTTCTCGCAAGTATGGAGTGTGATCTGTAAATACGTTTGTGCTGTTCACGAAGTAATGGACGGTGACCTGTAAATATGTTTGTGTTGTACACGGATAAAATGTGCAAACCTTATCTTGTGTCTTTTTTCTTAGCATAATGCTAAACCATACATTGGGAACCTTACTCATAATCTTACACTTCAAAACTAAAGAGACTATCCGTATTGTCAATATCAAGGTCAAAGATTTGCGTAAAACAGGTTCGTATACGATATGCAAGACACAGGAACAGTACCATGGATCAAACTTAACCAAATTTAGACCGACAACTTCCACGAATCAAACTTAGATGAACGAGTTGCAAGAACCAAACTTCTACGACTCTTTTCAGTCTACCGAATACGCAGGTGGATTACCCTGTGTCAGGTACCGTTGTATCTATCGAGTTGTGGTCTTCGACATTGTGGTCACACTTAGACCTACGACTTTCACTGACAAACTTGCAAACAAACCTAAAAACATACTTTTAAACTTATAAATTTGTAAACTTTCACTGACAAACGTGCAAACAAACCTACTTTCCACAGTAGAACTCAGCAGATTCTAAAAAGGGGGAGCACTGTAGCAAGTAGACAGGTAAAAAGGGAGCAATGGAGCAAATATACATGCTGTAGTGATATATGTATAAACTCTTTTATACTATAGCATAAGTCTGTTCACACTTTCACAAGTTACTCGATGTAATGATCAACATAAATCGTTTGATGTTTTTAACAAACGTGTGCATTCTTTCAACAAACTGATTTCAGATAATTATTACTTGAACTATTAACACACTTGAGATTTGATAATTAATTAATATGATTCATCTATATCTGGTTTTAGTAACCACACTGACAACAACTAGTCATATACATGTAAATATCAGCTATAAGCAGAAATAGCTATACTACTAAGTAATACATCATAATACACATCTATAAAACTGCAGTGATTATCTTGCTAACCTGTATAGCTTGTAATTTGGCAATGGGAGCTCCAAATGCTTCCCTTTTTCCCGCGTAGTCTAACGCACACTCCATAGCTGAATGGAACATAGCCATCACACAGAGTGCGAGGCACACATAGAAACAAACATACAGCTGTACAAAGACACACAGATCAAAAACAAGACTACTACAAATGTACGAACACTTGCAAATCTGAAACAAACTACTGACAAAGCATTAGAATGAGGAAGCGGTGTCACTCAGCGAATGGCAATGCTGAAATTGAACAGGTAAGTAGATAGTAGGACCTGTACGATCTCAAGAGCCTACTTATAAAAAATAATTTAATGACCACTAATCGTTTTCGAGCACACCGCTGAGTCAGCAATAATGCGAGACTAATCCTATGCATAAAAAAAGATCAAAGGCTTTGTGGTTGACACTAATGAGTTTGGGAAACCTACTTATAAAAAACGTGATTGATGAGCGATGTAATTTGATACTAATTGGATGATTGACAGTACACTAGAGAGATGCCACCTAGCGGTGAGTGCAGAGAGTATTTTAGTCCTAGCGATCAACGCCGTACCTAGAGCGCGCTGACGTAAGCAATAATGCGTTTATCGCGCTAACCACGCTAAAACCATGGAACATTCGTAGTCCTCAACGCTGACGTAATGCGTTTGTAGATTCGAGAGGCCACCTAGCGGTAACCGGGGCAAAATCTTAGGGATCGAAAGGTTAGTCGCAACTTTTTATTAGTGGTATATAAGCGGTGGCGGTAGCGGGTGATCGGTAGTCGGTACGATGTCGCCTATAAGGTTTGGTGGATCGCGGTCGTTCTTGTCGAATATGTATATGCGTCGACTGTCGGCGTTCGGTCGAGGCTTTCGATCCGTCGAGCACGCCTATCAGTATAGGAAAGCGCTATTCTACGAGGACGTGGAATGCGCCGAAATAATCAAAAGTTCGCGAAGCTCTTACGCAGCGAAACGACGCAGTTACGACATTCGACTAAAGAGAATGAGAAACAAATGGACCGACGTTAGGGTGAAATGTATGAAGATGTTGTTGAAGAGGAAGTTTGACGGATCGAGCGATTTGAAGGCTGCACTGTTGGCGACCGGGGACGTCGAATTGGTGGAATGGGTAGCGAGTAAGGAGGGTTTCTGGGGTAGCGGAATCGCGGGCGATCCGGGGAAGAACACGCTCGGTAAACTGTTGATGGAGTTGCGCGATGAGTATAAAAAGGCGTTAAAAAGTATTCGTCGTTCAGTCGTGAAAAATGAACGGACCGTCGTTGAAGCATCCTTTTACGTGTATAGTAGCCGGTCCTACGGGATGCGGTAAGACGACGTTCGTCGAGCGTTTGATACGTTACGACACTATGATCGATCCGCCGCCGGAGAAAATCCTGTGGTGTTACGGACAGTGGCAGAGCGGCTACGCGTCTATGTCTTCGAAAATAGAGTTCGTAGACGGCCTGCCGGATCCGAAACGTTTAGACGGTAAAGCGAGAACGCTTCTAGTACTCGACGACCTCATGGAGGAGACCGATAGCCGGGTGACGGTACTATTTACTAAAAAAAGTCATCATTGTAATACGTCGGTCGTACAATTACGTCAGAACATGTTTCCGAAAGGGAAAGAAAACCGTACAATCAGCCTGAACGCTCAATACATAGTGCTATTCAAGAGTCCTCGAGACGCGGGTCAAGTAGGTCACCTAGCGAAACAGATGTACCCGGGAAAGGTCAACTACATGATAGAGGCTTTCAAAGACGCGACGTCGTCGGCGTACGGGTATCTATTCGTGGATCTGAAACAGGAAACGGAAGAGGACATGCGTTTGCGTACGTGCATATTTCCGGACGATGACCTTCAGTACGTGTACGTACGGAAGGGTGGCGGCGGTGGTGGTGGCGGCGGCGGCGTCGGCGGACTATAAGAAGAGAGGGACGACGGGGCGTACGTTTATTAGTCGCTATGACGGGGCGCGTGACGGGAGCGAAGAGACGACCGAAGGTGGCGGGACCGACGAATCAAATAAAGAGACACATCGTCGCCCTGCAGCTGTTGGAGAGACATAGGCGGAACATCGCTCTGCGAAAAGCGCTACTCGCCCACGCGGACACCGGTCTCATTTGTAGTCTGTGCGATTGCGCGTACAACATTCTGAAAGTGAACGTGAAGTTGTCGCCGAAACAGAAACGCGTATTGTCGAAATACCGGGATCATCTGCGTAAACTCGTCGACAAACACGTGACGCGTAAGCAGAAGCGTGTCATCTTGCAAAAGGGTGCGGGTGGTTTTTTGACGGCCCTGCTAGCGCCGTTAGCGAGTACCGTTATCTTGCCGCTGCTCAGACAGGTGTTCGGCGGTGGCGCCGGCGGTAATTGATGCAGTACGCGAAGAAGATGGCGTTGGTCGATCCACGATTGGTGGAAAGCCTCCTGCCACGCGTCGATCAGTCGTCGAGCACGCCTCGATCACGTGTGCTGAGTAGTCTTGACAGCGACATGAAGGACATTCTAGAACGTTCGGATTTATCGGAACGAGAAAAGGTAGCGTCGTACAATCAACTGCTGAGTCGGTACAATACGATAGAGGCGGCTCGAGCGGCGCAACCGGTACGCGTGTCGGTGGTGAACAGCGGCGAGACACCCGCGGTACCGGTGGCGCCAGCAGCGGCGGCGGCGGCGGCGGCGCCACCATCGTCGGAGACGATAGAGCGCGAAATCGTAGCCAGTATGCCGAAAACGTTGAAAGAGAAGACGAGACTGCTGATCGAAAAAATGAAAGCCGATCCGTTGTCTCGATGGAACGATCGCGGTGAATTCGTGTACGACGGTAAAGCGATCGCGGGGAGTAATATGGTCGATCTAGTAAACGATCTCATGCGAACGAGATCGAAGACGACGGCGCCCGTAGGATGGCGGGAGTTCGGATTGCACATGAAGGATATGAATATCCCTATGGAATTCGTAGGCAACCCGCGCTATCGTTCGTACGTGGAGCGACGACGGAAGCGGCTACTAGAAGAGAGGATGACGAGACCGTCGACGTCTAGTTCATCAGCAGCGCCGACTGAGCGGAGACGTCGTATGCGAGGCGAACCTAAACGCAGATCCGTTTCGATGGACGTCACGGCGTGGGATACGTTGTCGTGATGACGACGTCACGACGCGCGATCATCATCGTCGTTGTCGTCGGTTTCATCATCGCGCTTATCGCGTTCTGTATCATCGTATCATCATCGTCGTCGTCGTCGTCATGGTGTCCGGGTGGAGTCGTCGTCGTCCAAAACGAAAGCCTCGACAGCAACGAAACGTCGACGAGGACGACGACGAGGAGCTGAATAACGCGTACTTCGATCCGAAACGGGTGGGGAGTTACGGAGGCGTCGACGCGTTGCACCGGGCGTCGAAGCTCCGACGTCCGGCCGTCGAGAGGTGGCTAGCGTCGCAGGACGCCTATACCCTACACAAACCGGTTAGACGTCATTTCAAACGACGTCGCGTCATCGTGGGCGGTCGAAACCAGCAGTGGCAAGCCGATCTGGTCGACTTGACTAGACTGAAAACGCACAACGACGGTATAACATTCCTATTGACGGTGATCGATGTGTTTTCGAAGCGGGCGTGGTGCGTTCCGTTGAAGAATAAGTCCGGAGCGTCGCTCGTCGCGGCCTTCGAGCGCCTGCTGAACGACGACGACGAGACGCCGCACACGCTGCAGACCGATAAGGGGAGCGAGTTTTTGAACCGACCCCTGCAAACGTTGCTAAAGAGTCGCGGCGTTCATCATTTCGTGACGCATAACGAGGAGACCAAAGCGAGCGTCGTGGAACGGTTTAATCGAACTTTGAAGACGCGTAAGTGGCGCTATTTTACGAAACACGAAACGCTGCGCTACGTAGAGGCGTTACCGGATTTCGTGCAATCGTACAACAACGCCTACCACCGAAGCATCGGTAGGACGCCGGCGAGTGTCGACGCGACGAATCAGGAGGCCGTATGGCAACGACTGTACGGGGGTGGCGACGACGTCGAACGACGACGAAAACCGAAACTACGCGTGGGAGATCGCGTACGTATCAGCAAGACGAGGGGTCATTTCAAAAAAGGATACATGGCTAACTGGAGCGAGGAGCTGTTCACCGTCGTAGAGGTGCACCCGTCCGAACCGCCCGTTTATCGCCTCAAGGACGACGCCGAGACGCCGATAGAGGGCACCTTCTACGAACCGGAACTACAACGCGTAGTCGTTCCGAAAGACAAACTATATCGCGTGGAGGCGGTTCTTCGGCGTCGTCGGCGTCGTGGCGGCGGTTCGGAGGCGCTCGTAAAATGGAGCGGATATCCGGCCTCATTCAACAGCTGGATCGACGCCGAGTCGCTCGTGGACCTATGATGATGAATCGTTGGACGCGTCACACCGGCTGCTGGCGACTGCACGAGGCGGGACTATGCAACGGCTCTTCGTTCTTACCGTATAAAGGTCCCTGTTGCATCGACAGGGCGCAGTGGCGCGACGATGTGCGACGACGACGAAACTACCTCGAGTGGCGAGAGTCGAACGAACGCCGAAGAATCGTCCGTCGTCGACGACGAACGCAACGCGGACTCCATCGACGCTACAACAGCAACCGCCGCCGAACCCGTTCAATGGCGAAACTGCGGCAACGAATGCCCTAAGGCCGAAATCGTGTTCCTCTGTCAGGTCGTCGTCCTGTACTTCGTCATCGCCGTTAGTATATACAATCTGACGAAAGGTCAAGGTGACTCCAACCTGTGGACGGCGCTGTTGAGCAGCTGTCTCGGTTACCTGCTCCCGAGTCCGTCTATGAGTGTCGGTCGACGACAACGCGATGGCGGTCTCGTCTGACTTTTACCTGACGCTGCCGAGCAACGCGTCTATGAAACGTCACCCCGAAAATACGTTGACGCACTACGTCACGACGTTGCCGCGACGTTTCGACCTGTCGGGGGAGTGGGAATGCGGCGCCGTGTCGGTACAGTATCCGCACACGTGGTACAACGTGAGAAAGAAGGACGCCTACTTCTATCTGACTTGCGCGGCGGGCGAACGGGGCGTTTACACGCAGATAGACGAAGAAGGCACGACCGTGCTGATATATCGTCAGACGACGATTCCTCACGGTTTCTACAACAACATTTATACGTTGTGCAACAGGATCAACGAGGCGCTAGAGAAATTACACACCAGCAAGGCCAAGGCCGTGCTAGAATACTGCGCCGTCTCTAACCGCTTTACGCTACGTTTGTCGGCGGGTGTCGAATTTATCATACCTCATACGAGCCGTCTGAGACACGTGCTAGGTTTCCATAGCAACACGATCATGAGTTCGTCCGCGTTCGGTCCCGCGCCGGCGACGAGACCCGTCATCAGCACGTCGCCCGCCGCGTACACGTTCGAGTACGAAGGTCGCGATACGGTGAACATGTCGGCGGGCATCGAGAGTCTGTACGTGTACACGGATCTCGTGGAACCGCGCGTCGTCGGTGACGTGTTCGCGCCGCTGCTTCGAAACATCGCCGTCCGCGGTGACAACGGTGACGTCGTTTCGGAATCGTTCGTTCGCGTGCAATACGTTAAGCTGATGCGGAATCAATTCGACGAGGTCGAAGTCGATATAAGAGACGATCACGGCCAACCGATACCATTCGAGCAGGGGAAGGTGGTGACGACGCTTCACTTCAGACGTTGTAAATCGAAATTGTTTTAACATGTCGTCGAAGAACCCGTACGTGGACTACTACGTTCGTCAGGTCGGCGGACAGCTGCCGGTCTTCGTCGGCGCTCGGGGTCAACGAGGTCACGGTCTGGGTAATCTCTTCGGGAGTCTGTTTCGAAGCGCCATGCCGCTTATCAAGAGGGGCGCGATGGCGTTGGGAAAACGGGCGCTCAACACCGGCATGCACGTGGCGCGCGACGTCGTCGCCGGCGGCAATCTGAAACAGTCGCTAAAAAGGCGCGCGAAGGAGGCCGGCGCCGATCTTCTCGACGGCCTATTGAATCCGCAGGCGGCGGCGCCAAAGAAGAAGAAGAAGAAGCAAAAAAAAGACGCAGCGCCGTCCCCGCGTCGGCGTAAAGAGAGCGCGCTTAGCGGCGACGACCGTCAGTAGGCGGAAAAGAGCGCGTCGAACGGACATATTCGACGAGTAACGACGATGGAGCGCACACTCGAGAACGGCGGTCAGTTCTACCAGTCGCCGTACTTTCGAGTGCGCGTCGTAGTGGTGGTGATGGCGCCGCCGCGCGGAGGAGATTCGATCCTGCATACGCTATTAAGTCAACTCGACGTAAGAAAAACCTAGCTAGCGGCGACGGTCGTCAGTAGGCGGAAGACGTCGAACGGTCGACAACGATGGCGTTCGTGAACGGTTCGACGTGCGAGGGCGTGAAGGCCGAACTGGAGCTGTTCAGCGGACCGGTGACGCAGACGAGCATCGAGAGTAGTCATTGGACCGTCTACCAGCCGCTGACGACTCTCGACGCCGGCGGCCCTATCGAGTTCCTCGTGCCGGGTTCGGGCGAAGACTATACGGACCTGGCGAGCATTCAACTGTACGTGCGCTTCAAAGTGACGCAGGGGGACGGTACCGATCTGGCGGCCGCGGCCGCGGTGGCGCCGGTCAACAATTTCCTGCATTCGATGATCAGTCAAATCGACGTGTCGCTGAACAACACCCTCGTGACGCCGTCGACCAATACGTACGCGTACCGGGCCTACCTCGAGACGTTGCTAAGTTACGGTAGCGACGCGAAACGTTCGCATCTCACGGCGTCGTTGTGGTACAAAGACACCGCCGGACGGATGGACACGCTCGGCAACGCCAACGTCGGTTTCGAGTCGCGACGCGTCGCGACGGCCGATAGCCACGAGGTGGAGATGATGGGACGCCTGCACGTCGACGCGTTTATGCTAAACAAACACCTACCGAACGGCGTCGACACGAAAGTGCGCATAGTGCGCGCGAAGGACGCCTTCTCGCTGATGGGCGCGCAAGTCGTACCGGGGTGGCGCATCGTGCTGCAGGCGATTCGACTGCACGTGCGAAAAGTGAAGTTGAACCCGGCCGTCCAGATGGGACATATCAAAGCGTGGGCGTTGGGAACGGCTAAGTTTCCGATGCGTCGCGTCGACTGCAAATCGTTCTCGATAACGGCGGGCGCGCTATCGAACGTGCACGAGAACCTGTACATGGGCGCGATTCCGAAACGCCTCTTCCTGATGATGATCGACAACGTCGCCTACAACGGCGACTACACTAGAAATCCGTTCGACGCGCGTCACAACGACATAAACTTCCTGTCGCTCGTCGTCGACGGACGTCAGGTGCCGAGCAAGCCGCTGCAGCCGGACTTCCCGCACAACCGGTACGTGCGCAGCTACATGAATCTCTTCGAGGCGACCGGAAAGGCGTTCGAGGACGAGGGGAACGACGTTTCGCGCACGGACTTCGGCGCCGGCTACAGCATCTTCGGTTTCGACCTGACCCCCGACTGTTGCGACGGCGATCATTTCAACGTCGTGCGTCAGGGGTGCGTGGGCGTCGATATGCATTTCGAGACGCCGCTAGCGCGTCCGGTGAACGTCGTCGTGTACGCGGAATTCGAAACGGTGATGGAAATCGACCGGAACCGGAACGTCATTTAAGACTGGTAGTAACTATGGATACGTTTCAACTGATGCGTCGTCTGGAACTCGATACGTACGCTAAACGTATCGTCGTCGGCGTCGTGCCTAAAGACGCGCTACTTACCGCCGCCGCCGGCACCACCTACCCGACGGCTTTCGTGTGCAACACCGACGACGGCGGCGAACCTGGACAGCACTGGGTGGCCGTCTACGTCGGCGCCGACCGACGAGGCGAGTACTTCGATTCGTACGGTCTGCCGCCGCTGCACGCCGACTTCCGCGCCTTCCTGCGCCGCCACTGCGGCGACGCGTGGACGTACAACGACAAGCGCCTGCAGAGCGTCATCTCTAACGTGTGCGGACAATATTGCGTCGCCTACCTTCTCCTCCGATGTCGCGGGATGCCGTTGACGACGTTCCAGAGCCTATTCGGCACCGATAGGGTGAACAATGACTGTCTCGTACACGATTTATTAAAACCTCATTAACCACCGCTTGTAGTAGAAATAAAAACGAACAAATGATGTATACAATTGTTGGTGTTTATTATTACCCACACATACATACATACATACAGAAACTACCCCTAGGGGGGGTGGTGGGGGTTAGGTTAGTAGTAGACGAGTTAGACGAGTTTACGAGTTAGACGAGTATCGGCGCCGTAGTGACGCCGTCGTCGAGCACGCGGCGTTTAGCGTAGAAGTAGCTCAACGCCGCGCGCTCTTGAACGTACGTCAACACGGACGAGTCTTTCACTTGGAAACCGCGGTTCCAGCCGACGCCGTTGCGACGGTCGCGCAGTACGGCGAGGAAGGTGTGCTCGTCGATGTCGGCGTTCTGTCGCTTGCTGAGCCCCTTCGTGCTGTACTTCGGACCGGCGACGCCGCCGAAGCAGTAGTAGGTTTTGCTGCACAGCGCCACGATCCCGTCGCCGCGCCACTATTCTTTGAAGAGACCCGGCGTTCGACGATCGAACAGGCGTCGGCGCGCGCAGCAGGCCGCCTCGCCGTCCCACGCTAGTCCGGCGACGCGCCGTCGTACGTAGGCGTCCACGTGCGCGTCGCAGCATTCGGCCGGAAACCAGAGCGAGCGATTCCGGAAGTAGTGTTCGCGACGTTCTTCCGGTACGAGCGCGTCGACGTCACGTCCGGCTAGGGCTATGTACGCCGAGTCGGTGTCCATAGCGCAGTACTGGAAGAGCGGACGGGGAATGTAGGCGTCGACGAAATCGTAATAAAATTCCAGCATTCTCAATTTTGCGTACTGCAATACGAAATAGCCGATATGTATCGGCAGGCCGTAGACGATTTTACGCTTATTCAGCGCCACCTCGTACAGCGCGTCGTCGACGACGACGTCCAGTTGCCGGAAGCGCCGATTGTTGACGAGCATCGACGCGCCGACCGGCGTCGCGTACTTGATTTCCCGGTGCCGATCGACGCGCGTAATCGTTTTCCCGTAGGAACTGTTCCCGAGAAGTTTAAATGTATCGGCGATGATCGATTTGTCGGGATCGATATCGCCCTCGCGGCGCGCCGTCGAAACCGCGTCGCCGAAGCGGCGAAAGCACGCTATCGGCGCGTACTCGACGATCTGGTAGACGCGCTCGACGACGAGCCCGTGCGCCAGATACCAGCGTAGGAGCGGCGTCGCGAGCAAGATCGCCGCGCCGAAGTAGCTACCGACGAGCGTGCGTTGAGGTCGCGTGAGGAGATCGTGCGATTCGGCGTAGTCGCGCATGAACGGGCTGAGATCGTCGCGCACGATATCGACGTTCTTGAATACCGGCTGCAACTCGGCGAATTTGTCGCGCAGCGCTTCCGGTACGGCGATATCGCACTGCACGAGGCCGAACAGAGAGTCGTCGCGCACCGCCTCCAGTATCGTCGAGAGCGTAATGGCGGCGGTCGGTTGCCATCGTGACGCGTCGGGCGGCGTCGGCACCGCCGGCGGTTGCACGGCGTGCCACTGGCACTCCCACATTTCGACGACTTCTTCGACGAAACGGCGCAGGTAGGCGGTCACGGCGATCGTCGCGGCGTACAGCGTCGTCATCGGTTGACCGTTGACGGCGTTCGTCGTCACGTGCGCCTGACACGTCGGGCAACCGTGAAAATAGCAGCCGTGAAATTGGTACGCCGTTCGCGTGGCGGCGCACCAGCCGTCGACTCGGTGCTTTCCGATGCGCTTCTCGCGTCCGTTCAACTGGTGACGTATACGCGCGCCGGTTTCCGCCTCCACGCGCGTCAACCACTCCACGGCCATACGACCGTAGCGGTGCACGCGTTCCGCTCGAAAGGCGTTCTCAGCGCGTCGGCGCGTGTACCAGCCCGTCGGCATCTCCTGCATTATCGCCCATAGATAGAGGCCGTTTGCGTCGAAGCCTACTATCGATCGGCACGGCGCGCCGCCACGAATCGACGTCACGTCGGCCTCGTGGTGGCGCGCGAAGATGATCGACGGGCCGCCGACGATCTGCGCCTGCAGCAGACGGTGCAGATCTTTGTTCGGCTCGTTGAAGAGCGAGAAATGGATCGACTTCGGCAGGTCGTTGAACAGGTACAACAACGTCAACCCCGGTACGCTGATGGCGTCCTTGAACATGTCGATACGTCGGCGCCGATAGAAGGCGAACTGGCGATCGACGGCCTCGAGAAACGGCGCCACGTCACGATTGTTATACCACACAAGAAAATCGCGCATCGACGTCATGCCCTCGTCGCGCCACGCCGTCGCGCAAATCTCGTACGCCTCCGCGGAGATTCCCTCGCGTTTCAGCTGGCTGTAGAAAGCTTCGCGCGACGGCAGGGCGGTTTCGTCCAGACGCGACAACGCGTCGATGTGCTCGTACGGGAAGTAGCCCTTCGTTGCCGAGCAACCGTACGCTTTCAGAAAACTATCGTAGCTAACGCCGGGCGCGAGGTAATTCGTTATGTCCAGGAACTTCAACGTCGTCGTCGACAGGCACATGTAATTGTTCTGACGTTTAATGGTAAACGCCGACGACGTGTGCTGCGCGTCGTCGGTTATGAGCAGGGGGGTCAAGTACTTTTTGACGACGTTCAAGTCGTACTTACCCGAATTAAATCCCAATACGGGCATTTGTCGAAGGTGAAGGGCGATGCAGGTGAAGGGCGATGCATCGGAAGAGACACAGATGGTCGTCGTAGGGCGCGCCTCGAACATCGTTCGTCAACGACACGATGGACCTGTTGAGGCGCACGTAGGCGGGAAGCGTCGTCACGCCAACGCAGCCGATAGGATGATTGATGATGACGTTCACGAAGTAGGTGGCGTTAGTTACGAGCTCGACGATCCATCCCGAGTCGGGACGCTGCGCGATGGCGTACTGCAGTACGTCGGTAGTGCGCACGGCGTCGAGGAATCGTTCGAATGAACGGCTATCGGTAACTAGGGCGGGTGTTTCGAGGAGGCGTCCGCAACAGTTACACGAAGAATGAAAATATCGGTACCGACCCGACACCTTGTGGCGTAATACAAAACCATAACTAACGTTAATTTTAAACGCGTTCTTTTGCGCGCGAAACATTTCCCTCAGACGCGGTTCGAGTACGCGCGTACTCGTACAGGCGGTCATACGATAGTTGTAACGCGACTGTATGACGCCGCGCGCCACCGACGTCTCTATGCTACGCCGGTGCTCGTCTACGACACGCTGTAGATCGTCGGGCGACGGCGGCGCGCTAGCGGCTGCCTCCACTGATTCGCTACTAGGTGGCGACGAACGGCCACACTGCAGCCTCAGATGTCGTAGCATAGCGTAACGCGTGGTGTATAGCTTGCCACATTTTGGACACTCTCGACCTTTTACGCATAGCGCTTCGTCGCCGCACATTTTCGAACTCTTTAAGTGTCGTTCTAACATCGACTGCGTCGCGAAATAGCGCCCACATTTCGGACATTGCCATGACGATGGTGGTGGCATTCTCTCTAATGAATATGTTTCGAGCGTCGCTATTTATAACGGCGACGGTGACGGTGGTGGTGGTGGTAAGTACACCCTAGCGGGAAGAATGTGTGGTGGTGGTTTTTCTAACTAACCCTAGCGGTGGTGTGTAGCGGGAAGCTTTTTATAACTGTGTGGTGGTAGTTTTTCTAATTAACCCTAGCGGTGGTGTGTAGCGGGAAGATTTTTCTAAGTGTACACCCTAGCGGGAAGAATGTGTGGTGGTGGTTTTTCTAACTAACCCTAGCGGTGGTGTGTAGCGGGAAGCTTTTTCTAACTGTGTGGTGGTGGTTTTTCTAACTAACCCTAGCGGTGGTGTGTAGCGGTGGTTTTTCTAACTAGCGGTGGTTTTTTCTAACTAGCGGTAATTTTTCTAACTAGGTAACTCGGAAACGGAAAGAACATTTTCAACGTTTTATTCGGTACTTTTACAACAGTGTGAAGCCTTCGTTTCGATAGCAAGCAAATGTTCTCTATTCTACTAGTGTTCGTTCATTCAAGTCCGCTCCGACGTTGCACGTACGTGTGCACGGCCGACTCGAGTTGCACGCGATTCATGTAATCTCGCCAATTCGTCCCCAACAACCAGTTGGATACGAATTGGACCAAATACAATTCTCCTGCACGGCCCGTTTGCGGCTGCTGATCACCGGAAGAAATCGTCACCGTAGTCTCGCTTAATATATGGACTAGTCTCGTAAAACACGGAATAAGTGATCGTCGTAGGAACGTTTCCATGACCTCGTTGAAGTGCCGCGTCACGATACACCCCGGCTTAACGTAACGTTGCATGTAGACGCGATTCGGCCGCCCCGCGCGATAGCCGGCCATGTGAACGTAGGGGCAGCCTTCATTTGATTCGCATAGCCCGCAATGGTCTCGTGCCTTCTCCAGAACCATTTCGCCGATAGTCTCGGCGATGAGATCCATAGCCAGTCGTTCGTAACGTACGATCAACTGACTCCGGCTCGGCACGACGAGTTGCCGACACGTCCCCAGCTCCTCCGATACGCTCCAGTACGGTCCCATCGTCGCCAGGCTGTCGTTATACGTCGGTGGAGGGGGGCGCGTTCGGGGCGATCCCAGCGCCTCCTCAATTATCGCCTCCAATACGTGAGCGTCACGTACTCCTCCGCCACTACCCTACAGCACAAAGCAGTTCTACTCTTTACGTGATATCACCGTCAGCAACGCGTGTATGAAGTCGCTCATGCATTCACGTCTGGTGTGTTGCATCAGAGCGTCCTACAACACATTATTATGATTAGTCCTCATCCTCCTTCTTCTCCTCCTCCTCCACTGACCCCGCCGGCACACCCCGTTCCAACAACGTTCTTACGAACGTTGCAACCTCGTCGTACTGAGCGCGAATCCTTTCGTTGTTCGCAAGCATTTTTTGGAGTACGCAGCGCACTTCCTAAAGCACATAAAGCACAACTGTTAGTACATCAAACTACTACGAAATAGGCTTGCTTCATAGGCCAACCAAAACGCTCTTATATATTGTTCGGCCGACTCGGCTAATAGTTCAAAGCTCTGCTTGCTTAGTTCCAGCCCCTGACGATCTCTCATTCGTTGTCGTTCGTTGGCGTGCTTCAATAAATCTACCAGTAGCGGCCAATTTTCCTCCTCTTCCTACAAACAACACAACAACAACAACATTAGTCATCGTCGTCGTCATATCTTTTTAGTGTGCGGACTGTATACGAGGGGTCCCCGTTCCAAGTCGTCTTCCGCACACTAATCTCCACTTTAGTACCGGTTAACTCGAGCACGGTATCGCGGAGATCCTCCTCGTTCAATTCCGTCAGGTACTCGGCCGTGAACTCGACGAGATTAGACATTTGGCTATCGAACAACGTAAGCCAAAGCTCATCTTCGTCCTCCTCGCCGTCCTTCACCATCACACGCAACGCGAAGAAATATTTCGGTACAAACACTTCCCCGTGCGTTCGACATATCAGGACCCCGTCTTTGTTTGTCTGTAATTTCCGGCGACAACGGGAACATCCCAAATAGGTGGTGCCGGGTTCGCCTTTGTACGAGACGGCCTCGATCATAACGGGTGACAGGATTCTATATACGCCGTTGACGGCGCACTTCAGATGTCTCAGACTCACCGCTGTGGCGCGTGTCGACGCCGTCGATTCACGTTCCATCGAACCGCTCCGCGACAGTACCGGGGGCTGCGCTGCCGTCTCGTCGGGCTGTTCCAAGCGCGCCTCTTCGGCGCTTCGTTTTCGGCCGACCGTCAACGGGGCCGCGATCAGCGTAACGGGACGCTTAACTGGCGGTGACACCCCCGTTGACAAGGCTGCAATCAGTGCCGAAGGTTGACTGCTGCTGGCCGCCGCCTTCATCGACTGCTTACGCGGCGCCTTCGACTTTTTTGTTTGTTGTTGTTGACTTTCATCCGCCATGTTGCGGAAGAACGTCTGCTGCTTGCTGCTCTGTAGAAAGAATACACGGTTAGAAGTTCGGCGTCATACAATATAACATTTTCTCACCCGTTTTATACCTTTTCCAAATAACACGCATGCGCACTTCACCCTAATACGTCATCTTATTCAATTATCAGTGTGAGTGCCTCGTACATTTCAGACATTTTGTTTTCGAAAAAAAGCATCCGGTCACCTCGGTACATTCGCCGTTAAATCTCTCCTTACATCGATGTTCTCTAATATCGATGCACCTCGCGTGTCCTGACTCCACAGAGAATCTATACAACGTTTAGTTTCGTGCTTTTAACGTTTCGTTTATTGTTTTTGAAATGTCATTGTCTACACTATAACGCGCATGCGCACTTCACTCATATCCTTATCTTTTTTCAATTATCGTCGCGCATACTTCATCCAACCCAGGCATTTTGTTTTTGGGAAAAAGTTAGCGTTCACGTCAGTGCATACATCGTCAAATGTGACTTTTACCGCAAATTTCTCTAATATCCATGCATCTCGTGTGTCCTGATCCCCCAGCGATCTTATACAACGTTTTATTTCGCGCTTTTAACGTTTCATTTATCGTTTGTAAAAATCCATTGTTCTCCGTTCACATTCCAACTCGTTAAGTCACGCGCAACAGATGTCACACATGTGCGCTTAACGCATTCCGTTTACTCTCCGAGGAATTTGTTTTAGGAAAAAAAGCTAACGTTGACGTCTGTGCATTCATCGTCAAATGTGACTTTTACCGCAAATTTCTCTAATATATAAGCATCTCGTGTTTCCTGACCCTCCAGTGATCGTATATAACGTTTAATTTCGTACTTTTAACGTTTCGTTTAACGTTTGTAAAAATCCCTTTGTTCTCCGTTCACATGTCAATCAAAATCAGTCGTAGTGACATGCGCCACCGCCACCGCTGTTTTCACGACGCGCACATTTCATACACGCTTTTACAACCACGCAAACACGTCGTCTCCACCCATCGCTCTCACAACATGGCCACAACGAAACCACGGTAAGACATTTTATTTAAATGCACGTTTTTATTGTTGTATTTAAACAGTGCTTACTATAACATGCATGCATTTTATTTAAATGCATGTTTTTATTATTTAAATGTTTTACTAGTATGCACGTTTTTATTGTTGTAATGCATGTTTTCACTAGTTTTGCATGCATGCATTTTATTTACTTCAAATATTTTATTTATTTATTTATTTTTCACTAGTTTTACCGTTTAAACATGCATGCATGCATTTTATTTAAATGCACGTTTTTATTGTTAAACACATGTATTTTTAACATGCATACATTTTATTTAAATGCACGTTTTTATTGTTGTTTTATTTAAATTGTTTTATCGTTTAAATGCATGTTGTATTATTTAATGCATACTAGTACGCATTTTACCGTTTAAACATGCATGCATTTTATTTAAACAATGTATTTTACCAATAATTTCAATTTACTATCTCACTCATTTTATTCATCCTTTGTCTATTTCATAGACCGATCCAACTGCCTACAAGGGACGGATATACCCCGCGTAGGGCGATTGTCCTGCCCGACGCGTCGACGACAAAGTCGACACCAACATGCAAGGTCACGCCGTCCGTCCGTCCGCCAGCTTCGCCAGCGTCGGCGTCCAATGTCACAGCAGCAGCAGCTTACTACAGTGACGATGAAATTGTTCCCGATCTAGCGCGAGTGTTTCTCATGAAGCTACCTAACGGTTTATGGAGAACACTAACGCCTCCAGAAATCTATCGGCGGGAAGGCTTCGGTCTTCCGCCGGAGATCGCCTCCTCGCCGGCGACCGACAGGCGCCAACAACTCTATCGGCGGGAAGGCTTCAGTCTTCTGCCGGCCTCCTCGCCGGCGACCGACAGGCGCCAACCCGTCGGTCGCGGGCGAACGCTGCTATATTAATAAATATTCCAGTCACTACTCACGTTTTCACGCGTCAATTTTCAATGCATAAACACCCTACTGAATGTTAGTGTATTTATGCATTTGATAATCCCACGACTAGACGTATTTAAACGCATTGCTTTCGTTTTAATCCGTCCACCAGAACAACGCCGTTAGCCAGCTATGCTGTCATCCAGGGGTCAAAGACCAGTAGGGCAGCAGCCCTTATCGCTGCAGCAGTCGTCGTCGCTCCTCTTGCTGTCAACATCACATACGGGGACATCTCAACGTTTATACAATGGTTTTAATACACAATGGTTAGCGTATTGCTTACGTCAGCACAACTCCTACCCCAGCGTATTGCTTACGTCAGCACAACTCCTACCCCAGTTATAGGTGGTCCGTTTATACAATGATTTTAATACACAATGGTTAGCGTATTGCTTACGTCAGCACAACTCCTACCCCAGCGTATTGCTTACGTCAGCACAACTCCTACCCAGTTATAGGTGGTCCACTTCACTTCACTTTAGCGTGGTTATAAAGTACGAAACTAAACTTATATACTTTAGCATGGTTATAAAGTACGAAACTAAACTTATATACTTTATTATTAAACGCATTATTGCTTACGTCAGCGCGCTCTAGGTACGACGTTGATCGCTAGGACTAAAATACTCTCTGCACTCACCGCTAGGTGGCATCTCTCTAGTGTACTGTCAATCATCCAATTAGTATCAAATTACATCGCTCATCAATCACGTTTTTTATAAGTAGGTTTCCCAAACTCATTAGTGTCAACCACAAAGCCTTTGATCTTTTTTTATGCATAGGATTAGTCTCGCATTATTGCTGACTCAGCGGTGTGCTCGAAAACGATTAGTGGTCATTAAATTCTTTTTTATAAGTAGGCTTTTGAGATCGTACAGGTCCTACTATCTACTCAGGTAGCGCACTGATGTGTCATTATTACATTATGTTTTGGATAATATTGCATATTGGAGACAACAGTGACCGTTCAAAAAACACCAATAAGCATGTCGTATCATCAGAATGAATCGGCATGGTGAAGTGATGTACATTTGTATAGTAGTAGTAGTCAATTAAATTACCAAAACACAGCGTAATAATGCTATATTAATGCAGCAGGTGGTGCTGCCTGAGTGACTATGCTTCCTTCACATTTGTAACAGTTATTTTACCTATTGACCAGTTTGGAGAATGCCAATTTACACTACTGTGCATAAGCACACACGGAAATGGTGGGAGAAATTACTTTCAGCCTGCAACAGTAAACAAAAGTAGGAATACCAGCTCAACTTTGATCCCTGCGCCTCCCCCCTTGCATATGGCGACCGACTACGGTAGGACAGTGGCTACGACACAAGAGGAGGGAATGACCACACCTGACCGGTGAAGAGTCTGCACTGTCTGCCATTGCCCCATCTAGGTGGGTTGACTTTCTTGACTTAAATGCATATGCAAATTTGAACCGTCACTATCCTTCTGGATATGACACCCTTTAGCGGATGCTGGTCGTGGTGAATTCCTGGTGTAGAAAAAGTAAAAAAAAGTGAAAATATTGATTGATAAATTCTGATATTGATATGGCGCCTTGCAAGTGGCAAGTCAAGGCAAAGCGACACTTGGTGTGTGATCACTGCCACAGCTTGGTGGATTTTGCACTGTCCGGCTGTGGGATGTCATGGGCAGAAACCAAGGAGGAGGGATTCACCTTTCAGTGCATGGGGTGTTGAAAGGTGGAGTGTCTGTAGAAGGAGATAGTTAGGTTGACAGATATTGAGAAGGGGATGGAGATGAAAATTAACAAGGAGACAGGTGGAATGGAGAGAGAAGACAGGAAGACAGGTGGGAATACTTTGAGACTGAAGGAGAAGAGTAGTGGCAAGAAGACTGAGGAAAGGAGACTGAGAGGGGGTAAGGTGATTGGAGGGGAAGAAATTGGAAAATCGACGACAGAAAACGTGACAGGCGTGAAGGTGACAGGGGAGTAAGTTACCGTTGAGAAAGATGGAGGGAAATGAGACGGGAGAGGAGAGAAGAAAATGTAATGGGAGGAAAGATGAAGGGAGGAAAGGAAGTGAGAGCGAATGTGATTGAAGAGAAATCGATAAAAGGGACGCTGACAGGAGAAAAGGTAACAAGATAAAAAGCGATAGGAAAGAATGGATCGGAGGAGAATGTGACAGGAGAGAAGATGGCAGGGAAAAGACAACAACCAGACAGATGCAAACCGGAGAAGGAGCTACTCTGAGGCAGTGATTGAGGGGGGCAATGAGAAGAGAGAGGGTGTTCATGGGCGACTCTATTCTGAGAACGACAGATAAGACACTAAGCCAAGGGGAGGACGTCGTTGTTTGTCTACCAGTGGCTAGGATAGAGCATGTAACTAAAAGGGTAGAGAAGGTATTGGGGCACGACAAGGTAGGGTCTATACTAATACATGTAGGTACAAATAATGTAGACAGGGAGGGAACCACTGGGATAGTGTAGAAGTACAGACAGTTAGTGAGGAAGTTAAAGAAGGCAAGAGTCGAACAGACTATTCTTTCAGGAATTTTACCAGTAATTGGAGGTAGGGGGGCAAATATAGAAACTGCAAAAGGATGGCGATCAGCGCACTAGTTGAGCAGTTGTGTGAAGAAGAGGGGGTGGGGTTCACAGATTTATGGGGGTACTTTGTTGGGAGGGAAGATATGTACATGAGAGATGACCTCCATCTAAGTGGAAAGGGTGCAGCAGTATTCTCAGAGAACCTGCTTCGATCCGTTGACAGTGGGACTGGTTGTTTCTATATTGACAAGTTGATAAAATGGTCTGAGAAGTGGCAAATGCTGTTCACTTTTGGGATATGTATATGCCTTCACACAGGACATGATAAAGAAGATGTACAATATACAATGGGTGTACTGTTCTAAGTATTATTAAAAAAGAAAAGGACTTTGAGTTAACCATAATTGCTGATATGAAGGTTTCAGTGCAGTGCGGAACTGCAGCTTCAAAAGAAAATCAAATCATTTGATTAATTATGCGAAATATAGCGTATAAGGAACAAGAACTGTACAAAACAATAGTTAGGCTTCGTTTAGTATATTGTTTACAAGCGTAGAGGCCATATCGGCATATATATGTTAGAAAGAGTACAGAGGAGAGCAACTAAAATGATTCCAAAACTGAGGGATCGTAGTGATGAAATACGCCTAAAAGAATGTGTTTTAACAACACTAGAGACCAGGAGTTTGAGAGGATATCAGATAGAAGTGTTTAAAATATTCAATGGTTATGACAATATTGATACAACTGGGTTTTTTTCAGTTAAGAAAGAACCAGAGGACATGAAGTTACATTAGTAATGGAGCAGTGCAGATTGGATAGAAGAAAGTTCTCATTTTCACAAAGGACTATAAATGAGTGGAACAGATAATCTGCTGATTGTGCGGGTGTTAGTAGCGTGAATATGTTTAAACATGAAATCGACACATACCTCAGAAGGGCGGGATACACGTATATAAAAGGTTTGAACTCTTGATAAGCCAAAGGGTTTCCTTGTCCACCTGCCATTTAGAGTTAATTCTCTGGGTGGCAATCTTGTTAAACCCCTCCATTTTGTCCTGTCTAGAACACACCTCTCTGCTATTAACAGCGGGAGTCCAGTGTCCTGCCTAACTTTGTCACTCCTCCGTGGTCTTCCTCTGTTCCTATGTCCTTTAAAGTCTTCTTTAAAGCTATTTTATGAGGTTTTCGTTTGGCATATTGCAGACATGTCCAAACCACTGGGTGAGCTAACTGCACTAAGCTGTCCAACCCTCCAGAACCAAATGAAAGTTGCGAGACGTCCGGTCTCCCACAAAGCGCTACACAACTAAATCGCCGTCAGTTTGCCAAACTATCTCAACAAGTCCAATCGCCTCACTAGATCAAACGGTCGCCACAACTTCACTAACACATCAGTCAAAACTGACATTGTCCAGTTTAATGTTTTCCCATGCACAGTTACTAGAATTCCCTTAGCCCCGAAACGTCAAACTGTAACAAAATTATAACTTTTAAAAGCAGAACAGAAAATAACTTATTGATGTAAAGAGGTAGATGTAATCTAAGCAAGTAATAATATAATTGTTTTCCTGATTTTACATCATCTGACAACGGCATTACATACTAAATAGTTCTTCTCTTAACGATGTAGCCGTATATCATCACGGTAATCAGAAATCTTATAACAAGAAAAAAGTAAAGGACAAAAAGTGACAGAATTTCCACAACATGAAACTGTTGTTCTCTACCAGCACCTCAATACTTTTCACCATGGTTCATGTCCTTAAAAATGCCACATTCTTTCTCAGTTTTCACTTGTCTACAGTTTTCTGAGTTTCATTCAGGGTTTGCTGATATTTATTAATCTGAATGTTAATTTTTTTTATAAATAATTGTATGAATACCGAGTGTATATATACCTTTTAAACACACAATATGTTAACACGAATGTATGTTTATATTATATACAAAATTATAGTGATATAAAAATGCGTTACTTTCTATCCGTTACTGTTTGTCTGTTACTTTCTTACCTACATATGTGACATGTCCGTTGTTTGTTTCTGGTAACAAGTAACACCCTGCAGTGTCTGCGGCCAGGCTGTGACTATCTGGTCTAGTCAATCTGTTACTGTCATAAGACGGATCGAGGGGGCCTGGGAGATTTTAGGAATTTTGCGTGCCCGCAGACCTTTTATAATGGGTCAACGTGACGGTACCCCCTAGACCCTCGGAAAGGTGCCCCCGTTCAGGTTATAATGCTGAAGTTACGGCGACGCGGCGATAAAAAAAATTGAAAACCGCCCCACCCCCGTCTTCCAATGGTAACAGTCGAGCGAAGATAGGAGACAGCGCGAGAAAGGTGAAATTGTGGCTGAAACTGACGACAAATTATCAAGTGCACTCCCGTCTTACGATATGTCACCAGTCCATCCAAGACAGCGGCTCAAGTTACGGCGGCACGGCAGCGACAACATTTTGACAACAGCATTTGGTTCGGCCGCCAGTGCAGGTTTTGCTCCCCCAGCCTCGTTTTCTTGATGTCATTATGTGTTAATAAAGTAGTTTTTAGAATATCTTAGCATATTCATTTTGTTAGCAGTTTTGTGAACATTTTAATGTTTTTTATTGTATTACTTACCATATATATATATATATATCATTGCTATATAATGTTGTAACATTAATAAATTGTTTAGCATTTCGTTATATTAAAATATTAGTATGAATGTATATAAAGCACCCAAGAGCAATTGTAATTGATTGAGCGCTATACAAATACTTTTATCATTATTACCTTACCTATCTTCTTCAGGTCTCATGGCCCAGTGCATCTTCTCCAGTTTGTCATGTTTCTGTCCGTTTTGGCTTCAATCCAGGTCTTCCACTTAAGTTCTTGTCTCTCTTTCTATTGTTCCTCGCCAGTTTGTCTTTGGGCGAACCACTTTCGGTTTCCCTTTTGACATCCATGTTAACGCAATCAGTCAGTTACTCTCTTCATTTGTTTATGAGCTCATGTCCAACCCATCTCCATCTTCTTTTCCCGATTTGTACGCTGATCTTCATTTGTTTTAATCAGGGTATCTTATCAATGTGTAGGGTTCGTATGGGCCTGAAAATCACTTTGTAGAATTTTTTTGTTTTATTAGAAATAATATTCTATAAAAAGTATTTTTGTGTTTTCAGGGTGCTGACAGCGACGAATCATGAGACATTGGACACAAGAGTTACATGACTCACAGACACCATCAAATGACATCTACTGACATTTATGATTTATATTATACATTGACACAAGAATCTCAGATATCACTAAATGACATATGCTGACAGTGATGACTCTTATGATACATAGACACAATAGTCATAGACACCATCAAATGACATCAGCTGACCGTGATGATTCATATGATACATAGACACAGTAGCCACAGACACAGACACAGACACATGACATCAGCTGACAGTGATGACTCATATGATACATAGTCACAAGAGTCACAAACACCATCAACTGACATATGCTGACAGTGATGACTCTTATGATACATGGAAACAACGATGTTAGTCCTTTATTCTCTCTACTTCTTTCCTCTAAATCTTTTCCTTCGTATCTTGATTGTCTAATCTTCTCTTCCTCAATACATCAACTAACAGTTATCCTTGTATTTTCGTGATGTTGCACATGGTCTTCTATTAGAGTCAGCTCTTCTAAGAATGTTTTCGTTACTTTTATTATCTGCCTACAATATAGGTTAATCAGCGCGCATGCTTGGAGCACCCCGGAGGAAATCCCATGTTAAAAGATAGGGAATTTGCTCCGGGGCGCGCCCACGTTAAAAGTTAGGACATTTTTCCCCAGGTTAAAAGATAGGCCATTTTATCCATGTTAAATGATAGGGAATTTTCTCCATGTTAAAGGATAGGGAATTTTACCCATGTTAAAGGATTGGAGCTATTATCGTAAAGGTATACGACGGCATTTTGAGTTGAAGGTATCAATTTACCCCAAATTGTCCTCTGAAAACTGGCCTACCAACTTTTGCCATGTTAAAAGAGAGCATATTTTCTCCATGTTAACTGTCATACATATAGGCTATTGTTATACGGTAGTGCTTAAAGTCGTGTCTCTTATTCAACCCGTACTCGAGACGTATCTGGAGTTGTTTGTTTGTTGCGGGCGCGAACGTGCGCACCCTGTATAACGTCATTAAACTGCTACACGGAGTAATTTTGTATGCGAGGTGAGTTGGTCAAACAGGTAGTGCTTTGGTTAGCCATTGTTTTGAACTAGCGCACTTGAATGTAATCCCATCATGTGACGTCATTGTATGCACATTAATTTTGTGCGCGAGGTGAGTTGGTTAAACAGGTAGTGATTTGGTTAGTCATTGTTTTGAACTTGCGTACTTGATTGTAATCCCATCATGTGACGTCATGGTATGCGCAGTAATTTTGTACGCGAGGTGAGTTAATTAAAGAGG
>CM034539.1:2123757-2159711 GCA_020002185.1 Paraescarpia echinospica
CCAGTGCGATCGCAAAGGCGTCTACTGCTTCGAAGAGGGTTATGACGCTCGCACCAATGAGCAACCCCATCGAACCCCCGATGTCACCTGTAAAATGCACGAACAACTATTATATTATGCTTCGTGTACTATCTAATTTGCCTCTCTATAAAGTACTAAAATCTTCTATGATATTTCGAAATGAAAGTCATGTTTTGGGGCTAACCCTAAAAGAGTTAGTGAAAAACTAAGCATTTGCATACACAATAACAAACAAACACGCACAAACACACACACACACACGCACACGCACGCACGTACGCACCCTTTATTTCACGGGCCGAGCTGATCTGATAGATAATATGATATCGCAGTAGATTTACCACATGTTTTCGCAACTCCGATTGGTGGCGCCACTTATTCTTTGCTTTACGTGATATTGCATACATTGCGTTCCAACTTCGGTGCTTGCTCGATCAAGATTGCTTTGTGACAGTACAACATATAGTCGAGTTGCCGCCCTACTATGTTCAGTATGGAACCCGGAAATGAATGGTAGTGTAAGATTGTTTTGCCGAATCATGTAGGTTATGGGTCCCTCAACGCAAATCAGCGGGATGGCAACGCGCCAACCCTGGGCAACTTGTGGAAGCCTGGCAAATCCAAGATGGCTGCCGTAAACCTAGGTTAAATTAGAAAATGTGTTACGTCTTCACTGGAGCATGCTAGGAACATGATTTCGGTGTATATACACATGTTTTGGCATAAGATGAATTCAACGGAACCATTTCCAATGATGTCCGACTATGTTCGCATGACAAAAATTCAAAACGGCCGCTATTTTCACAGAAAATAGCCAACATCGAGCATAACTTTTGATTGGTTTATGCTAGAGACATGATTTTTGTATCCATCTCGATGTTTTGTCATATCAGAAATTCAATGGAGCCATTCCCAATGATGCCCGACTATGAACACCTGACCAAAATTCAAAATGGTCTCCATTTTTACCGAAAATATGCCAGATACACGATTTTGGCGTCTATACCTATGTTTAAGCATATGGGCATATGGGCAAATGAGCTATGATGACACGTCAGCAAAGGACCATGAACGAATTCGGCGAGCAGATGAAGGGGCTGTTGACTACAACATCATATTATCCAGCAAGCTCCCATGCCGCGATGCCATCATGAAGAGCAAGGCAAATAAGAAGGCTCTCATCAGGGTTCTCTACATTCAATTTGGGCAACAATGTGACGATGGTTGGAAGAGAGGAGGGCGTGTACAGCCATGATGGAGCAGATATTACGATTATCATTAGTTATCATCTAGCTGCTGTAAAGGATGGTAAAAAACTGCACGAGAGATCAGCGATGACACTGACGTCTTAGATCTGCTTATCTCCTGGCTGTGGACTACGCAGCTAGATCGACGGAGTGGGGCGGTCCTCAACATCAATTAAAGTTGTGTACTCCTTGGTCCGAAATCCCTCCAACTGGAATGTCAGGCTCTGATACTGTGTCCTATCCATTTGCTCATGGCAAAGCAATGGCGCTAAAGGTTTTGATGTCTGCTGACCATTCTAGCCTCTACTCTGTCTTCGGTGAATAGGGTGCTACTCTCGAACAGTTGACGGAGACTGGACGGAAATTCATCTGCTCGCTCTACGGTGTTGTTGAAGGCACAAGCATGGCCTCTGTCAGGTATGCGCTCTACTCCAAAAAGACCAGAGGGAAAGCTGTATACATCAAGACTCTTCCTCTGACAGGGATGGACACCAAAATCTAGCATAAACCAATCAAACGTTATGCTCAACTTTAGTATAGTTTCGATTAAAATGGTGGCCATTTTGAATTTTTTTTATGTGAACATAGTCGGACATCATTGGAAATAGTTACATTGCATTCCTCATATGCCAAAGCATGTGTACATACACCAAAATCATGTCCCTAGCATACTCCAGTGCCAAGGATGGCGCGTTGCCATCCCGCTGATTTGAGTTGAGGGACCCATAACCTACATGACTCAGCAAAAAAACCTTACACTACCAATCATTTCCAGGTTCCAAAAATGGCAATTCGTCTAATACTTTCAGTGCATCATTTGCTAACGTTCCTAATGCTATTTTGTTAGCTGATTAAGCAATTTTCGTTTATGCTAGTTGTTTTGATATATACTGCAAAGTGTATATTGTGATATACGTTTTGTAATGATGGGAGTTATAGCAGAGCCAGAGACCACAGTAATTAGCTAAATCTACGTGATTAATCGCCGCTTCTTCGTTGCTGTAGAATTGTTACGGCCGTAAAAGACACGACGTGGCTTTAGAATAGTTTTTCCTGCACATCACTCGACATAAAATGTAACTCCGCAGATCGTTTGAATGGAATACGAGCAACAAACAGCGCCGAATTCAAAAAAGTTGTCCGTTTTTTGGACAAGTATCATCGCCCTGACCGATAAGTTAGCCACAAATAAACGTTACAGCTGTTGGTATAAACCAATCGCTCCATACTTCGTCATTATAGTTCTATGGAGGAGCTACGTCATATAACCATTTTAACAAGTAGATGTTGAAGTACACACTTCTGAAATGTGACATATTTAGAAAATATAATTGAATGTTCCCAAAACACAGAATGTCATACTAATTCATCAGAAAAATCGTTAGGTTGTGACATGTCTTATACAATTTTTGAGGTTACTTTTGAAATGTCTGAGCTGTGACAATTCAAAGTGTGACACTTGCAAATAAAAAATGTCTAACTAATTTTAACCTGAATAACTTAACCACATTTCACCAAAAATAATCTCCATGAGGTACTATGTGATATACATTTAAAGTATTTTGATTTTGACGTTGAACTTTATAGTTGACAATTATAATTATTATTAATTCAAAGTTTGTTGTCCTAACTATTACTCAGCGTAGCAAACGTCACTGTAGTTCACAGTGTTAATTATCAGGAGATACTACGTCATGTAACATTAAAAACATTTCACAAGAGAACAGAAGACGGTCTATCGAAGTTCTTGTACCGATGTTTGTTATGACGTAAATGTTAACAGTTTTCCAACACAAGTTACGTAAAATATCCCAAGATGATCGACAGTACTAAGAACTGGTAGGGCCTGCAAATGACCAGACTTTCACTCTCTGTTGCGCCATGCAAGCAGTAAGGAATCAAGCGAGCGATTTGCTTGTCCAACAATCAAAACTTTTCACTATTGAACAATCGAATCGCGTGCTTCAATCCATACTGCGTGATTAGCGCAATAGGAATTCAATGTGAGTAGTGTGGTAAGAGGCTGACAACCCTGACATCCGTAAAATTGTGTAAAGTGACGTCATATATTCTATCTTTTAACCAAGGCGATTCCACATTTTTGCGGATTGTATGACGTTTAGACGATTTATTTGTTGCCCCGTTGTACCCTATGTGCTTAGTGTGTTGTGAGATAGTGCTGTGTGTGTTGGATGTGTGTGGGTTTTTTTGTAAAGCGTCTTGCGTTAGATGATCCAATCAGTGAGTGTATTGTGAATATGAGGTAATGACCGTGTGATAATTCATTGGTTAGTTGTGAGGGGGCCCCTTAATTGTTGGCGCCGCCTATGGGGTTTCTATTTGTAAAATTGTATTTTGGAAGTTTCTTTGGTGAAAGAATGTAGGAGCAGCAGCGCCACCTTCTGAATTAAGTTTGCATCGTAGTCTAAAATGTAGTGTATGTTAGGGTTTGCTGAATGAGAGGTTTTTGTTAATCGCTGAATTGGCATCTATTCGACATGGTGTGTGCGGGAGCTGGTCTAGGTATAGGTATTTTTCCCGCTGAGTAGAAGCGTCGATCGATGCGTTGTTTTGTTCGGCTATGTGGCGATCGTTGCTGTTTGGAGACGGCGGGGCGGTGCCTTTTAACTGGTAGATCTGACCTGCACTATAAATGTGAATTGGCAATGGTATTCTTATTTTTCTGTGGTCGTGTGCGACGGTTTACGGTCTGAATTAGTATGTGGTTGATTTTACGGCGATAAATCGATAGGCGAGTTTAACGAGACGAAACATGTGGAATTTTTGTGAGGGTTGTGGATTGCTGTGGCGTTATTGAGAAGTGCCTATACGTTCGGCGTGTTTTTAAACGACTACAGGTTGTCGGTTGTACGGTGAGGGAAAAACAGGATAATGTTTATCGAAATAAGAAAGCCTAATTTTTCTGCAGTTCGACTGTGTGCGAGAGCGCGCGTGGAAAAACCCCGCTAATACGGAATCGAAAAAAAAGATCGACGGCGTGGCGGACGCGTGTGGGCGATTACGCCGGGGAGACGTGTTGTCGTTTGGCGATGACGTAAGCGAGTGCTAGGTTTTTGGCGTGGAATATTGAAAACGGCTATTAAGTGAGTCATTCGAAGTACGTCCGTGTTCGTCTCGCTGTCACTAAAACTATGCTGCGATATTTATTGGGTGAAAAGCCATAATCATAAGTGAATTTAAGGAAACAATAATTGCCATAGTTTTCTAAAACACAATCCGTCGAAGAAAACAAGCACAAGCGACGCTTCTGTAGACGTGTCTAGAACGACGACGACGTGACGCCGTAAGCAAGCGCAATTTTTAATGGGGAGACGTGTGCGAATAGGAGTGGAGGGTTGAGATATTGAAATACTGCAGGCGTTGAATATTGAAAACGGCTATTAGATCAGTCATTCGAAGGACGTGAATCTTCGTCTCACTGTGACTAACACTGTGGTGTAATTGTTGTTTGGAAAGAACCGAAAATTATAAACGAATTTAACGAAACATGAAATCCTGTATATTTTTTGAAAATATATCCAGCAAAAAAAGTGACACGTGCAAGTTTTTTCGTAGCGTCATCTGCTGACCGACGTAAGCAAGCGCCGGTCATGGTGAAACGGGGGGAGGTTTGGAAAATTGTGAGACGTTACATAATTTGTAGGTGTGAAATATGGAAATCGGCTATGAAGTCAATAATTCAAAGCACGTGTATGATCGCCTCGTCTTAATTAACTCTATGGTGTAATTTTTAATGCGACAAAAACTATAATTATATGCGAATGTAAGGACATAAGAAATGCGTTATTTTTCAAGATTCCAACTGTAGAAAAAAACAGACACTATCCGAGAGCGTGTCTGGACTTGTTTGTTTTTCTGCCGAACCGCTTATGCGCGTTGCCGTAGCGCGTGCCTATAAGAACCGTCTGGAGAAATTCTGAACCAGTGTATTTTCGATAACCATAACGACTTCACGATGACCGCATCTTCTTCGTATTGGACACGCCACTTTGCTGTCTCTCCTGAGGTTTTCGTCGCCGTCGATACTGCTGCAAAAGCGGTGTGTTTCGAAGTCTATCTCCATTCGGTCCCCTACGATGTATACACTCTTGACGCTCCCTCAAGAATCGCTGGCGTAGCCTGGAAAAGAACGTACACGTACGAGGGATGCAGAGAATGTCGGTATAAAATTGGAGACCGTTTAGACCGCCGACCGACCGACGATGCCTTTTACTCACGTTTGTGTCTTTGTCTCCAGCACCTGCTACCCGACCACGTCGAGGGAGGGAACAGCGGCATCGTGCAAGACCTTGCCGATGCGGTGGACTTCTTTGGCATGATGCCGCCTGCGACAGCGGCGGACGTAGAGGGGAGGCGTCGACACCATCATTCGACCGGGAGACTCGGGCGAAGACGTCACGATCGTCTCCCACTCGCTACCGCCGACCGGGTGCCGGCGACACCGTCCGTCGTTCGATGACGGCGACTACGAGGAAGACGACGTCTAGATCATCGCCTACACGACCGACCTCGCCGACGTCGACGACGGCCTTCGCACCACTCGTCTCTTACGCTTTGGACGATGCTACTCCACCGATGACGTCATTAGACGGAGTCCTAGCCGTCGTGTCGACATCGTCTTCCTCGCCGCCGCCGCCGACGCCGACGCCGCCGCCGCACGCCATCCGACCGTCATCTCTGCCTACCGCTGCGGTGCGGCCGTCGTCCGAATACGAGAGCGACTACGATGCTCAGTGCTGTCGCAGCATGCAGTACACAGAGCTCGCCATCGTAACGTCGTCCGGTCTGGAGCGTCGACTCGTCTGGGTGTTCGCGAAAGAGATCGGCGAAATGATTGTCGCGCGAGCGAACCGCACGTGCGCTGCATGTAACGATCCGACCAGCCACCACACGGATCATCTAAGCGGATACCTCGACACCGCCTACAGCCTAGCGATACACTACAGACCCGCGCTCTATGAATTCGACAGTCGGCCTATCATCCCTTCGGTCATGAGAACGCTCTGCGTCCTCTAGGATACATACGGTATGCACGGTGATCGCCTGTCGGCCGAGGAGATTGTCGGGACGGTAATGTCTTGGCTCACGTTGGATTGGGCGCGCTGCGTCGACGTTTCGTCCCTGAGAGAGCTCGACAAACGATACCTACGAAACTGGCTCGAAGAGTGAACTTCGTGTGCCGTGTGGACATTTAGTTTTCTAGTTGTTACTTGCATTTTGCTACGAACTTTTAAAAATAATAATACTTACTGTTAAGCTGACAGCTATTAGGGTTGTGTAAACGCTATATTTACATGTATCACGAACGTTTCGTTGTTGTATTTTGAACGTATTGTCGTGCAGTTAATAAAACGTTGAAACTATATTTATGTTTATTGATTTTTAGCTTACTATGCCGTCCTTATTCATAACGTGTATATAATAGACGCCTCCGGAGAGTTGTTGTTACTCCTCCCCGTTTACCCGCGCTACCTAATTAGGACCTGGAAAGTAATAACGGAAAACATTATTTTGAAAAATGTTCTAAGACAGGACTCGAACATAACAGACAAATATTTAAATCGCCACTTGAAAAATAACCTAAGTTACAACTAGAACATTGCCCAGACTCTTTAGCTAGCCGTGTCTGGACATGTTTCTAAAACCTACCGCTTAATCAATCCAACTACCCGACAGGAGACGTCGAGGTAATTTTTATGTAATGTTTCTGTCGTAACTTAGGCTATTTTTTTAAAGTCAGGTCTAACATTTTTTTTTTAAGACATTTTTCTGCACGACGGTATATTGCAACCGTCGGTGCACAAACAAGTCCAGACATGTATAGGCAAACCTCGAAGCTACCTGTCAGGTAGTACGATTGATTTAGCGGTATATTTTCCAAACACGTTCAGACACGGCTAGTGAAGGAGTCTGAACAAAACTCAATGCTATCTATCTTTCACAATTGGCAGGACTTCGAAGAAATTTTACATAGTTGGCACGACGTAGAAATGTTTCATAATTGCCAAGACTTGGAAATGTCCATAGTTTGCAGGACTTAGACATTTTTAAAACTGGGTTATGCAGGACATTTTTCGATGTTTCGAAAATTCGACTAAATCCTACTCGTTTTCGCACAAAATTTCTGCAAAATTCGGCATTCCTCTATGGGCGCATATTCGGGACATTAACATTTCACAAGTTCAGTGCGAGGGGGCCCCCTACTCCACAACAGGCCCTTTCCACGTGGTTGTGGAGGGGGGCCCGTTGCTGGTTGAGGGGGCGCGATGTGGAGGAGGGGGCCCCCTCACACCGAACTCGTGAAAAGCTAAAACTCAAATATGCGCCAATAAGGGATTGTCGGATTTCTCAGAATTGTTATGCGAAATCGAGTAGGACTCGAAAAATCGAAAGATGTATTTCATCAACGAGTTATGAAAATGTCTAAGTCATTGCAACTATGAACATTTTAAAGTCCTGCCAATTATGAAAGATAGTCGGCATTTAGTTTTGTCCAGACTCCTTCGCTAGCCGTGTCTGGACGTGTTTGGAAAACATAACGCTGAACCAATCCTACTACCCGACAGGTGGCGGTCTTCTGCTCCGTGTCGGCGGTGCCGAGTGCCGGCGCCTGTTCGCTCCCGCGGCCGAACGCCCCGGTGGGACTTAGCCGTCTTCGCGCTCGTGTCCGGCCGATCCGCAACATAATCGTCGTCGCTGAGAATATCGTGACGCGGTTTGAAGAGACGGCTGGCGCTCTGCGCCCCCGATATGGAGCACAAGACAGCATCGTGATATCATCAACGGTCGCCATTCTATGCAGGAACATCGATCGAAGCGCGGGTAAAAGTTAAACTCCCAGCCGAACGCCCGTATTTTAACTGCAGGTGTCTCAGCGGATTAGAAGCCGAAAATTTCTGGTTTGCACATCGGCGCGCGGCCTGCTGCGGCAGGCGTGCCTCCCCGGCGCGCGCGCGGCCCCGGAAACCGCCCATCGATAGCTTTAGCGGTCGGGCGCCGACGCCTGTTCGCTCCCGCAGCCGATCGCCCCGGTGGGATTTAGCCGTCTTCTCGCCCGTGTTCGGCAGATCCGCCACAGAAGCGCCGCCGCTGCTAATATCGCAACGCGGTTTGAAGTGTCTCCTTGTGCTCGGCGTTGCCGACACGGATCAGAAGAACACATTGCGATATCACCAACGGATGCAATTCTGTGGCGGAACATCGATCAAAGCGCGGGTAAAATTAAAAATCGCAGCCGATCGCCCGTATTCTAACTGCACGTTTCTTAGCCGGATTACAGGGTCGGCACATCGGCGCGCGGCCTGCGGCGGCGGGCGTGCCTTCTCGGGGCGAGTGCCGCACAGGAAGCCGCCTGTCGGTACCTCTAACGTTCGGGCGCCGGCGCCTGTTCGCTCTCCCGGCCGATCGCCCAGGTGGGATTTAGCCGTCTTCGCGCTTGTGTCCGGCCGATTGTGTCCGCTACATAATCGCCGCCACTGCGAATATCGCGACGCGGTTTGAAGCGTCGGCTTGCGCTCGGCGCCGCCGAACTGGAGCAGAAGACCGTGTCGTGCGCTTCGCATAAGTTCCACCAATACATGTCAGTTCGTCTACGGGCGGTTTGGTAGGAACCTTCGAGAGAGTCATAGTTACTCCCGATGTTTACCCCTGCTTCCAGTAATTTACAGCAATACATGTCAGTTCGTCTACGACGGATCGCTAGCCACCTCCGAGAGTGTCGTAGTTACTCTCAGTGTTTACCCATGCTTCGCATAATTTGCCTCGGTTCGGCTGGCTCACCAGAGAGCGTCGTTGTTACTCTCGGCGATTACCCGCGCTTCGCATCAGAAGCGCGGGTAAAAGTTGAAGTCGCAGCCGATCGCATGTAGTCTAACTGCACATGTCTTAGCCGGATTACACGCCGAAAATCTCGCGTCGGCACATCGGCGGAGGTGCATTCCCGGGGCGCGCGCGGTACCGAAGCCGCCTCTCGATAGCTCTAGCAGTCGGGCGCCGGCGCCTGTTCGCTCCCGCGGCCGATCGCCCCGGTGTGACATACCCGTCTTGCGCCCGTGTCCGGCCGATCCGACACAGAATCGTGGCCGCTGCGAATATCGGTTTGAACCGTCGGCTTGCGCTCGGCGCCGCCGACACGGAGCAGAAGACCGCGGCGTGCGCTTCGCATAAGTTCCACCAATACATGTTAGTTCGTCAACGGGCGGGTCGGTAGGCAGCTCCGAGAACGTCGTAGTTACTCCCGGCGTTTACCCGTGCTTTGCTTAATTTGCCTCAGTTCTGCTGGCACATCAGAGAGCGTCGTAGCTACTCCCGGCGTCTACTCGCGCTTCGCATAAGTTCCACCAATATGTGTCAGTTTGTCCCATCTCCGAGAGCGTCGTAGTTACTCCAGGCTTTTACTAGCACTTTGCATAGTCTGCCTCGAAACCGAGCGCTCGCTTACGTCATCGCCATGAGTGTAGTCGATTGTTTTTTTCAATTCTACATTAGCGGGGTTTTATGCACGCGCACACTCGCGCACAGTCGATTAGCAAAAAATAAGGCGTTACTTGTTTCATTAAATTCGCTTATCATTATCCGGGTTTTATCCCTCACCGTCAAATCGAAACCCTACAGTCGTTTTATAAACACGCCGAATGTCCATGCACTTCTCAATAACGCCACAAAAACCCAATTCACTAAAAAAAACATGTTTCGTCTCACTAAACTCGCCTATCGGATTGATCGCCATAAAATCACACCACAGACTAACCCAAACCTTAAACCGTCACACACGACCACAGAAAAAAGAATACCATTGCCAGTTCGCGTATATAGCACAGGTCAGATCTACCAGTTAAAAGCCGCCGCCCCACCATCTTCAAACAACAACAGCGCGTCGCCCGGCGCTTACCCCAATAAAAAAAACACGGCGTCAATCGACGCGAACAAAATTTCCACTTCGCTATAACACAGGCCTATACCTAGTCCAGCTCCGGTACACACCAGGTCGAATAGATACTGATTCGGCAAATTACAAAAACCTCTCATTCACCACGCCTTAACATACACCACATTCTAGCCGACGATCCACACCTATTACCGCGCGCTCTCTCCAATACATGACGGTGGTGTCTCAACCGATCCAAAGGTGTGATTGCTACTCCTACATTCTTTCACAGAGAAACTTCCAGAATAAAATATTACAAATAAAAAATCCATAGGCGGCGCCAGCAACTAAGGGAGCCCCTCACAACTAATCAATGAATTCTCACACGGTCATTATCTCATATTCACAACACACTCACTGATCGGATCATCTAAAACAACACGTTTTACCCAAAAAATCACATCCTTCACATAGCAACTCGGAAAAACTACCCTATGCAACATACATACTCACACACAGTATATCTCACAACACACTAAGTACATAGGGTATAACGGGGCAACACATAAATCGTCTAAACGTCAAACAATCCACACAAATGTGGAATTGCCTTGGTTAAAATATAGGAGATATGACGTCACTTTACACAATTTTGCGGGTATCAGGGTTGTCAGCCTCTTACCATACTACTAAAGTGATTCAAAACAAACGCGAGACGCGATCTGGATCGGGAAAGGAGTCGAGATCGGGGCGCTTACAGATACTGTCTGTTAGCAGAAAATAAGAATACACGCTATGACTAATCAATCTACGTACAATTTTATTTGTTGCTATTTATCTAACAAAATCATATAATAATAGAAGTCATATATTTGGAATAAAGAAGTGACCATCTCTGAGTGTGTAACATCAACATTGTGAGCTAGTTTAATGATCTGGCAAAACATAACTAAATCTACCCTTAGTTTCTTACAAAATATTATATTATAAATAAACCTTACTTAGCAAATCAATGAGCGTGTAGGCCTCTCGCTGCTCGTAGTCCTGGACACGCAGGTCGCGCATGTAGACATTCAGCTCCAGAAAGTTGCGGCTGAAAGAAATTCAACTAAAGTTTTGAATGGCTATTCTTTACGAAAATGAATTGAAGTTTGCATTCACATGTGCATATCCGTGGCGTGTTGGTGTGTAATATATTCAAATGAGGTTGAGTATTGGTTGGTTGCGTGAAAAGGGCGTGCAGTAGATGTGCAAAAATTTTCACATGAACAATTGTTAATAAAATAATGAAATACCTGAAAAAATGTCCGTCTAAACGTGCCGTTTGTAGGAAGGATTCCATCTTGTCCGTCACGTCCTTGAACGATGTTAGATTCCGAAATAACTTATCTCTAACATTGATCCATCGCACTTTATGCTCTTTTATGCGTGTCCGTAAGCCATCTACATCAACACGCACTAGCATCGAAAGAAATGAACTGTCATTTTTAAAACCGCACCACCTATTTAAATTTAGTCTGTCCCCATTGTTAGCTTCCTTGTAGTAGTCATATATTTTAGTATAAAGCGCCTTCAACAAAGGATCTTGTGCGGCAGAATTACACATAACGAATTTCAACACTGTGAGGTCTTCTGAATCGTACCACACATTAGTCGCCACGTCTTGCACTGTTTGAATGAAAGTTGAATACTCGTCAAACGTTTGCTTTAATATGTCCGTCGTAAGCATGCGGGCATAGGACAACTTGCTGGCGTTTTCACACGTCAGATAATAAATATATGCATTAATGTTATCGGATATATTTCGGAACGCAGTGGCATAATAAACCATTCCGTATTTGACACTGAATAAGTAGACCCGCCCGTCATAAAAATTATAACTTTTTGGAAATCCAAGGACTTTATAAGTTTGGAAATGCCGCGTTTTAGTTGTGACACGCTGAAGCGGTCGTCGTATGACGAGCAATTCGAACAATGTTAGTTCCCGGTCGTATTCGACTGACGTTTGCCGGAATCCATCACTATAATTACGGTATTCGTATCTCATGTCAGTTACGCGATCATTGGTTTTACAAATACGCAGCAGCCCATGTATGTTTTCTATATATGTCATAATATTTTCTCGGAGTCGAATGTACGTCTCATTTATTTCCGTGCTTTGTTTGAATAATGCAGTGGTTCGATACAATGTGTCGTAGGCTCCTTTCGGAGTCGCCGAGTAGTTCGTTAACGGTAGGCCTTTGTTGTACGCGTCGTGCACTCGTTCTAAGTCACCCATTGCTCTCTTTGAACAGATCAGCTTTTCCTCCAGACGCAGACGTAGGGATGCTCGCCAACTTTCTTGGTTAATCATATCTTCTGAATCTCTCAGTATCTTAGAGAGATCGAGCGAGCCTGATATGCAGTCAAGTACATTCATTTTGTTCCAACTAGCGATTAAGTCATTCTTGATGATGTCCTGCATGTTCTCAAATCCAAATCCCATTATAATATTGTAACTATTAATGAAATCATTGTATTTTAACCATTTTTCACGGTTATGGGAGAATACTTCTCTGAAGTCCCACTTCTTTGGTAGTCCACTGTGAATTTGCAGAGCTTCGTCTTTGTTTGCTTGCCGTCTGTCTAGCAACGTCCGCTCCTTGACGTCGATCGATTCGTTCAAGTGCCCACTTACTCTTTTTAGGAACGTGACAGATACATCCTGTTGGCTTTTGGTATTTTTGTTGGCGGTCGCGTAACTCATGGACGACTTGTAATGCACGATATCACACGCTGGCGGACACTTGCACCTTGGAGACATGTTGGTGTTGAATGATTCTGGAAGACAAACGACGCGATAAATGGAATATATAACAACTGTCATTGATTCACTTTTGTACAGCTAGTTAAATAGAAAACACCAAGTCCGTACTGCTGCTGACTTTTTATGCGAGAGAATGGAAGAAGAAAAGTGGATAACATGGATGTCCAAATCGAAGTGTTTAGATTCCCCACAATGCAACGCGATACGACCAGTTTCCTGTTGTTTTTTCTACAGCACCTATATAGACAACTGATGTGGAGTGAAAACAGTTGGGTCGTATATTATAACACAATATTAACAAGCGAATGAAACAGGGCGATTTACATTTCATGCTAGCACTAATCGCTGTAGTTATAATATGATTGTCTAAGTCTTAAAAGGAAGTCTCGGCTCGTGGCGTCGGGGAGGATGAGCATGTTACTTTTGTGTACTTATATGCTAGTGAATATCACTAAACTGTGAGTATAATTAAAGAAACATTTAATACTAGCAGAACAACTGAGAAACACATGTGGTCACTTCCACAAACAAGATGGCAGTCACTGTAAAAGTCGACGGATTTTGAACTTAGAAAAGGAAGTGCTACACGTGTATGCAACAAAACTGTGACTGCACCAGCAATATGACGTCACAAATTTGGATTTGGGGCTTAGCTCTAACTCAAGTGTGTTTTAGTCCTGATGCCGTCGATCGTCATCTGGAGTTGGTTTTCTGAATAACCTACAGAGTTAGGGCATGGCGCTGCTTAAATTCAAAATAATACAGGGATGCTCTGAATGTTAGGCGTTCCGTTCACGGCACCTTCCTGTTCGCCGGATTCGGTGGAAGTCTTCTGTCTGAAGTTCGGTGTCGGGTTATGCGATTGTTATCTATTACACGCTCGAAAAACTCTCCGCGTAGGAATGGATAGGTGGAATACCCTGGACTAACAGCTACCCAGTATGTCAACAATAGTTACCCTTTGTTGTTACTGCTAATAATAAAACGGACGTATTCGGTATCCCACGGCGAAAAAGCGCGCGCAATGACACATATAGCACCGGAGGAGAGGAGCGGTTAATCCAGGGTATTCTACATATCTATAGCGCAGGTGACCGTCTGATTTCTACATATATGCACTCACCTATCGTTGGATGCAGGCAGCTAATATATCGGGAGATGTTACACACGGGCGGCTCATCTGTAACCAGTAGAGCAACACACACTTCTTTATAACTACCTATACGCTGTTTCGTTGAGCACTGCGCAGGATGAAGGCGGCTTTGTTCTATATATATATATATATATGTATGTATATATATATATACATATATATATGTGTGTGTATATATATATATATGTATATACATATATATATATATACATATATATATATACACACACAAACAAACACACACACACACGTGTGTGTGTGTATAGTGTCGAAACTTAGGCAATGTAATTACGTTCACCCTACGTAGCCTACCCTTTCCAACTCGCACCAGCCAGCGTGGAAGGGTAGGTCAACAAAACCACCATGCAAAGTACAATAAAGCCAAGACCCCGGTCCCCACCTTCATGGAAATAGTCTGTGACCATGGAGGCGTTTTTGGTCCTGTAGTGCAGGGGGTGCTAAGAATATCTGGGTCAAGATGAGCCGCACAAAAACGGTTAATTGACTGAAGATAGCAACACATGACGTAAGAACACTACCAAAAGATGAACATATACAAGAACTGGAGGTCGAACATTGGGAAACCTGATTAGCATGGGATGTGATCGGGATTTGGAGAAGTTAAAGAAGCGATGGATGCTTCAATGCCTTACAAAACGGCCACCTGCTGTACCATTCCAGTGCGAACAACGGCGAAGTAGTAGTACGCTTTCTCATAAACAAGAAATCGAAAAACAATATACGCTACAAACGGAAGATAGTACAAGTATATGCTCCAAAAACATCATATTCAGAAGAAGAGACTTCTACATCGACGTGGATGAAACTTTCGTAAAACCAAACCAATGCATGATAGTGATGGGAGACTTTAATGCACAAACAGGGAAATGAACAAACTTATCGGAAACGGTAACAGGCAAATTTGGCCTAGAAATGTAAAACCAAAGAGGCGAAACCTTGGTAGAATGGATGACATCTAGAAAGTACCTAATCGTGAATACCATGTTTCTGAAGAATTACAGACCGATATGACTGTTACGAAACATCTACAAATGACTCACAAAAATATTTACGAATAGGCTAGAGAAGACAATCAACGAAGACCAACGATGAGAGCAAGCAGGAATCACAAGGAGGTACTCAACGACAGACAACATTCACGTCGTATACCAACTGAATGAGAAGTATCAGGGATATGACATCCCGCTCTGCTTCGCAGTCGTCCACTGCCAGGAGGCTTTGGACACGGTTCAAGGACAGCGGTTAGAAGACGTGTACATCTAACTCCTTCAATAAATCTAGTCAAACATCTCGATGACAGTCCACTTACACAAAGAAAGCAATAAGATCAACATCGAAGGAGGAGTACGACAGGGTGACAACATATCGCCCAAACTGTTTACGGCAACACTCCAAAGAATATTCCAAAGACTGACATGGAAAACCACAGGCCTGAGGATAGACGACAATATCTCAGTCATCTTCGCTTCGCTAAGAATATACTCATAATATGCGCTATTACACCGCAATAAATACAAAAATTACTGCAGGAGCTAGCTGACAAAAAGAAAAACAAGGTCAAAAAATGAATATTTCGAAGGCAAAAGTGACGCTAGAAAACGACACACCATTATATACCAACACACCGTTGATAGAGAACGTTGAAAGATACGTATACCTGGGACAGCGATTCAGGATTAGATAACACCAAAGACAAAGAGATTCGAAGAAGAATCACGACCGGCTAGACAGCATTCGCCAAACACCGCGACATCTTCAAGGGTAACTTTTGAAGTATAAAATATTCATGCGTACTTACAGCGATAACAAACGGCGCGGAAACATGGACACTGACCAACCAGGAAAAGAACCAGGCAGCCGTAGAAAACACATATGGAAAAAAGTGTGTTAAACATCACACATGTAGAGATTAAAACAAACTTCTAGGTAATAGATAAGCTATGGGTCGAAGACGTAATAGAACAACTCAGAAGACATATGTATACCTCGGCACGTCACATCAGTAGGTTACGAGATAACCGAAGGACATCGCGTATCTCTAACGGGATACCTTAATAAGGGAAACGATCCAGAGGAAGACCGGCGAGAAGGCGGAGACACGAACTAGAGGAGTATTGGAAAGGCACCATTTGGCAGAGGATAGCGCAAGACAGGCAGATATGGAAACGACATGCTGAGTCAATCGCCCAACCAAGGGACACTACAGTTGCTCAAGGTGATGATAATAATATATATATATATATATATATATATATATATTTCATCATACGTGTGTGTCTGTGTGTGTGTGTGTGTGTGTGTGTGTGTGTGTGTGTGTGTGTGTGTGTGTGTGTGTGTGTGTGTGTGTGTGTGTGTGTGTGTGCTTGATATGAAATTACATCTACTTCAACTGTTGCTGTCTTTTATGTCGTATATATGTGTATATATATATATATATATATATATATGTATATATATATATGTGTGTGATGTATATATATATATATATACACACACACATATATATATATATATATATGTATATATATGGTATATATATATATATATACACACATATATATATACATATATGTATATATATATATATATATATACACACACATATATACGACATAAAAGACAGCAATATATATATATATATGTATATATATATATATATGAATGTATTTTATATGGATTGTCACAAAAGTTATATAAGTATTACATTTGTTTCACCGCGTTAAATTTCACTGAAACAACGCTACCTTTATTATCACTGAACATTCTTCAGGTTAGTTCTTTTTGAAATCAAAAACTGTTATGTTGCATATCCAAAAAATATGTTACTGGTAAAGGCTTTCGTCTAACGTATCAGGTTGGTTTCATCAGTACTGCTGACGCTGAATGTCTTCATCGTACACGTGAGGCAATTCGAAAGATCAACAGCATGCCCCTCCTGGATGCGAAGTGAACCATTAAGAAGATGGCAGTGAGAAGTCCACCGTGTACAACAAGACGCCCACTGACCAATACCTGAACGTTGCGTCCCTCAACCCCAAATATTATGTTATGAGTTACAAAGAAAGAAGAGAAGAGCTCTAAGATTATGTGACTATCCGTCCTGGGCCTTGAAAAAGGTGACGGAGAGCACAAGGAAAAAAGACCAACAAAAAGACAAAGGACATAAACTACAAGAGCCAAGTACTCATCCCGTACGTGGAGAGGTATCAGAGTGTACATCGAATATTGAAGGTATAGTAATAGTAAAGAGTAGTAACAGCCATGCGTCCCCACATCACCTTCAGGCGCCGACTGGTACATCCGAAGGTCAACGTAGATCTAGAAGAACCGGGCGAACTGGCGCACCAAATAACATGACAGAACCGTGGTGCTGATTACATTGGGGAGACAGCAAGACTACTTAAACACGACTGGAGGGATAAAGAAGGACGTTGACAAAAAAAAAATGAAAAATACACAAGGAGCGGGGAAAAAAGATTGATATCTAGCATCAATAAATCCGCCCTTACAGACCATGCCATAACTGAAAATAACATCAATGAATGTGACTGGGAGAGAGCTAAAATTGTAGACAAGGAACCCAACCGAAGAATCCGGCACATCAAGGAATCCATCTGGATTTGGAAAATCAGAAGACCCATCAACAGAGACGAGGGCAATTACGAAATGCCTCACGTGTACGATGACGTAATTCAGCGTCATCGGTACATATAAATTCAACGTGATACGTTAGACAAAAGCCTTTTCCAAGTAAAATATGTTTTGGATATAAAAACTGAAAGGTTTTGATGTTATTGCTACGTTTAATAATACAGCATTAGAGAGATTTTTGTAATATGATGATATTGCCGGCATATGCAGAGCACAGGAAAGGAAAATGAACGGTGCTAACCTGTGTCGATAGGCGGCATATAATAATCTCTACAGCCACATTTCTGGACAACGAAGTCAGTGATGCATTCTCTGTAGCAGTTCGCCTGCGTGTAAATATTGAAGTACTGCAGCTTTCGGTCTTTCACGCACTCGCCGTGTGGAAGGGGCAGGTTAGACTCCTACATATTTGAAACAAGACTGCATATTTGCGATATTAATCATGTCAAGTCTTTGTCATTTATCATTTGCTAATAATTTTGTTGGCGAGGCTCAGCTATTTTCCTGAAACACTGGTGAAATAAATATAGAGAAGATGAGGGGTATTCTTTTACCAATAGTATTATCTTAGCGGCATTGGAATAGTTCAGTATATATATATTAACTCAGTGTAATTATCATACAGTAAACATAATGAGAAAGTGCAAGCCAAAATACTGGTAGACACATCCAATTATTTTTACGGGAAATTGCATAGTAAGCTCGTATTATCATATGTGTTTCTCCGACATCCATTTACATGTTTACCTAGTCGGTGCTACAATACTATAAGGCACATTATTCAACAGTATACAGCTTTGTTAAATGCCTATATATCATATAAACACACACACACACACACACACACACACACACACACACACACACACACACACACACACACACACACACACACACACACACACACACACACACACACATATATATATATATATAGGATATACAAGAATCGAAAATAATGCTATAAAAATCACAACTAATTCATTTTTTGAGCACATATTTAATTATATTTCTGGTTATGCTACTAATACTACCAATTCGAATTATTCTCGCCAACTGGGGTCAGACAAACGGGATTTCGTCTGCCTAAAGGAGTAGTACTGTATGTAGTTTACGATGGACGCAGGAGCCACGGAGCCATGAAGAAAGAGGAATCACGTCAATTCCGGAGGAAGAACAATGTTCGAAATGTCCGTCGTCAAGTACCGCTACCTAGGGGATAGGTGATGAACAAAATAAGTAGGATATCAAGCGCCCCCTGGTGGAAATAAGGTGAACCCAAAACGTAAATCAATCAGCGCCATCTTTTGATTAACGGATGAACTATATAACTATGTCGATGACGTCATGAAGTAGGTCAATGGTGTCATAGAATAGGTCAACTCCCATGCGCATTGGTATCTTTTTCCCGAATGTACTGCTTAAATTCGTTACTTTAATGTTACTATAAAAATAGGTCACTGACATCATGAAATATAACATTAGGTATAAGTATTGGTGCCGGTTTCCGTCGGCGGCAAGATGGTGAACTATCTGGTCACATGATAAAAATGTCACACATTATGCTGTAGCGCCTAATGTTGAGTAAAAGGTGAACTATGAAAACAGATCAATCAGCGCTACCTTTTTATTAAACGAAGAATTATTAAAATAAGTCAATGATGTCATGAAATAGGTCATTGCGCATGCATAATGATGTTTTTCTTGTTACGGTAGTGCATGAATTTATTACTAGAATGTGATGAATTATAAAAAGGTGAAATATCTGGTCACGTGATTATGCCGTCACATATGTCGTAGCGCCTTCTTCTGAGTAAATTATGAATTACGAAAACAGGTCAATCAGCGCCACCTTTTTATTAGACGATGATTTATTAAAGTAGGTCAATGATGTCATGAAATAGTGGCTACCCTAATGTGATGAGTTATTAATATAGGTCGATGACGTCATGCAATGTTATTGTCTGATGCTTGTGGCGTCATGCGCGTGTTGTTTTTATTGAGTTACACAAATCACATGAATTAAAAGCATGAATACCGTTATTTCCCTTTATGTTTTTTTATTTTAATTCATGAAAACCAAGCTTAATATCGGCAAATGTGCTTTTTCTGTAGCTGCACCAAAAATCTGGAATCAACCGCCTATCGCTTAAAAATAATCTGAGACAATATATACCTTTCATAAAAAACTGAAGACTTATTTATTTGAGATTGCATTCGCACCCTAACCTTCGGCGGTCCCTTGCTCTAATGACGACTCTTGCTTGTCTCAGTTAACTAATTTGCCTAATGATTCTTGTATGTTGCGCCTCTGAGCTCAAATTCCTTTGGATTTAGGCGCTATATAAGTTTGTGAGTATTATTATTATTAGCGTGGTAATAGCGTACCGTTTTAGAGTTTCAACTTGCTAGCGGGCTAAAGTTCCCTATTTTAGCACTTCAGCGTCATAACTTCATAAAATGTTTGCCTTTCAGCGTATTAGCTTGTATAATATTTCCATTTTAATATATCAACATGATAACTTCGTAACATTTTACAAGTTAGATTTATAACAATGTCATGCTTTAACACGTATGTGTCGTAACGTCGTGACATCTTAGTGCATCACCGCTGTAACTTCTTAACGTTTCAGCGTGTTAGCGAGATAACATTGTGCTATTTTAGTGCATCATCGTGGAAATTTCATAACATTTTAGTCTTTCAGCCCGGTAGCTTTGTACCATTTTCTTACCTTAATGCTTCAACGCTGTAAGTTCTTAACATTTTAGCGTTTCTGCGTGTTAGCGGGGGTAACATCTTCATATTTTAGTGCATCATCATGGTAACATTACAATAGGCCTTAGCCTTGTAACATTTTGATACATCAATGCGTCAACGCGTAAACTTCTTAACATTTTATCGTTCCAGCGTGTTACCGGTGTAAAATGTTAATATTTGTGTGCATCATCGTGGTAACATCATAATATTTTAGCGTTTGAGCGCCGTAGCCTTGTAATATTTTCATACTTTAATGTGTCAACGCGGTAACATCCCAACATTATTGTGTTTAAGTGCGGTAGTGTTTTAGTAATTTAATGCAACAACGAGGTAATTTCTTAACATTTTAGAGTGTTAACTAGGTAGCTTTGTAACAATTTTATACATTAATGCGTCAACGCGATAACTTCTTGACATATTTATAGTTTCGTCGGGTTAGAGTGGTAGCATTTTAGTATATCGACGTAACTTTCTTACCGTAATGCGAGAATCTCGTAAATTCGTGACATATTTGTATATTACCGAGGTACCTTCTTAGATTTTGTTTGCGTTTCAGCACGGTAGACTTATAACATTGATATACATTAATGCGTGGATGTCTTAGCTTCGTGCCATTTTAATACATCACTGAGGTAACTTCTTAACATTTTAGCGTTTCAGCGTGTTAGCGGGTAAAATTGTCATGTTTACTGCTGGTTACATCACAACATTTTATAACATTATTATATTTAAGTACACCATCTTGGTAACATCATAACATTTTAGCGTTTCAGCGTGGTTGACTTGTAACATTTTCATACTTTACTGTGATTTCAAGTGATTTATGTGTCCAACGAAGCAGATAAAATCCAAACGTCGACGAAGACAAAGGTGGCATTTTCCCTATTTATGGACGCTGTCGTCTACTGCATCCACTCCCGCCTGGCGACAGCTAAAGTTGATTATCTCTACGACAGCAGCGCACCATGCGACGAACCAAATGTCTCCACCTCTGGTCCAGACAGCAGCGACCCGTGCGACCAGTCAATCGTCAACGCCTCTGGTCTAGACAGCAGCGCCCCGTGCGACCAGGCGATCGACCCCGCCTCTAGTCCAGATAGCAGCGCCCCTGTGTGACCAGTCAGTCGTCAACGCCTCTGGTCCAGACAACAGCGCCCCGTGCGACCAGGCACCGACTCCGCCACTAGTCCAGACAGCAGCGCCCCGTGCGACCAGCCAGACATTCCTGCCTCTATCAGCAGCTACCAACCCGTCAGCGTCACAGCCTACACCCTTTACCCAAAAGACCAACCCGTCAGCTGAAACGCTAAAATGTGGTGATGTTACCACGCTGATGCACTAAAGTGTGAACATTTTACCCGCTAACACGCTGAAAGGTTAAAATGTTATGAAGTTACCACGACGGTGCACTAAACTTTCAAAATGTTACCCCGCTAATATGCTGAAACGTTAAAATGTTAAGATGTTACCTCGGTGATTCAATAAATTTCAAGAATTTGGGTCACCCAAGCATTAAAGTATGACAAGTTTACAAGTGCTAAACGATCAAATGTTACGAAGTTAATCATCATGTAATAAAATGCTACCACTCTAACGCGACGAGAGTCTAAATATATCACGAATTTACGACACCAACCCATTACATTATGACAATTTTATCCCGCTAACACGCTGAAACGGTAACGTGTTAAGACGTTACCGCGTTGACGCATTTAAGTTTGAAAATGTCACTAGTCTATGTCACAACATTTTGGCTCAAGGAATTGGCGGCACCAAAAGTGACGGACTCGTGACAAGGTCCAGGTGCAACAAGAATGGGTAGGACAAAATTATGACACAACACAGGGGGATTTAATGTGGGAATCGAAATGGAATATTAATTTAATAACTATACGTATATATATATATATATATATATATAACATTAAACCAGATAAACCATGCAAATATACAATTGGTCAACTATCAAGCATCGTGATAACGAACATCTGTTCCGGATCAGAAAAGTATGTCGGGGGAATGCAACACTCAAGCCATGCACTTCCGACATATATAAATTGCGGGGCGTGACTGCCAACTATGAACACAACGACGTAAATACAGCCTTATGTTGGTAATGTGGACATTGGCGAGTGTCACTCGATAGGCGGCGCGACGGCACACGTTGGCGTCGATGGGCGTCATACGATGGGCGAACGTATAAGGCGGCGCGACGTCACACGTTGGTGTCTATGGGCGTCACACGGTGGGCGGACGTATAAGGCGGCGAGACGGCACACGTTGGTGTCGAATGGCGTCACACGATGGGCGAACGTATACGGCGGCGCGACGAATACACATTGGCGTCGATGGGCGTCACACGATAGGTGCACGTATAAGGTGGCGCGACGGCATACGGTGGCGTCGATGGGCGTCACACGATGGGTGAACGTATACGGCGGCGCGACGAATACACATTGGAATGTCGATAGGCGTCAAGTGACGAGCGAACGCATATGGCAGCACGACGGTACACGGTAGGCGATTGTAGGCGTCACGTGGAGAATGTACGTGGCGAAGATCAACATCGAGACGATGGTCTGAATGATCGACAAGTAGGAGGAATGGCGAACTGCGAAACTCACCCCTATGTCTTCACGGCATGTTCGAGACGACCCGAAATCTGCTGCGTCGACCTCAATAACCTATCTTGTTGTTGAAATATAATTGAAGAACATGGTGCGCTATTCAATCTTGTGGTATACCATAACTGTTGGCACTGGCAATTCTTCCAAGTAATCCGACACAACCATAATGCAAGGTTGTCTGCATTAAAAATATTAAGGAAGTAACAATTTCAAGACAAGGGCGACAAAACACGTCAAGTTAAGTATAATGTCTTGGAGACAAGATCACACACACTCACAGCAATGCTACAGCGGTCGTCTGATCCTAACATTTTCGTAATTCACTTAAATACTCTAACAGCGACCAATCGCCAGAAGTCTAACTAGCCAATAGCAAGTCTTAACACAAACAAAACCATCCCAGAAACTGCGTTTCCGAATCTCTAGAAACTTCGTTATCTTGTATTCAACTCGCTCGGTTTAAAACAAACATGGTTGTACAATAGACACAAAATTGTCATCTCTTGAAAATCCTCAAATTACCTAAATCACACTTAAATTTAAGATCATCAGAATCCCTGAACCATGACGGCAATAACGATAAAAATAACATATCTCAACTTTCACAACTTAATGCATTATTTTAATAAAACAAATATTCTATTCAGACACGAGGTGTGAAATATTTTTTCGCTCTTGACCGGCGCGATAAACAAGTTTCATAATCCACGCTACTAACTTCTTTAAATGTCACTAATAGTGACTTACAATAACACCATGTTATCGGTTAGGTTGCATCCTTTCTACTCATACCAAATTTAACGTTCCTTAGATATAATATCATAACTAATCAAATACAATTTGTTAACTAGCCGATTATATGACTTGCGATTAGGTCGCAAGATGGACCTAGTGTAACATATTACCTTCAAGCAAAAGAGTGATGGCAGCATCATACAATGGGGTTCCTGCCGAGTTTACCCCTTTAATTTTAAGCAGACTAATTCTACTCAAACCACTTCGTGACAGTCAACCGTGCTGAAACGCTAAAATGTTACGAAGTTAACACGCTTCTGTACTAAAATGTTACCGCTAAGATGCAAAAATATGAAAATTTTACACCCGCTCACACACTGAAACGCTAAAATGTAAAGAAGTTAACGCGTTGACGCATTAAAATATGAACATGTTACAAGGCTACCGTGCTGAAAGACTAAAATGTTATGAAGTTACCACGACGATGCACTAAAACAACAAATTTTTTGATGTAATGCTAAAATTGTTAGAAGTTACCTCGGTGTAGAACTAAATGTATCGAATTTACGGCACCACGCGTTAAAGTATGACAATTTAACAAGTTTACGTGCAGAAACGCTAAAATGATGCGAATTTAACGCGCTCATGTACTAAGATGCTCCCATTTTAACGCCACGAAACATTAAACATGTTAAGAAGTTACCGCGTTGAACCATTAAAGTATGAAAATAGTACAAAGCCTCCGCGCTGAAGCTGAAGCGCTAGAATGTTATGATATTACTACGCTGATGCACTAAAATATTAAAATTGTACAAGGATGCCTCGCAGAAACACTAAATTATTGTGATGTTGCCTCGGTGATGTACAAACATATGAACATGTTCAACGCTAACACACTGAAAGGCTAAAATGTTATGAAGTTATCACGATGATGCATTCAAATGTCACGAAGATACGACACGCATGCGTAAAAGGATGACAATTATACGAGTGCTGAAACGCTCAAATGAAACGGTAAAGTTAACACTCATGTAATAAAATGATGCAACTATAACGTGACGAAACGCTCAAAATTTCACTAAGTTACTAAACCTACGCATTAAAATATGAAAATGTTACAAAATTACCGCGCTGTAACGCTAAAATATTGTGATGTTACCACGCTATGGTAAAATGTGATGTTACCACGCTGATGCACTAACATTTTAATTTTTATCCCGCCAACACGCTGAAACGGTAAAATGTTAAGAAGTTACCGCGATGAACCATTAAAGTATGAAACAACACATTGAGACTCTAAAATGTTACTCTATTACCACGCTGATGTACTAAAGTAGGAAACATGAATGGCAATAACGGTAATGATGCTTTTAACGTCATGTGATTTGTGTAAGCCAATGGATATAACACACGCATGACACAGGATGGAGAAGAAAATCACATTTCATGATACTATCTGCCTATTTTAATAACACATTAGGGTAGCGGATATGATTCTGCACCATCAAGACGTCGTCTTGATGGTGCAGAAGAAGTTTTAGTCCCACTGCATTGTGTGGACCCTTCATGTACTCGTACTGTTCAACGTTCAACACCAGTTGCAGTCCGTTCTTGACCCCTAAAACACCGATCGTTTGTGAAATATATATGTTTTTTATGGTATACGAAAATGCAATTTTATTTATACTTGATTAAATCCAGCAGTCCTTGCCCCATGGGTCGCGACCCAAATTTAGGTCGTAAAGCCATTTCGGATGGTTCGCCATTCGCCAAGTATTCCCGGGCTTTTATCGGTTGCTTTTTATAGTGTGTATGCGTGGGTGAGTTATAATTATAACAAATGTTTCATCAACTGGAAATGCTGCATCATATAACATCACACGGCTGCGTTTGGCTTAAAGGGGATATTTCAATATATACTATATAAGCATACATTTATGATGACAGAACCTAATCATTTATAAAAAAAAAGCATTAAGACCAATTTTGTGCATTGCCTCAATGGACTAGATAGAGCACTGCGTATCGCCATCTTTGGTCTATGCAATTTGGTTTGAGTCGCTCGTCAATGTAAATTGTCGATTCTGTTCGATTTACTTCATTAATAGACATTTCTGAGCGAAAGCTAAATTTGCCGTTATATAGGTAAACAAAGCATTTCTGTGCGTGTTCTAAATAAAAAGTGAAATAAAATTATCTATAAGCAGTAAAGGCATTTTACACGTCCCACAGCCCGTTCCTCTTTAATATTCATGAGGAATGACGCGTAAATTCGCCCGCTCTCCTTCGTCGATGAAGAGGTCATTATTTTGCAGGGATATATGTGGGTGGGCATTTTTGTACCAACATAAACTATTACATATTATAAAATAAAGGTACGCGTTTTTAAAGTCACGTTAGTATATTAAATTTTGCTTATTTGCATGCATTGTCACTGTCAAAGTGGTTTGAGTAAAATTAGTCTGGTTCAATACTAGAGGGTTGATCAATAAACTATGCAGGAATGTCCTTGTAGGGTGCTGCCATCCCTCGTGTAATTGAATGTTACACTTTGGCCATCTTGCGACCAAAGCGCAAGTCATATTATCGGCTGGCTAACAAATTGTATTTGATTATTTATTATACTAATTTTACAACTAGGAATGTCAAATTTAGTATGAGTAGAACAGGTTTAACCTATCTGATCATGTGGTGTAAATGTAAGTAACTTGTTAATGATGTAAGAAGAAGTTAGTAGAGTGGATTAGGAAGATTGTTCATCGCGCCGGTAGGTTGGAATTAACGTGTCACACATAATGCCAGAACATAATATTTGTTTTATTATGTTTATGTTTATTTTAACCCAATGGATTGAATCACATATGTAGAGATTCGGGAGCGCAGTTTCTATGATGGTTTAGTTTGTGTAAAATTTCTTATTAGCTAGATTGACTTCCGACACTCGGTCGTCATTAGACCATTTAAGATAATTACGGCCATTTTACTGTCAGACGATCGTAGTTGGATTGCCAGTATTATCTTGTCTCCATGACATGGGACTTACATCGACGTTGGATTGCTGTGAGCCAGTATTATCTTGTCTCCATGACATGGGACTTACATCGACGTTGGATTGCTGTGAGCCAGTATGATCTTTTCTCAATGACATGGGACTTACATCGACGTTGGATTGCTGTGAGCCAGTATGATCTTGTCTCCATGACATGGGACTTATATCGACGTTGGATTGCTGTGAGCCAGTATGGTCTTGTCTCCATGACATGGGACTTACATCGACGTTGGATTGCTGTGAGCCAGTATTATTTTGTCTCCATGACATGGGACTTACATCGACGTTGGATTGCTGTGAGCCAGTATGATCTTGTCTCCATGACATGGGACTTACATCGACGTTGGATTGCTGTGAGCCAGTATTATCTTGTCTCCATGACATGGGACTTACATCGACGTTGGATTGCTGTGAGCCAGTATGATCTTGTCTCCATGACATGGGACTTACATCGACGTTGGATTGTTGTGAGCCAGTTTTATCTTGTCTCCTCGATATGGGACTTATATCGACGTGTTTTGTCGCCCGTGTCTTGAAATTGTAACTTCATCAATAGTTTAAATGCAGACAGCCTTGTACTATGGTCGCTTGGAAGAATTGCCAGTGCCAACTGTCATGGCACCACAAGATTGAATCGAGAGCAACGGTTCTTCAATTATCATTCGTCGACAAGATTGATGTTTGCTGATCTTCGCTACGTACGTTCTCCACGTGATGCCTATTGTCGCCCACGATTTACCGTCGTACTGCCGTATATGTTCGTTCATCGCGTGACGCCAATCGATGCTCGCCGAGTACCGTCGTACTGCCGTATACGTTTCGTTCCTCACGAGACACTTATCGACGCCCATCGTGTACAGTCGTACAGCCGTATACGTTTCGCTCATCGCGTAACGCCAATCAACGCCAGCCGAATATCGTCGTACAGCCGTATACGTCTCGTTCCTCACGAGGCGCCTATCGACCCCCACCGTGTACCGTCGACTAGCGCATACGTTCGCACATCGCGTGACGCCTATCGACGCCCACTGTGTACGGTCGCACTGCCGTATATTTTCGCTGAGCGTGACGCCAAACGACGCCCACTGAGTACCGTCGTACAGCCGTATACGTTTCGTTCATCAACATGACGTACATTTGCTCACGCCGCGGCAGCAGTGTGGAACGCTCTGCCGCCAAGTGTTACCAGCAAAACATCACTGGATTCGTTTAAATCTGTGTTGAAGACTCACCTATTCACTGCAGCGTATATGTAACTCGGACGATTACAAACACTCTTTTACCATAGCTGATTGATGTTTAAAGCTTATTTATTTATATATTTATTAATTTTTCATATACACGTTTAGCCTAATTTATTGATGTTTACATCAATCTTACTTTATTTATTAAAATAATAATACAATTATCTTAATTATTTTTATTTTATTATATAATATTTTATATCACATTCCTTTTCTACTTCTACTATATTTATTGTCTTAATTACTATTATTATTATATCATGTTATAAATTATATAACAACTATTGATGTATTATTCTTAACATGTATTTGTATACTGTTGCAAAGCGCTGTGAACAACATTGTGTGTGGCGCTTAACAAAATAAAACTATTATTATTATTATTTTGAAGTGTGTTTTCATGTTAGAAAGTTTTACAATGTTTCATGCTTTCAATGCTTCCTACCAGGTATTAACAACTTGCTGATGGACACCATTTTCAAAACAACATCACTCACGCCTGTGTAGACGTATTTCAAAATGTTATTATCTGCTATTACGCTACGTGTGCCAGCCAGCCAAATCATGTAATTAATATAATCAATGAAGTTCTGTAATTCACAGTTACGGGAGGCTGGTAACTTGTTACATATGTTCTTGTTTCTTCTGTATAACTGTTGTGCCACACTGTTATTATTTTATAAAACTGGTATCCCTATCCCCTGGTGTCGTAGATTGACCCCTAATAGTTTGGCGCTCAAGGTTCAAGCCGTCTAAGAGAAAAACGTTAACATGCCCGCATAAACTTGCTCGATTATAGTAAGATGTCAGGTGCCACTGTTTTGTATTTTCAGGCCAAGGTGTGCATATCTGATTGCTACATAATATAGGAGTTAAATTTACCAGCCGTATTCATGGTGGAGTTGTCGGTAATCCTGGCGTTGAACGTGTAACACACTCCGGCATCAGTCACGGTCAACAGAAAATCTTCGTGACTGCACGGCACGCCTTTCCACCGACAACTAAAATGACAACGACATGTATCTGGAGGTGGTTAGAGAACAACATCACACAAGTATAGTTGGGCATACCCTTCCACCGACAACTAAAATAACAACGACATGTACCTGGAGGTGGTTAGAGAACAACATCACACAAGTATAGTTGGGCATACCCTTCCACCGACAACTAAAATGACAACGACATGTACCTGGAGGTGGTTAGAGAACAGCATCACACAAGTATAGTTGGGCATACCCTTCCACCGACAACTAAAATAACAACGACATGTACCTGGAGGTGGTTAGAGAACAACATCACACAAGTATAGTTGGGCATACCCTTCCACCGACAACTAAAATGACAACGACATGTACCTGGAGGTGGTTAGAGAACAGCATCACACAAGTATAGTTGGGCATACCCTTCCACCGACAACTAAAATAACAACGACATGTACCTGGAGGTGGTTAGAGAACAACATCACACAAGTATAGTTGGGCATACCCTTCCACCGACAACTAAAATAACAACGACATGTACCTGGAGGTGGTTAGAGAACAACATCACACAAGTATAGTTGGGCATACCCTTCCACCGACAACTAAAATAACAACGACATGTACCTGGAGGTGGTTAGAGAACAACATCACACAAGTATAGTTGGGCATACCCTTCCACCGACAACTAAAATGACAACGACATGTACCTGGAGGTGGTTAGAGAACAGCATCACACAAGTATAGTTGGGCATACCCTTCCACCGACAACTAAAATAACAACGACATGTACCTGGAGGTGGTTAGAGAACAACATCACACAAGTATAGTTGGGCATTCCCTTCCACCGACAACTAAATTGACAACGACATGTATTTGGAGGTGGTCAGAGAACAACATCACACGAATATTGTTGTACACAAATATCCATCATCACATTGATCGTTCTTAGTGGGTGCTGCTGGTCAAAGTAAAGTTGACTATTGTTACTGATACAGAATCAAGCAGGAGGCCTCTATGCATCGGATAACTAAAGAGCATTACGATGATTTATTTAAACAATATTGCCATAGCCGTTGTTGACATTATATACTATGACATGTATCGTCAAGAGTCGCCAGCTTGTTACGAAACGTACTACGCAATCATGTCTTCCTTGAGATGGCGATGTTGAAGGTAGACATCGAACATCGACACGTTGCCGACGTCCCATTTCGTGTAATTGAACGCGGTGTCGTTTGCGTGATTGTACATTTCGTCCAACCAAAAATACGATCTGTTTTCTGCAGCAGCCACAAATCTACAACAAACGTCGGCAACGTGGTGAATGTGATGCCAAGATGAAGTATCCAACATTTAGACCAGTACACAACATTCCAACAGATATCAAATAGTAATTTTAATATTAGGGAATTTTACAAATAAACTGAACCCATAGTGTTTTCGACATCTTTGCTATTCTTCAATATATACTATATCAGTAGTGGCACAACACAGAGCTCTAACTGTCGGAGACTGGGATATCCTGTGGACAGTACATGATTAGACGATCACATGACGCCTATCTAAGTACCTTTTACACATCCAAATAAGTAAGAAATGTGGTCGAAGGCGGCCATCTTCAATTTCAAAATCTCCGTTCTGTTCATTTTTGAAAAATAACTCGCTTGAAGGCTCTTGACAAAACACACTAAGACACCGCTTCATGTTCACTATGACACATTGTTTGAGGGATGAAATGTCCAGTAGGCGAACATTTCAAAGATGAATTGATGTCATCCTGGATATGTGCTACCTGAAGGTGTTTTGGTTGCAAATGGTGACGGCTGGAAAGACGACAGATTCTTGTCTTGAAATCGATGTTTTCAATGTGACAGGCCGGTTCAAGTAGTGTCGCACCAAGTTCTGACATTGAGAGCCGAATAGCGCGGTGCTGCATAGCACGATTGTGATCCAGAGAATCCTGCAAACGACCAGTCAGATTGGGTTTATAGACAATGTAACTTCGAATTGTTACATTTTGTATGCAATAAAATAAATATCATGGTAGCTATATTTTGTAAAGTTCAAATAGTCACCACAATTCATCAGAATAAAAATTTGGTTGAGCTATTTCATACAGAATACAAATATTAAGATTAACATTGAAACGTTCGAACTATGATTATTTCTAAATAAGAAAATTCGTCATGATTGCGTTTCCAAGATTGGCTTGATTTGCATTTGGTTTCATGCGGAAAGTTGGCACATTTGTATTTCAGCATGATTATTTTAGCAAACTGTTCATGTTGTCCCAGGTTAAGTGGAAAAAGAACACTTACCTGTGGGTATTATTTTAGTAGTGCATGACCTCGAGGAATAATTTAGCGGATATGAACATGATTACATTGTTTAGACAATACGTTGAAAATGTAATAATAATTAACCGAAAATTCGTCAGAACAGCTTATTTTTATTAAAACAGTTATTTGTTTTACCAAATAACTTGCAAAAACTGTTTTGCTGGATGTGGTGGGAGACGGAAAGGTTGTTCAAAACACCATTCGAGGAATACAAAAAGGACGTTGACGACACCAAAGAGAACACCGCGACGAGCGACACAGACATATATGTCTATCATCAACAAATCCGCTCTCTTAGACGACAACAGAAAACCACACCATCAACTAGCAGACAGGGAGACGAACCTGAGAATATCACAAGAAAAGAAACCATCTGAATAAAAAAAAAAAACACCAATCAAGCGAGACGAACCCTCTCAAATGTACGAAGACGTCATTAGACGTTACGTGCAATGATGAAGTCTGCGTGATAAACAGACGGAAGCTTGTACAAGGTAATTATGATCAATTGTTTGAATATTAACAGTAGTTTGCTTCTGATGTCCGATGTGCCACCGTTGCCCTTATTCGAAATGTTTGAAGAGAATCGACTGCTTGCTGTGCCATGGCGTATGGTTAATGATGTATTTAACTGCAAAAAAACTTCGGCCATCAACCTGGCAAGCAATCGGCTACATTTTCCGCCTGTATCTCACAATGTGTTGGTCAATGAAACTTATTTCGCAGTGGAGTGTCACGCAACGTTGGACGTTTTTACAATGTGACAGGTACTCCCCAACGTAATTATATTGCTTTCATACGACACGCATATTGCAGCACCTCATGCATTCATACCGAGGCGGGTTTTGTTAACGATGTTTTCATTAAGTAAAGTAAGTCCTTAACTACATAAATTTGTGGTATGTCACTTGCAATGACATGCTTGAGTTTTGTAACAAATCATTCAGAAAAATCACCGTCTTTTCTCTTCGAAAATTAAAACGGTTGCACCGTGATGTGTCAGTTTAATTTGTTGATAGTGATAACGTTCGGAGTGCTTCTGTTTGCATTGGCGTTTGCAATTACAGGACAAAGGCTCTCGTGTAACCTCGTCTGAACCGAAAGAGGAATTCGTGTGATAATCTTCACATATGAATTGACACTAAATGTCACGCAGGCTACCTGTTTTTTCACATAAAGGATTATTTAATAACCGAGAGTGTTGTTAATGTAATAATGTTGTCGAATTGCCGGTGACATTAATGTTTAATATTGTTTTCATACTTTTAATTAACCAAACTCCCCAGTGTACATGTTCCGGGTAAACGTTGACTGTCAAATTCGGGAGACAAGAAGAACGAATTGAATATAACGTATTATAACACCACCACTGTAATTTAGAATGTACAAATGCTATACGCTACGGAAACTTGAAGAAACTAACAGTTAACATGTCCCTATATAAATGGGACATAAGTGGATATGTCAAATACAAGATGGACAAGCGAAAGTGAAACGGACACATAAACAAACCACCAAATGTAGAAAAACTTACAAAAAGATAAGAATGAATATGGTCAACTTAGACCATCACATGGATCCCGTTATGTCAACAATTATACAAAATATGAGTAGCATCATTCTCTACTATAGCTGCAACTTTATCATGTTCCCTTGCTTACCTTATGCTTGCGATTGTTATAACGATGCTTAAACTTTATATGAAGATTGTGTCTAAAATATGATTACCTTTGTACAATAGTTACATTATCTTGACTTATTTTACTTAAATACACAGGTCAACTTGGCCCATTGATGTCCTGCTAGATATCACTCTACTAAGGTTATTTACAAGCAGCCTATAACAAATGGGTTATAAAAATCAACCTCTTCAAATGCAAAGTAAGTAACTAATTCACAAGCATATCAACATGGAAAATTTAGAACTGGAGACTGTGAGAGAGTTCTGCTTCCTAGGCAGCATAATACCTCCTACAGAGAGGGAAGTTGTCAGGCGAATAGCCTTAGCATCAACAACATTTGGTAGACTCGGAAACAACATATTTCCAAACAGACTCATCTCAATAAGAATGAAAGTCATATTATATGTGGCCCTTAGACTGCATATGGCAATTTATGGTGTAGAACCTTGACACTACGATGGCAAGAAACGCACTCTCTTGAAGTTTCTGAGATGCGTTTCCGTTGTATATTGCCATGCGCGGGCTATCAGAGGTGTTATAACTTATATACACATATAGACTTAAACATTAGAACAATCATCGAAAACATACACACAATCATCCACCGCCACAACGTGTCGCCATGCTCCGGCGCCATCTTTTACTCCATCCTAAATGGAGTAAAACAAATGGGTTATAAAAATCAACCTCTTCAAATGCAAAGTAAGTAACTAATTCACAAGCATATCAACATGGAAAATTTAGAACTGGAGACTGTGAGAGAGTTCTGCTTCCTAGGCAGCATAATACCTCCTACAGAGAGGGAAGTTGTCGGGCGGATAGCCTTAGCATCAACAACATTTGGTAGACTCAGAAACAACATATTTTCAAACAGAGTCATCTCAATAAGAATGAAAGCCATACTGTATGGGGCCCTTATACTGCCTGTGGCAATGTATGGTGCAGAACCTTGGACAATACGATGGCAAGAGATGCAGTCTCTTGAAGTTGCTGCGATGTGCTTCCTGCGGGCAATCGGAGGTGTTACAAGGGCAGACAGATTATGAAATAGCCAGATCAAAGATGATGCATTCACCCCTGAGTCCCTTTCAGATGTCATCAGACACAGAAGACTCCGTTAGTTTGGATCTGTCTGCCGTATGACAAACGAAAACCTCATAAAAACTGCATACAAGGAAGGCTTTAACGGATACAGCAACCAAGGAAGGCCGCGGAAGAGGTGGAGTGACCAAATTAGACAAGACACTGGAATCCCACTTTTCAACAGCAGAACGGTGTGATCTAGACAGGACGAAATGGAGGCGTGTGATATCCAGGAGGATAGTGAGAGGTCAAATCTTTTCGTCCAACTCCTCCCTGCTTTCTTCTGGAATATGGTATTCTTGATTGTGTACTTTCTTATGTTGTCCATTCTACCAAAGTGTCGCCTCTTTCGTTTCACATTTCCCTGTTGCAACTTCCGAAATGTTTGTTCGTTTCTCTAATTTCGCATTAAAATCTCCTATCACTATCGTATATATACCTATATATATATATATATATATATATGTGTGTGTGTGTGTGTGTGTGTGTGTGTGTGTATGTGCGTGTGTGTGTGTGTGTGTGTGTGTGTGTGTGTGTTGCCATGTGCGGGTTATCAGAGGTGTTACTATGGCAGACAGATTACGAAATAGCCAGATCATAGATGAGGCATTCACCCCTGAATCCATCTCGGATGTCAACAGACATAGAAGACTCCAGTGGATTGGACAGGTATGCCGTTCGCCAGACGAAAACCTCATAAAGTAGCTTACAAGGAAGATGTTAACGGACTCAGAAAACGAGGAAGGCAGCGGAAGAGATGGAGTAACCAAATTAGACAACACACTGGAATCCCGCTTTTTAACAGCAGAGCGGTGTGATCTAGACAGGACGAAATGGAGGATAGTGAGAGGTCAAATCGGCGTAGGCATTTAAGTCAAGTCAGTCAAGTTTATCCAGAACGCACCGCGTGTTAATAGCGGGAATCAAGTGTTATGCTTGAATTGTTCGCTCCACCTCTTCTGTGGCATACTTCTTTTTTATTGCCTTTTAATGTCTTACTTGAAAGAAGTGATAACGAGATCTTTGTTTGGTGTACCCTATGGTGACAATATACCGTCACCTAACTCAAATACTGAATTTGCACCGTACTCCATCTGATTGTATTTCTACGTCAACAGTTACATCAGAGAATCTACCTTGACCTCTAAACTTCTCAAAACCAGTCATTTCTGCCTTCCAGCTTGGTGAAAGTTTGCTTCCGTGGAAGTGACAAAACAATTCATTTAAATGATGCGGCTCTTGTCCAACAATACCACCACAGATCTTGTTGTCCATGCATCTTACAAAGATAAGTAACGCACACACAACACCACAAACACAGTTCTACACAGCTGTTCTGGAGCCGTGTTCAAGAGCAAGAACAATACACGAATTACCTTGCAATACGCAATGCTGGTCGTGTCTTCACGTGCCGGCTTCGAAAATCAGGCGGCAAACTTTATTACATGCTGCAGAGATCACATTCGTACGACTAGATGATATTTTCAACTTACCTAAATAACATATCAGCAGCTGATGACTGTGTAATATACCGTCACAATGTATTGTGCCGCGTTGGAATAGATCGATCACACTTTCCTAGCTCTCGCTTTCCTAACATGTTGCGTGACTTCACTTTGGTTGAATGTTAGAGGTTGCGCAAACAAATATTACATTCAGAAAGCCATTTCG
>CM034539.1:2160711-2208276 GCA_020002185.1 Paraescarpia echinospica
CTCTGTCTCTCTCTCTCTGTCTCTCTCTCTCTCTCTCACTTTCTCTCTCTCTCTCTCTGTCTCTCTGTCTCTCTGTCTCTCTATCTATCTCTCTCTCTTTCTCTATCTCTATCTCTCTGTCTCTCTCTCTCTCTCTCTCTCTCTCTCTCTCTCTCTCTCTCTCTCTCTCTCTCTCTCTCTCTCTCTCTCTGCACTTCATAAATCTAATTCTCTGTTTCCTTTCACTGCATATGTAACCTCCATTAACACCAATGCTGAGCAAAATTCGTGAAATTCTCCTTCCTCGTTTTTCCAAAAAATCTACCTTAACCTGACACCCATATATTTCGCCCCAGTTTGTGATTGATTTTGAAATGTTGGGGCATTCTCCAAAATAGCCACTCTGCGAATACGCGAGCAACTTGAGGATATTTATTCGTTCATTGTGAAAGATGTAACGCAGTAGTACATTCAGTATTCACTGCACCAACATGTCCCATTTGAAAGTGCTCGAAAAAGAATTGACACATCACACCAAAACGGTTTTGTTTTCAAAAGCGCTGTGATGTTGCGAGTATGTTTCGTATGTGACGTCACATCTCGGCATCCCGAAAAGCGCAACAAAATATCGCATATTCCAAAATGTCCGGGTGCACAACATAAAATGTAGAATTTCAAATTCATTGATTTTTTGGCTTGATGGACATGTAAATAGATAGCTGGATGTAATATAATATGAAATCAAGCAATAGGTGTTTTTATTCCCTTTAACTATCAGGATAATGGCGGTCGAATTGTTTATGTCGTTTGACTCCAGGTCAAACTTAGCCTCAATTACCCAGGCTCCGTTAGGTGGCAGCACTTTTTCGCCCCTCACAACCGCCCGGGAGATTAATTCTATGCCAATGTTACCGGTAGGGGGCTTTACCCCAACTCTAGGTAGAGACGATGATTGGCTTTCAGGCCAACTATGAAATAACAAATTAAATAAGGATACACTTTTATCAGGTGATACTATATTATAAAAACTGTTCAACATTAAACTTATATTGAAACATGTCACACAAAAATAAACCGACATTGAACTTGCTTTCGTAGTTTAGTGCCTCTTAATCACTTGCATATTCATTAGGTGGCAGCTCTCGCGGCTGTCAACTATTTCGTATTGTTGTTTTGCTTATGCCCGAGCACAAACAAACCACTAAGTGTGAATAAACATCATATAAATACCAATCAAGGACTAATTTAACGAAAGAAAGTACATTCGATATCGCGCGCAACGGTTGGACTGCTAACTAGTCGCCAAAGTACAACCAAAACGATGTGATCTTGGTGGCTAAGTCGGTAGCGTGTCGAACAACTATTTTTAAGGTCATCGGTTCGAATCCCGTAGAGTACTCGTAACTGTTGTTTGTGTTCATTTAGTTTAAGATTCATTTTATTTTGGGCACTATTTCGTAATTTCATTTCGTTACCGAAAACATACATACTATATAAACATTATGGGGTATATACGTACTAACTGGCTGTGAGCAGTCAAAAGGCGGTTTCCGAATCAGACTCTCTTCCTGGCGAAGTCACGCTGCCGGGCGAGAGTCAGTTAAGCGAGAAGAGGCAAATCCAGACATTCATCATTCCAAGCAGAAGTGTCATCCTTGTATCAACGCTGCCTAAGTTCCATCGCTGATTGAAAGGTACCTAAATTCCAATGAACAGGCTCTGCATCGCACACAAGGAGGAGATATGGGAGCCAAATTGTCACACATCAGAGACAGCATCTACAAAGCCGCTTTGACAACTTTCGGCAAACAGAGAAAAACATGAGGGTATGGGAAAACGGCGCACTCATACTGGACAACAGGGTTCAAGTGTACAAAGCTGTGTCGTCAGCATCCTGTTGTACGGCAGTGAGACATGGACATCATACACAAGGCAGGATCATCGTCTCAGCACATTTTTTTTACTTTGCCACAGGCGCATTCTTGGAGTGAAATGGCAGGATCGCATCCCAAATGCAGATGTGTTCAAGCTGGCAACACTCCCAGCATGTATGCTCTCCTCAGCAAGCGTCGCTTGCGATGGCTCGGCCATGTATGTCGCGTGGAGGATGGTAGAATCCCTAAAGATATCCTCTATACTGAGCTTGAAGTTGGATCCAGACCCACCGGCCGCCCGTTGCTTCGCTTCAAGGATGTGTATCGACGCGATATGAAGGCATGCAGCATCGACACAACATCATGGGAGACAGCTACCATAGATCGCAGTACATGGCGCGCAACAGTGCATGAGAGGGTGAAAACCAGCGAGGAAAAGTGAAACGCAACCTGGATGGAGGAGAGACAACAACGAAGGGATCGTAAATCGGCGCACCAGTTTTGCCACCGAACTACGTCTGCAGAGACTGTGCAAGGGACCGTCACTCAAGGATTGGCCTGCAGTCACAGCAGATTCTGCCCCACCAGTGATTGTCTCTTCAGATGCAGAACATATTGTCCGTCGGGACAGGGAGGCCTACTACTACTACTACTCCTACGAGTTGTTGTATTTAGTATGTATTTCACCAAATATACAAATAAGCTAAAATAAATACTTTAAAGCAGCTTTCAGTATTTATAACAAAAAAGTGGGCTTCTGGAAAAATACTAATTCACAATATCAGTATATAAGTGCAAACATGTGTGCGACCCTCCAACCCTGTGGCTATGTCTCAACTTGCCATATCCCACCTATTGTGGGGGGCATCTTTCCTGGGGGTCCCACTTCCATAATTGTCCCGCTTCCTGATTTGCAATCCAAATGTCCACTGTCTGTACTTGTGTCAGGTTTGTTTGTGCTATAAAAAGAACAGAGAAAGAAGTGAATATTTTATATAGCAACAAACGTTTTGTTTTATAATAGCTTTTTTGTTGATAAAAAACATGATACAAAATATTAAGAACGTTTTGTTAAATATATTTTTATCTTTAGTTCCCCTGTGAAGCTATATATAGTCACCGTCTAACGGCATCATATTCAGGATCGACTCACGTATGCCCAATAGTTGGGCATTACAGTGTTCTTTATAATGATGAACTTAACATGTGTTCAGTAATTAAAAAAATATATGTACATAACAATACAAATCGAAAAGACCAGCATAAGAGATGTAATTCCTAGGAAGGGGCAGAGTATTGTAGGCAGATAATAAAAGTAATAAAAACATTCTTAGAACAGCTGACTCTAATAGAAGACCATGTGCAACATTACGAAAAAGCAAGGATAACTGTTAGTTGATGTATTGAGAAAGAGAAAATTTGACAATCTAGTGATGAAGGGAAAGATTGAGAGGAAAGAAGTAGAGATAATAAAGGACTAACATCCTTGTTTTCATGTATCATAAGAGTTGTCACTGTCAGCAGATGTCATTTGATGGTGTATGTGGATATTGTTTCTATGTATCATATGAGTCATCACGGTCAGCTGATGTCATGTGATGGTGTCCGTGACTATTATGTCTATGTATCATATGAGTCATCACGGTCAACTGATATAATTTTATTGCCTCAATGACTAATGTGTCTATGTATCATAATAACCATCACTGTCAGCAGATGTCATTTGGTGACATCTGAGATTCTTGTGTCGATGTATCATATATATAAATCATAACTATCAGTAGATGTCATTTGATGGTGTCTCTGAGTCATGTAACTCTTGTGTCCAATGTCACACGATTCGTAACTGTCAGCACCCTGAAAACAAAAAAATTGAATATTATTTCTGATAAAACACAAACAATTGTACAAAAAGTGAATTTCGTGCCCATATGAACCCTAGAAATTTATAAGATACCCTGATTAAAACAAGAGAAGATCAGCGTACAAATCGAGAAAAGAAGATGGAGATGGATTGGACATGAGCTCATAAACAAATGAAGAGAGCAACTGACTTATGGGCTTAACATGGATGCCAGAAGGGAAATTGAAAGTGGCTCGCCCAAAGACTTTATATTTGCGAGGAACAGTAGAAAGAGAGACGAGAACTTAAGTGGAAGACCTGGACTGAAGCCAAAATAGACAGAAACATGACAAACTGGAGAAGACGCACTGGGCCATGAGACCTGAAGAAGATAGGTAAGTTAATAATGATGAAAGTATTTGTATAGCGCCCAATCAATTAAAATTGCTCTTGGGTGCTTTATATACATTCATACTAATATTATATTATAAAGAAATGCTAACAAAAAAATTAATGTTAAAACATTATATATATGGTAAGTAATACAATAACAAACATTAATATGATCACAAAACTACTAACAAAATGAATATGCTAAGATAGTCTAAAAACTACTTTAATAATACATAGTGGCAGATCAAGAAAGCGAGGCTGGGGGAACAAAACCTGCACTGGCGGCCGAACCAAATGATGTGGTCAAAATTTGGTCGCTGCCGTGCTGTCATGTCTGGACTGGTGACATCGGAAGACGGGGGACGGGGGTGCTATTGAGAATTGTTCGTCTGTTTCAGCCACAATTTCACCTTCTTCGCACTGTCTCCTATATTAGCTCGACTGTTACCACTGGAATACGGGGGTGGGGCGGTTTTCATTTGTTTTCACCGCCGCATCGCCGTAACTTCAGCATTATAACCTGAACGGGGGCACATTTCCAATGGTCTAAGGGGTCACGTTTACCCATTATAAAACGTCTCCGGGCACGCAAAATTCCTAAATTCCCCCTGGCCTCCTCGATCCGTCTACGACACTCACATATTGACCAGAAGTATGCTAAGAAAACTAACATAATAATATGTACAATGTCTAACATAAGTGCAATATAAGTAAAATAACCTGATACTGGTTGCGGTAACATCCGAGTTTGAAGCGTACAAGGTCCCCCCACAAGAGATGAGTGTGACAGGAGGAACTTCAGCATTATAACCTGAACGGAGGCACATTTCCAATGGTCTAGGGGGTCACGTTGACCCATTATAAAAGGTCTGCGGACACGCAAAATTCCTAAATTCCCCCAGGCCCCCTCGATCCGCCTATGACACTAACAGATTGACCATAAGTATGCTAAGAAAACGACCATAAAAATATGTACAATGTCTAACATAAGGGTAGTGTAAGTAGAAGAACCTGAGACAGATTGCGGTAACATCCGAGTTTGAAGAGTACAAGGTCCCCCCACAAGAAATTGGGTGTGACAAGAGAGACACTGTCCATCCACCGGCAGGAGCTGATCCTGACTGTCAGCAAGGAAGGCCTGAGCCAGACGCTGGGTGTGACTACACATGTCACAGCCTGGCCTCAGACACTGCAGGGTGTTACTTGTTACCAGAAACAAACAACGGACATGTCACATATGTAGGTAAGAAAGTAACAGACAAACAGTAACGGATAGAAAGTAACGTATTTTTATATCACTATAATTTTGTATATAATATTAACATACATTCGTGTTAACATATTGTGTGTTTAAAAGGTATATATACACTCGGTATTCATACAATTATTGGTAAAAAGAATTAACGTTCAGATTAATAAATATCAGCAAACCATGAATAAAACTAAAAAAACTGTAGACAAGTGAAAACTAAGAAAAATGTGGCATTTTTAAGGACATGAACTATGGTGAGAAGTATAGAGGTGCTGGTAGAGAACAACAGTTTCATGATTTGGAAATTCTGTCATTTTGTGTCCTTTACTTTTTTCTTGTTACAAGATTTCTGATTACCGTGATGATACACGGCTACATCGGTAAGAGAAGAACCATTTAGTATGTAATCCCGTGGTCAGATGATTTAAAATCAGGAAAACAATTACATTATTAATTGCTCAGTTTACATCTACCCAATGCCTACTTAAATAAGTTATTTTCTGTTCTGATTTTAAAAGTTATAATTTTGTTACAGTTTGACTTTTCTGGGCTAAGGGAATTCAAGTAACTGTCCACGGGAAAACATTACACTGGAAAATGTCAGTTTTGACTTAAGGTTTAGTGAAGTGGTGACGACCGTTTGATCTGGTGAGGCGAGTGGACTTGTTGAGATAGTTTGGCAAACTGACGGCGATTTAGTTGTGTAGCGCTTTGTGGAAGACCGAAAGTCTCGCGACTTTCCTTTGGTTCTGGAGGGTTGGACAGTTTCATACAGTTAACTCACCCAGAAGTTTGGACATGTTTGCCATATGCCAAACAAAAACCTCATAAAATAGCTTTCAAGGAAGACTTTAAAGGACACAGAAAAAGAGGAAGGCCACGGAGGAGTGACCAAGTTAGGCAGGACACTGGATTCCCGCTGGTAATAGCAGAGAGGTGTTTTCCAGACAGGACAAAAGATTGCCACCCAGTTATTAACTATAAATGGCTGGTGGACAAGGAAACCCTTTGGCTTATCAAGAGTTCAACCATTTTATCTACGTGTATCCCGCCCTTCTGAGGTATGTGTCGATTTTATTTTTAAACATATTCAGGCTACTAACACCCGCCCAATCAGCACATAATATGTTCCACTCATTTACAGTCCTTTGTGAAAATGAGAACTTTCTTCTATCCAACCTGCACTGCTTCATTACTAATGTAACTTCATGTCCTCTAGTCCTTCTATCTTTCTTAACTGAAAAACCCAGTTCGATTAATATTTTCATAACCATTAAATATTTTAAACACTTCTATCTGATCTCCTCTCAAACTCCTGGTCTCTAGTGTTGTTAAACCACATTCTTTTAGTCGTATTTCATAACTAATATCGCTCAGTTTTTGTATAATTTTAGTTGCTCTCCTCTCTTTCTAACATATATATGCCCTTCTTGCGATATGGCCTCCACGCTTGTAAACAATATTCTAAATGAGGCTTAACTATTGTTTTGTACAGCGGTATTACTAGTTCTTTTTCCTGATACGCTATATTTCGCTTAATTAATCCAATGATTTGATTTCCCTTTGAGGCTGCAGTTCCGCATTGCACTGAAACCTTCATATCAGCACTTCAGGTTAACCCAAAGTCCTTTTCTTTTGCAATAATACTTACAACAGTACCTCCATTGTATATTATACATCTTCTTTACCATATCCTGTGTGAAAGCATTTACATTTCCCAAAAGTGTACAGCATTTGCCACTTCTCAGACCACTTCATCAATCTGTCAAGATAGAAACAACCTGTCCCACTGTCAACAGATCGAAGCAGGGTCTCTGAGAATACTGCTGCACCCTTTCCACTTAGATGGAGGTCATCTCTCATGTGCATATCTTCCCTCCCAACAAAGTTCCCCCATAAATATGTGAACCCACCCCCTCTTCTTCACACATCTGCTCAACTAGTGCGCTGATCCCATATTCTTGCAGTTTCTATATGTTGCCCCCCTACCTCCCATTACTGGCAAAATTCCTGAGAGAATAATCTGTTCGACTCTTGTCTTCTTTAACTTCCTCACTAACTGTCTGTACTTCTGTACTATCCCAGTTTTCCCTCCCTGTCTGCATTATTTGTGCCTACATGTATTAGTATAGACCCTACCTTGTCGTGCCCCAAAACCTTCTCTACCCTTTTAGTTACATGCTTTATCATAGCCCCTGGTATACAAACAACGATGTCCTCCCCTTGGTTTAGTGTCTTATCTGTCGTTCTCACATTTTCTTCTCTCCTCTCCCGTCCCATTTTCCCTTCCTCCTTTTCTACGGTCACTTTCTCCCCTGCCACCTTCACGCCTGTTACGTTTTCTGTCGTCGATTTTCCAATTTCTTCCCCTCCAATCACCTTCCCCCCTCTCAGTCTCCTTTCCTAATTCTTCTTGCCACTACACTTCTCCTTCAGTCTCAAAGTATTCCCACCCCTCTTCCTGTCGTCTCTCTCCATTCCACCTGTCTCCTGGTTAATTTTAATCTTCATCCCTTTCTCAATATCTGTCAACCTAACTCTCTTCTACTGCAGACACTCCACCTTCCAACACCCAATGGACTGAAAGGTGAATCCCTCCTCCATGGTTTCTGCCCTTGACTTCCCACAGCCGGACAATGCAAAATCCACCCAGCTGTGGCAGTGATCACACACCAAGTGTCGCTTTGCCTTGACTTGCCGCTTGCAAGGCGCCATATCAATCAATATTTCCACAAGTTTTCTTACTTTTTCTGCACCAAGAATTCACCACGAACTACATCCGCTAAAGGGTGTCACATCCAGGAGGATTGTGACGGTTCAAATCTAAGTCAAGTAAGTCAACCCACCTAAATGGGGCAATGGCAGACAGCGCAGACTCTGCACCGGTCAGCTGTGGTTATTCCCTCCTGTTGTGTCGTGGCCACTGTCTTACTGACCACAGGCCCGTAGGCGGTCGCCATATGCATGGGGGGGGGAGGCAGGCGCAGGGATCAAAGTTGAGCTGGTATTCCTGCTTTTGTTTACAGTTGCAGGCTGAAAGTAATTTCTCCCAATTTCTCCAAACTGGTCAATAGATAAAAATAACTGGTACAAATGTGAAGGAAGCATAGTTGCTCAGGTAGCACCACCTGCTGCATTAATATACCATTATTACGCTGTGTTTTTGATAATTTAATTGACTACCAGTATTATACAAATGTACAACACTTCACCGTGCCGATTCACTCTGATGGGATAACGTGCTTCTTGGTGCTTTTTGAACGGTCACTGTTGTCTCCAAAATGCAATTTTATCCAAAACATAATGTATAATGCTAAATTGGTGCAACAGATGGCGCTACGAGTTCAATTTCAGTATTGCCAATCGCTCAGTGACTTTGCTTCCTTATTCCAATGCTTTGTCGGTAGTTTGTTTCTGATTTGCAAGTGTTCGTACATTTGTAATAGTTTTGTTTTGGGTATGTGTGTCTTTGTACAGCTGTATGTTTGTTTCTATGTGTGCTTCGCACTCTGTGTGTTGGCTACGTTCCAGGCAGCTATGGAGTGTGCGCTAGACTACGCTGAAAAAGGGAAGCATTTGGAGCCCCCATTGCCAAATTACAAGCTATACAGGTTAGCATGATAATCACTGCAGTTTTATAGATGTGTATTATGATATATTCCTTAGTAGTATAGCTATTTCGGCTTATAGCTGATATTTACTTGTATACGAAATATTGCTGTCAGAGTGGTTACTAAAATCAGATGTAGATGAATCATATTATTAAATAATGTTCAAATCTCTAGTGTGTTAATAGATCAAGTAATACATTTCTGAAATCAGTTTGTTGAAAGAGTGCACACGTTTGTTAAAAAAACATCAAAACATTTATGTTGATCTTTACATCAAGTATCTTATGAAAGTATGAACATACGTATGCTATAGTATCAAATAATTAATATATATATATATATATATATATATATATATATATATATATATATATATCACCACAGCACGGTATACTGCAGGCAAACATAAGACTTTTTTTTTTCAAAACCACCTTGATGATATTATTTTTTCTAGGATTAGAAAATTTCATGACAATGCAATGGATGATCCATTGGTTGTTATATTGTACTAGTTATAACTAGTTATCAGTACATTATTAAGAACAAAAATTACATACATAATTATAATATAATAACATATTATTTAGACGTGGCTGAGCTTCAGAACATTCCTGTTTCTTCGAACACCTTAAGCACAGCTTTGAAACACAGTATTTGGTACTTTTAATGCATGCGTGACTCTGACCTTCATGTATAGTCTAGCCATTGAGATAGCTCTCTTGGCACATGCTGGCTGCCCACAGTGGACGGCAACAATAAAATCATCTGCCTGGTTACACAGTTTGACAAAGAGTCCTTGTGTATGCAGGACGCATTCGAATGTTGACATGAATACGGTTTCTAGGCTGCCAACAAACTCAACAAAGAAAGAGGTTGCATATAATACAGTACTTTCTGGCCGGAATGCCTTCTGTATCAAGAATTCATATTGCACATCACCTGGATGACAGGGCAAGACACATTTCTGAGAACATTTTGCACAACTTTCAACAGGATATCTCCTCAGTAAGTAGCCTGACATTCTTCTGAGCTACACTCGGTGGTGGCTAACATCGAGTGAGCTCACTGAGCTGACATTAACTTCAAGCATGGCATCACTGCATCGTTTGTCTATGTGTGTGCAACCCATATTATTTAAAATCAACAATATTTGATCCAAGTCAGCTTGGCAGTGTGTAGAGTCAATTGGTCTGAGAAACTGATCCACAATGACCTGGCAAATGGCAGCCCTAAACAGCTGGGGATCAGGATTATATCGGTTAACATCCTTACCCTGATAATCGAGAACATGTTTTCAACGAAGTCTTGATTTAGGCGGCTGGTTAAGAGAATTTAAACCCATTAAGTTCTTACCAAAGTTGAATCAATGCACTCACTGACATCTTCCAATCTTCTAAACAAGGAACGGATTTGCCATCCGGCTTGGAGATCGAATTTAGAAACGTCAGAAGTAGTATGTGTGGTCTCTTAGCTCGTATGCTGGAGCCCCTGGGTGCAAATCCCATGTTAAACGGTAGGGATTTGCACCGGGGCGCTCACAGATCCTAGCGGAATTTATATAAACTAAAATAGCGCCCCTCTCGGAATTTTGATCAACTAAAATACCACCCCTGGCGGACAAGTGGAGAACTACATATATAAGTACTGCATAAATTCGTGCTTCTTAGTTTTGGCCAATACCGCCACCTGGCGGAATTTTTTTGAACTAAATACATAGACCAAAGTTCAGTACTGCTTAAATTCGTGTATCTTGTTTGTTTTACTAATAGCGCCAATGGCGACCCCTGACGGATAGATCATGAACTACAAATAGCACCCTGTCGGATAAGTCGTGAACTAAATATGGGTCCTGTCTAAATTGGTGCGTTTTATTTATAAAAATTGGCGCCGTTTGGTGGATAGATCATTAACTAAAATTACTCCTAACGTACATAGCATAAACTAAGCATCAATACTGCTCAAATTCGTGCCTTTTATTTCGTCATTAAGACGTCAATAATTATGTCATTGCGCATGCGCAATGGTGTCCTATCTTATATGTCATTGTGGACCATTTTTCAGGCATAGCGCCCCCTAGCCTATAAATTTAAAACTATAAAATACGTCCAATCATGACGAATCGGTAGAGAACTAGTAAAATAATCAAATTATGTCATTTCTGGTTACCATGTAGATCTACGACCTTCCCATCACCCTGTTTGTAAATGTGTGCCTATCAATGTGTCTTATTATTAGCATACGTCGACTGCTTCCTGTATTAACAAATAGGTGTTTGTCAATTTGTTCTTACCTATGGCTGTCTTCAGTGATTCCTGAACATATAACATTTTATCGAACATATTTATCAACAAAATCAAGGTCTCCCTATCTTTTAACATTTATCAATTATAGTGTTTTACATAGGACATTTGCATTTACCTCAGTTGATTGCCCGGTTGCAAGCTGGTATGAACTTGTATTCGCAGTCCGTGCGTGTGTAGTTAATACTTTGCAGTCCGCGCGTGTATTTTCATTAAATTTGTTATTTTTGAAAATGGGTTCGATTTCATCTACCGACAATGTCCGAGATGTTGCTACCGACAATGTCCGAGATTTTGCATAAAGCAACATGCGTCGACACCCGGCGACCGACCTGTGTGACAAACAACCTGCCAAACGAATGTCTCCGCCGCTGACCACATCCAAGCAACGCTAGGAGGGGAGGCGCATCTTGAATTTGACGTTGTCTGTCCAGAACCTCCTCGAGATGCGCAAGACGCGCGACCCGGAATCTTGTCTCCGACGCTCTGTCCTCGTCAAGAACACACTGTCGGGAATAAAGCGCGAACTCGTGTGTCCCTCATCATCATCAGATAAACTCGACGAGGTACCTATAGTCTTTACATAGGAGAAACGGTTCTTTTCCGAGCCAACCGCATTCTCACAAAAGAGTATTAGCTATCTGAGATCCGTGCTCGTTCGGCACGCCCATGTGAACTTTATGTACTGTCGAACTGTTATTAAAGGCCTGCGTCTACTTTTGTGGTCATTATATCTTATATGTTGGAAGATGAACAATATCACTAGTGATAACGCCCGACAAGAGAGTTTGCTACAGAAGAGACAGCTTGATCTGACCACGGACCCACTCGACCAACGGCCAACGACCAGTCTGACGACGAGTTCGACGACCAAACCAATTTCATTTCTGTCATCAGCTCCATCAACCAATCCAACCATCTATCCGATGTCGTCACCTCCGACGAAGCGTCGGAAGCTATTGCCTCGTTATGCCTGCTGCATGTGTAGCAGTACCTTCGGCTGTAAAGGGAGTTGGCACGTTCATGTGAAGCAGGTCTACTGCCAAAGGAAGCAAAATAAGCAGCGGCGACGTACATAACAACTTGAAGAGCTAATAGTAAGCTTCAATTTCTCATAGTATTCAAATGCTATTTGTCATTTTGTTAGAACATTTTCAAAAGCCGGATACAAAGAACATAATATTCTATTTATCTTATACATACCAGTTGGCCATACATTATTAAACTCATTTCGTCACTGTTTCAGCGGCAAGAAAAGGAACGCATTGCTGGAGCCGTCGCTACTTCTGCTTCTTCTTCCACTGTCGCGGAAAATATCGACCCACCAAGCGACTGTCTCCACTGCTGAACACACCCAAGCAGCGCAAGGGGAAACGACGCACCTTGAGGTTGTCGGTTCAGACACTATGCGAGACGTTCATGGTTGCCTGTTTGCAAACTGGTTTGAAGTGGTATTCGCTATGCAAGTCTGATCTACTCACCAGTCTGAGCCTTTGCTTTCTACTCTGAGGTCCGCGCTTGTTCGGCACGCCCACATGACCTTTCGGCACATTCACTAACTATATAAAAGCTGCGCTCTGTCTGTCTGATTGTTATTCGTATCACGACGACACCATGGCTAACATCATGTTGAAAACACCCAACTACCACACCCCTGTGGCTTTCAGCGACAGCGACAGCGACGTAGACGAACCGTGTTGCCGACCGTTCGCAACATCTGGCAACCGTCCACATGCATAGTCTGTCAAACGACCAGTCGTACCGTCAAGCCTCTACGCACCGGAACCGGAACCCCAACCCGAACCGGAGGTCGCTGTGAAACCGAAACGCTTTGAATTTATATGGGCCGACTCTACCTTGTCAAACCTTTACCCATGCAGGGTCGAAACATTCGGTCGGGTCTTTAATTCGGTCGAGCATGCCTATAAATACAGGAAGGCATTGTATCACGGCGACGTCGAATGCGCAGAGCGCATCAAAACTGCAAAGCATGCGCACTTGATAAAACGAAAAAGCAAACAGATTGGAGACGAGATCTGGTTGGAACGATGTCCGTGTTCACTGCATGCGTCATTTGCTCCTCGCAAAGTTCAAGGCATCAAAGCATTTGCGAGCCGCATTGTTGGCAACCGGAAATGCTGAACTGGTGGAGCGTTTACCAAGGAAAGAGGGTTTTTTGGGACTTGGACGTGGCTACAAAAATGGTCGAAACATTCTCCAAAAACTATTGTGCAATGTCCGTGACAATCACATGTAGACACTGCGTTGTATACTATCAAGAGTAGATTGTATCATAACAGTGACGAAACAATGTCAAGTATTTTGTTCTCGCAGTTATGGAGTGTGATCTGTAAATACGTTTGTGTTGTTCACGAAGTAATGGACGGTGACCTGTAAATATGTTTGTGTTGTAGAACGAATAAAATGTGCAAACCTTATCTTGTGTCTTTTTTCTTAGCATAATGCTAAACCATACATTGGGAACCTTATTCATAATCTTACACTTCACAATTAGAGAGACTATCCGTATTGTCAATATCAAGGTCAATGATTTGCGTAAAACAGGTTCGTGTACGATATGCAAGACACAGGAACAGTACCATGGATCAAACTTAACCAAATTTAGACCGACAACTTCCACGAATCAAACTTAGATCAACGAGTTGCAAGAACCAAACGTCTACGACTCTCTTCAGTCCACCGAATACGCAGGTGGATTCCTTTGTGTCAGGTACCGTTGTATTTGTCGAGTTGTGGTCTTCGACACTATGGTCACACTTAGACCAGCGACTTTCACTGACAAACTTGCAACCAAACCTAAAAACTTACTTTTAAACTTACAAATTTGTAAACTTTCAAAACGTCAAACAAACGTACTTTTCACAGTAGAACTCAGCAAATTCTAAAAAGGGAGCAATGTAGCAAATAGATAGGTATAAAAGGGAGCAATGGAGCAAATATACATGCTGTGGTGATATATATATAAACTCTTTTATACTATAGAATAAGTATGTTCATACTTTCACAAGTTACTCGATGTAATGATCAACATAAACCTTTTGATGTTTTAACAAACGTGTGCATTCTTTCAACAAACTGATTTCAGATAATTAGTACTTGAACTATTAACACACTAGAGATTTGAGAATTAATTAATATGATTCATCTATATCTGGTTTTAGTAACCACACTGACAACAACTAGTCATATACATGTAAATATCAGCTATCAGCAGAAATAGCTATACTACTAAGTAATAAATCATAATACATATCTATAAAACTGCAGTGATTATCATGCTAACCTGTATAGCTTGTAATTTGGCAATGGGAGCTCCAAATGCTTCCCTTTTTCCCGCGTAGTCTAACGCACACTCCATAGCTGAATGGAACGCAGCCAACACACAGAGTGCGAGGCACACATAGAAACAAACATACAGCTGTACAAAGACACACAGATCAAAAACAAAACAATTACAAATGTACGAACACTTGCAAATCAGAGACAAACTACGGACAAATCATTGGAATAAGGAAGCGGAGTCACTCAGCGATTGGCAATACTGAAATTGAACTGGTAGCGCCATCTGTTGCACTGGTGTAGCATTATTACATTATGTTTTGGATAAAATTGCATTTTGGAGAAAACAGTGACCGTTCGAAAAGCACCAAGAAGCACGTTGTCCCATCAGAGTGAATCGGCACGGTGAAGTGATGTACATTTGTATAGTACTGGTAGTCAGTTAAATTATCAAATACACAGCGTAATAATGCTATATTAATGCAACAGGTGGTGCTACCCGAGTGACTATGCTTCCTTCACATTTGTAACAGTTATTTTACCTATTGACCAGTTTGGAGAAATTTACACTACAATGTAAAAGAACACATGAAAATGGTGGGAGAAATTACGTTCAGCCTGCAACTGTAAACAAAGCCAGGAATACCAGCTCAACTTTGATCCCTGCGTAAGACTGTGGCAACGACACAAGAGGAGGGAATGACCACAGCTGACCTGTGTAGAGTCTGCGCTGTCTGCCATTGCCCCATCTAGGTGGGTTGACTTATTTGATTTAAATGCATATGCAAATTTGAATCGTCGCCCTTTAGCGGATGCTGGTCGTGGTGAATTCTTGGTGCAGAAAAACTATAAAAAAAAACAAGTGGAAATATTGATTGATAAATTCTGATATTGATATGGCGCCTTGCAAGCGGCAAGTCAAGGCAAAGCGACACTTGGTGTGTGATCACTGCCACTGTTTGGTGGATTTTGCACTTTCCGGCTGTGGGAAGTCATGGGCAGAAACCAAGGAGGAGGGATTCAGTTAGGTTGACAGATATTGAGAAGGGGATGGAGATGAAAATTAACAAGGAGACAGGTGGAATGGAGAGAGATGACAGGAAGAGAGGTGGGAATACTTTGAGACTGAAGGAGAATAGTAGAGGCATGAAGACTGAGCAAAGGAGACTGAGAGGGGGTAAGGTGATTGGAGGGGAAGAAATTGGAAAATCGACGACAGAAAACGTGACAGGCGTGAAGGTGACAGGGTAGAAAATAACCGTTGAGAAAGAGGGAGGGAAATGAGACGGGAGAGGAGAGAAGAAAATGTGATGGGGGAAAGATGGAGGGAGGAACGGAAGTGAGAGCAAATGTGATAGAAGAGAAGTTGATGGAAAGGACGATGACAGTAGGAACGGTAACAAGATAAAAAGCGATAGGAAAGAATGGATCGGAAGAGAATGTGACAGGAGAGAAGACGGCAGGGGGGAAAGACAACAGCCAGACAGATGCAAACCGGAGAAGGAGCTACTCTGAAGCAGTGATTGATGGGGCAATGAGAAGAGAGAGGGTGTTCATGGGCGACTCTATTCTGAGAACGACAGATGGGACACTAAGCCAGGGGGAGGACGTTGCTTGTCTACCGGGGGTTAGGATAGAACATGTGACTGAAAGTGTAGAGAAGGAATTGGGGCGTAGCTAGGGAGAGTCTATACTAGTCCAGGCAGGGACAAATAATGCAGACAAGGAGGGAACAATTAGGATAGTACAGAAGTAGAGACAGTAAGTGAGGAAGTTAAAGAAGACAACAGTCGAACAAATTCTCTCAGTAATGTTGCCAGTAATGAGAGAAAGGGGGGCAACATAGAGAAACTGCAAGAGGATGGCGATCAACGCACTAGTTGAGCAGATGTGTGAAGAAGAGGGAGTGGGGTTCATTGATATATGGGGGTACTTTGCTGGGATGGAAGATATGTACATGAGAGATGGCCTCCCTCTAAGCGGAAAGGGTGCAGCAATATTCTCAGAGAACCTGCTTCGATCTGTTGACAGTGGGACAGGTTGCTTCTATCTTGACAGGTTGATAAAATGGTGTGAAAAGTGATAAATGCTGTTCAATTTTGGGAAATGTGAATTCCTCCACACAGGACATGATAACGAAGATGTACAATATACAATGGAGGTCTAAGTATTACTGCAAAAAAAGGACTTTGAGTTAACCATAAGTGCTGATATGAAGGTTTCAGTGCAGACCGGAATTGCAGCTTCAAGGGGAAATCAAATTCTTCGATTAATTATACGAAATATAGCGTATAAGGAAAAAGAACTAGTAATACCGCTCTGCAAAACAATAGTTAAGCCTCATTTAGAATATTGTTTTCAAGCGTGGAGGCCATATCGCAAGAAGGACATAGATATGTTGGAAAGAGTACAGAGGAGAGCAGCTAAAATTATACCAAAACTGAGTGATCTTAATTATGAAATACGCCTAAAAGAATGTGGTTTAACAACACTAGAGACCAGGAGATTGAGAGGAGATGAGATAGAAGTGTTTAAAATATTCAATGGTTATCAGAATATTAATACAATTTTTTTTTTTCAATTAGGAAAGATAGAAGGACTAGAGGACATAAAGTTACATTAGTAACGAAGCAGTGCAGATTAGATAGAAGAAAGTTCTCGTTTTCACAAAGGACTATAAATTAATGGAACGAATTATCTGCTGATTGTGTGGGTGCTAGTAGCGTGAATATGTTTAAAAATAAAATCGACAAACACCTCAGAAGGGCGGGATACACGTAGATAAAAGGATTGGACTCTTGATAAGCCAAAGGGCTTCTTTGTCCACTTGCCATTTAGAGTTAATTATCTGGGTGGCAGTCTTCTTAAACCCCTCCATTTTGTGTTGTCTAGAACACACCTATCTGCTATTAACAGCCGGAGTCCAGTGTCCAGCCTAACTTGGTCAGTCCTCCGTGGCCTTCCTCTTTTTCTGTGTCCTTTAAAGTCTTCCTTGAAAGCTATTTTATTAGGTTTTCGTTTGGCATATGGCAGACATGTCCAAACCTCTGGGTGGGCTAACCGCACAAAACTGTCCAACCCTCCAGAACCAAAGGAAAGTCGCGAGACTTTCGGTCTACCACAAAGCGCCACACAACTAAATCGCCGTCAGTTTGCGAAACTATCACAACAAGTCCACTCGCCTCACCAGATTAAACGGTCTCCACCACTTCACTAACCCATCAGTCAAAACTGACATTTTCTAGTGTAATGTTTTCCCATGCACAGTTACTGGAACTCCCTTATAGTCCAGTAGATTTTTGTTTTAGGATGACCAGTAGTGTTTCCTGAACTTCCAGAAAAAAAAACCTACCAAAATCAACCCTGGGGAACTTCGATTTTTTTCATGAACTATATACGTACCCCGGCAGTCATTTTTTGTAACATTTTCTTTTTATTGGCTGTCCATACATAAATGCAAATTAGTTTTGGCACACTGACTTCCACTGGCCAGCAAGTTAACGGTTATGATACGTAATTGTGGTGATTTGTATTTTGTGTATCCATTAACTCGCTAATATAAGAAATCAAGTGTTTGCAACAAGATTAGATCTTACATTTGTGTATCGAAAGCCAATGTTTTAAAATCCAAACACAAGCGATAATATCACATATATAGTAATCTAACCAAAATACGTAGTACTTAATAGAACAAACCGTTTTCATAAACACCCACAAGACATTTTACGCAGTGGATCTATATTTTAAATAAATATCAGCTATTGTATTAATTGCTTGCTTACAGATTGTTAGAAAAGTTATAATAAATTCCAGTACTGATTGTTTTGGATTATTATGCATTTATATGCTAGAGCGATTTGAAAATGTGTGGTATGGAAAGCCAAACATGACATTGTTTATAATTTTGTAGCTAAGGCGTAACGGTAGATCTTGGTTGATTTATTAGTGAAAAATTCATAGTTAGTAAGATAGCATGTTAAATCCGAAATCTCTGTTTTAGTAATTATACAAAGTAAAGCTAGCAACTGTTGTTGAACATATTACCCATACTAATAGTACACATAGTCATATTATGAAGATTGTCTAGAAAATAGTCATACATTTTTTTTCAGGAACGGGTCACTGATATGGAGCAATGTGTCATTTGTTATGAAGTTGGTGGTGGCTTAATGTTTAAAATTTAGAAAGAAAGGGATATATTCATTGGTGGCGGTGTCAAAACTACGAGTTGATGGGTTGGCTGAATAATAAAAAAATGCAGGTGATCATTATGTCCATAAAAATGTGGAAAGACTTAAACTGCCTAAAAAAATGTGACTAAATCATCTCGGGCAACAAACCAGGTTGTTGCATCTGAATGTATGCAAACTCGTACGAACTCGAGAGGTTACGATTATCAAACTCACTGTCGCATCAAACAGGACAACATTGATCTGGCTAAATTCCTGACCTTTCTGCGAAGTCACAACCCATTTTCCACCGACATTGACGAGCACCTGCAAAATCTTACTACTGGGGTCATAGCTGATGAGAGAGTCAATGTAAACCAAGCTGTGGATATTGGAGTGACCAGAAAATCACAGATCAGAAGTACATTCATGTGATCTTTGTTAAGATGTTAATTAAATCCCAGAACAACGTTGGGGTGGAGTGCTATAAGAAATATATTACTAATTAATTAATTAATTGGTTAATTACTTACTTGATTAATTAAACTCCATCATTAATGTGTGGCTTAATATACCAGTATACATATCATTACAAACGTACTAACCAATAAATGACACCGTTAAACATATGATTAACAAACGCAAACAAAAAGTGTTACTTCGAAATTGGACCGAAACACCCGCAAACAAGGATTGGGGTAAAAACAAAGTTCCCCAGGGTTGATTTTGATTGGGGTTTTTTGGAAGTTCAGGAAGCCCTACTGGTCACCGTAAAACAAAAATTGGCTTTTTAACCAAAATGTCCGGGTCATCGTCAATATCTACTGGACTATTAGCCCAGAAATGTCAAACTGTAACAAAAGTATAAATTTATGTAGGCATTGGAAACCATGTGGTCAGCATGTAAAGAGGTAGTTGTAATCTTAGCAATGAATAATATAATTGTTTTCCTGATTTTAAATCATTTGTCCACGGGATTACATACTAAATGGTTCTTCTCTTACCGATGTAGCCGTGTATCATCACGGTAATCAGTAAACTAGTAACAGGAAAAAAGTAAAGGACAGAAAGTGACAGAATTTCCAAATCAAGAAACACCCTGCAGTGTCTGAGGCCAGGCTGTGACATGTGTAGTCACACCCTCTGTCTGGCTCAGGCCTCCCTTGCTAACAGTCAGGATCAGCTCCTGCCGGTGGACGGACAGTGTCACGGCGACGCGGCGGTGAAACAAATTGAAAACCGCCCCACCCACGTCTTCCAATGGTAACAGTCGAGCCAAGATAGGAGACAGCGCGAGAAAATTGAAATTGTGGCTGAATCTGACGAAACATTCTCAAGAACACTCCCGTCTTCCGATGTCACCAGTCCAGCCAAGACAGCGGCTCAAGTTACGACGGCACAGCAGCGACCAAATTTTGACTACACCATTTGGTTCGGCCGCCAGTGCAGCTTTTTGTTCCCCCAGCCTCGCTTTCTTGATGCCAATATGTGTTACTAAAGTAATTTTTTAGAATATCTTAGCATATTCATTTTGTTAGCAGTTTTGTGATCATTTTAATGTTTGTTATTGTATTACTTACCTTATATATATCAGTGTTATATAATGTTTTAACATTAATTATTTTGTTAGCATGTCGTTATATTAAAATACTAGTTTGAATGTGTATAAAGCACCCAAGAGCAATTGTAATTGATTGAGCGCTATACAAATACTTTTATAATTATTACCTTACCTATCTTCTTCAGGTCACATGATCCAGTGCATCTTCTCCTATCATGTTTCTGTCCGTTTTGGCTTAGTTCCAGGTCTTCCATTCAAGTTATCTCTCTTTCTACTGTTCCTCGCCAGTTTGTCTTTGGGCGAGCCACTTTCAGTTTCTCTTCTGACATCCATGTTAAGGCCATCAGTCACTTACTCTCTTCATTTGTTTGTGAGCTCATGTCCATCTCCATCTTCTTTTCTCGATTTGTACGCTGATCTTCTCTTGTTTTAATGAGGGTATCTTATAAATTTGTAGGGTTCATATGGGCCTGAAAATCACATTGTACAATTTTGTGTGTTTTATGAGAAATAATATTCTATAAAAACTATTTTTGTGTTTTCAGGGTGCTGACAGCGACGAATCATGGGACATTGGACACAAGAGTTACAGGACTCACATACACCATCAAATGACATCTACTGACAGTTATGATTTATATGATACATACACACAATAATTTTAGATATCACCAAATGACATATGCTGACAGTGATGACTCTTACAATACATAGACACAATAGTTATAGACACCATCAAATGATATCAGCTGACCGTGATGACTCATATGATACAGAGACACAACAGTCACAGACACAGACACATGACATCAGCTGACCGTGATGACTCATATGATACATAGACACAAGAGTCACAGACACAGACACATGACATCAGCTGACAGTGATGACTCATATGATACATAGACACAATAGCCACAGACACAGACACATGACATCAGCTGACAGTGATGACTCATATGATACATAGACACAATAGCCACAGACACAGACACATGACATCAGCTGACAGTGATGACTCATATGATACATAGACGCAGTAGCCACAGACACAGACACATGACATCAGCTGACAGTGATGACTCATATGATACATAGACACAATAGCCACAGACACAGACACATGACATCAGCTGACAGTGATGACTCATATGATACATAGACACAATAGCCACAGACACAGACACATGACATCAGCTGACAGTGATGACTCATATGATACATAGACACAATAGCCACAGACACAGACACATGACATCAGCTGACAGTGATGACTCATATGATACATAGACGCAGTAGCCACAGACACATACACATGACATCAGGTGAGAGTGATGACTCATATGATACATAGACACAAGAGTCACAGACACAGACACATGACATCAGCTGAGAGTGATGACTCATATGATACATAGACACAAGAGTCACAGACACAGACACATGACATCAGCTGACAGTAGTGACTCATATGATACATAGACACAAGAGCCACAGACACATACACATGACATCAGCTGACAGTAATGACTCATATGATACATAGACACAAGAGTCACAGACACAGACACATGACATCAGCGGACAGTGATGACTCATATGATACATAGACACAGTAGCCACAGACACAGACACATGACATCAGCTGACAGTGATGACTCATATGATAAATAGACACAAGAGTCACAGACACAGACACATGACATCAGCTGACAGTGATGACTCATATGATACATAGACACAAGAGTCACAGACACAGACACATGACATCAGCTGACAGTGATGACTCATATGATACATAGACACAGTAGCAACAGACACAGAAACATGACATCAGCTGACAGTGATGACTCATATGATAAATAGACACAAGAGTCACATACACCATCAAGTGACATATGCTGACAGTGATGACTCTTATGATACATGGAAACAAGGATGTTAGTCCTTTATTCTCTCTACTTCTTTCCTCTCAATATTTCCCTTCGTCACTAGATTGTCTAATCTTCCCTTCCTCAATACATCAACTAACAGTTATCCTTGTATTTTCGTGATGCTGCACATGGTCTTCTATTAGAGTCAGATCTTCTAAGAATGTTTTCATTACTTTTATTATCTGCCTACAAAACTCTGCACCTTCCCAGGAATCACATCTCTTATGCTGGTCTTTTCGAATTGTATTGTTATATACATATATTTTATTAATGACTGAACGTATGTTAAGTTCATCATTATAAAGAACACTGTAATGCCCAACTATTGGATATATGTGAGTCGATTCTGTATATGATGCCGTTAGACGGTGACTATATATAGCTTCACAGGGAGAACTCAAGGTGATAATATATTTTACAAAACGTTTTTAATATTTTGTATCATGTTGTTTTATTAACAAACAAGCTATTATAAAACAATACGTTTGTTGCTACATAAAATACGTTATTCTTTCTGTGTTCTTTTTATGGCACAATTAAAACTGACACAAGTACAGACAGTGGAAAGTTGGACCGTAAATCAGGAATTATGGAAGTGGGACCCCCAGGAAAGATCCCCACACAATAGGTGGGATATGGCAGGTTGAGACATAGCCACAGGGTTGGCGGGTCGCACACGTGTTTGCACTTATACTGGTATTGCGCATTAATATTTTTCCAGATGTCCACTTTTTTGTTATAAATACTGAAAGCTTTAATGTTAAAATTTGCTTATTTGTAGCTGAAAATAAACGATATAGAAAGATGAGATTATGAAGTATGCATTTGACATAATCATAGAAGTGACGTGGCGTGACGTAGACAGGTATTTTTGGCCCGTGTGCAGAATACGCCTGTGTGACTTAACAATTGGTTTGTTGTTACGGGATACACACTGCACTGTCCCAATGATGTCAACCATGGACCGGTTTTACTCTAGTAGAATTTAATGTTTGTATATTTTGTGAAATACATGCTAAATACAACAACTCGTAGGAGTAGTAGTAGTAGTAGTAGGCCTCCCTGTCCCGACTTACAGTATGTTCTGCGCCTGAAAAGTCAATGACTGGTGGGGCAGCGTCTGCTATGACTATGCAGGCCAATCCTTAAGTGACAGTCCCTTGCACCGCCAGACGTAGTTCGGCAGCAACACTGGTGCGCCGTTCTCGCGATCGTTGTCGTGTTTCTCCATCCAGGTTGCGTTCCGCTTTTCCTCGCTGGTTTTCACCCCCTCATGCACTATTGCGCGTCATATACTGCTATCTATGATAGCTGTCTCCCATGATGTTGTGTCGATGCTGTATGCCTTTATATGGCGTCGACACACATCCTTGAAGCGAAGCAACGGGCGGCCGGTTGGTCTGGGTCCTACTTCAAGCTCACTATACAGGATGCCTTTTGGGATTCTACCCTCCTCCATGCGACATACGTGGCCGGGCAAGCGACGCTCGCTGAGGAGAGCATACATGCTGGGAGTGTTTGCCTGCTTGAACACTTCTGCATTTGGTATGCGATCCTGCCATTTCACTCCAAGAATGCGCCTGTGGCAAAGTAAGTGAAATGTGTTGAGACGACGCTCCTGCATTCTGTATGCTGTCCATGTCTAATTGCCGTACAATAGGATGCTGACGACACAGGCGTTGTACACTTGAACACTGCAGTTCAGTGTAAGTGCGCCGTTTTCCCATACCCTCGTGGTCAGCCTGGACACTGCAGAAGAAGCTTTACCTTTATATTTGTTGATCTCAGCATCAATGGAAAGGTTGCTGGTGATAGTTGAGCCCAAGCAAGTCTTGGACAACATCTAAGGTGTGATCATTGATGTTGATGGATGGAGCTTTGAGAACATCGTGGCCCATGATGTTCGTCTTCTTAATACTGATGGTTAACCTAGTATTTGCTTTCAGACTGGCCAGACTGACGAGCTTGCCGTCTGATCTGGTGTGAATGTAGATTTCATTTTCAGAGGTTCTGAAAGCGAGCGATAACTCCATTGAGAAGAAGATACCGAATAGGGTCGGTGCAAGCACGCAGCCCTGTTTAAACCCGCTCTTGACGGGGCAAGCTTTCGACGTTGCTCCTTCATACCGTAGTGTGGCTTCCATGTTATCGTGGAAGGCTATGACCATTTTCATCAGTTTTGGCGGGCAACCGATATTTTCAATGAGTTTGAAAATGCCGCTTCCACTGACAAAATCAAAAGCCTTGTTCAGATCGATGAAGGCTATATTGAGTGGTACTTGCTATTCGCGGCATTTCTCCTGCATCTGCTTTCTCCTGTTTTGCTATTCAGCGGGGCAGATTTCTTTGTGGTAGATCCAACAGCTGTCTTTATTCCCTCGTACATCCCTCTGATGTCGCCAGTGGAATGACAACTGAATACTGTTGCACAGAGTTTGCCAATAGTCATTGGCGCTTTTCCTAGCTGGCCTTTGCGTTGTAGATCTTGTTGTTCTGAGAGTAGCAAGTGTGGCTGCGTTGGGGTTCTTCTTGTAGATCAATAGTGCGGTGCGCTTCGCTTCAATGGCGGGCTTCATGTCGGATATGTGGGTCTCAAACCAGTATGCGCTGCTTTTTCTCTGTTTGCCGAAAGTTGTCAAAGCGGCTTTGTAGATGCTGTTTACCAGTGCGTGGTCAATGTCGCAGTCCGCACTGTGAAAGCTGCGAGTGATGAGCACATTGTTAAGAGAAGTCCGCCTGGTAACGACTAGGTCCAACTGGTGCCAGCGACGGGATCGCGGATGTTTCCATGAGACTCTCTGCGGGGCTTAGCTTGGAAGAATGTGTTGGTGATGCAGAGGTCGTAATAAGAACACATCTGGAGTAGTTGCTGTCCGATTTCATTCATTTTCCCAGTGCCGTAGTGACCAAGACAGGTTGACCATGAATTGTGGTCGTCACCGACCCTAGCATTGAAAACTCCCAACAAGAACAGATGTTCAGAGTTGGGAATGTCGTTGATGATAGAGTGGAGTTGTTCGTTGAACAGGTCTTTGACTTCCGGTGGGGAACAGAGTGTAGCCGCATATATACACTCAGCAAGTTCACTTTGCCTGATTCAGTAAACAGACGGAGGGATAGAATGCGTTCTGAGCCATTTGTTAGTGGTTCAATTGTGCTCAGAAGGGAATTCCTGACTTATAGGATGGGTTGTATCAGGAAAGAGAAACAAAATACACCAATTGCATCAAACCATAGATGATTTTAAAAGGAAACATTATCCTTAGAGCTGCAATTGTTTAGAGATTCAACACGCATTTCCTTCCTTTTTAAGAAGAAGCTATCACACAATGATACACGCAATGTCAATGGCAATTCCTCAGCAGGTTTATAAATTCTGGAAATGTTAAATCTGCTGAGAGCAATCTTAAGTTTGATCAATTTCATTCCTCCCAACTCCAAATAGTTTGACATTAAACAAAATACTACTTCCCTTGTAACCATTTCGCAGCGCTGATATTCTGGGGTGTAAACCCTGCATAAGTTGCGACAGACCCACGTGACAGATCGACAGACAAGCCCCGACCCTTTCGTTCTAAGCACCATCAAGAGCACGTGCAACAACGCACAGACTACGCTGGTTGGACGTCGACATCTGTCACCAGGAGCGCCTCTCCTCCTGGAACCAACAGTCACAGTTTGTAGAGTCGCCGGTCGACAGGACACCGTCCACTACCGGGCAGTCTGTGGTCAGGCCAGGGGCTCGCAATGCCGTACAGTGACAGTCTGCGGAGAGGTGAACGGTCGTCACGGTGTCACCTACACAGTCTACAGTGGACGCGGCACCGTCCAGCAGAAAACTGTGATCATTGGACTTCATTTGTTTGTAGGTGTTGCTGGGCCACGGGCGTGTAGAAACTGGTACAATCGGCGCAGAACACCTGGCCACAGTTCCTGGAACACACAAGTCTACAGTTCAATTCCTGGAATACACAAGTCTACAGTTTACACCTGGCCACATTTCCCGGAACACACAAGTCTGCAGTTCACACCTGGCCACATTTCCTCGAACACACAAGTCTACAGTTCACACCTAGCCACATGTCCTGGAACACACAAGTCTACAGTTCACACCTGGTTACAGTTCCTCGAAAAAATAAATCTGCAATTTACACCTAGCCGCAGATCCTGGAAGACACAATTGTAGAGTTCAGTTCCTGGAACACACAAGTCTACAGTTCACACCTGGTCACAGTTCCTGAAAGCACAATATATAGTTCACACCTGTGCACAGTTTCTGGAACAAATAAATCTGCTGTTTACACCTGGCCGCAGATTCAGGAAGACACAGTTGTAGAGTTCAGTTCCTGGAACACAAAAGTTTACAGTTCACACCTGGCCACAGTTCCTGGAATACACAAGTCTACAGTTCAGTTCATAGATCAAAGTCTACAGTTTACACATGGTCACAGTTCCTAGAACACCCAAGGCTAGAGTTCAGTTCCTGGATGCCCCAGGTGTAGTGTTACCTGCAGTGGTGCTTGCGGCGGACGATCCAGAATTGCATGTTGCAGCTGGCGCAGTGAGTGACGGCGTAGTCGGGCACCCACAGTGTCATGTGGGCGTTTCTCTCGTCTACCTGCTCCCAGTTTGCGTGAGACGATGGGCCACTTTTCCGCCCCACCGACCCCTGCTCCCCCGGCCTGTCTCCCACCCCTCCGCCGCCCGCCACACCCTGCCAGCGGGAAACAAACTCATGTCAGTTGTATCATATGTATGTGAAAATAAAAATAAAAAGTATCACAACATATCACCAAATACTCTTGTGTGCCCAACATTACCATAGTGCCAAATAACAGTGTAGAGTGGCAAATCAGTTACCGCGTCTCGGTTTTATTTCAATGGTAAATACAGGCTGCTAGCGTGAGATTCGGCGACTTTTAGCGTACGGCGAAACTGACCAACGTTAATGTACAGTCGGTGTATGTGCAATACTAATGGGGTTTTAACTAATATACCATACTGAGCTCCCGAGAAATATGCATTCTGACTGATTCACCTAATCATACAAATCTGACTGTCTAACACGTTGGGATCAAAATCTACGATCCTTGGAAGACTGTCTTTAGAAATGATGCAAACCTAGCCGTTAGAGGGAGCCACGTGATGCTCAGCCAGCAATAAATCGTTCCGTGGATGATTGATTTGTGCAAGTGAGAACGATCGTTCTCCTAAAAAATTACGTTTTGCCAGTGCAAATCTCAGTTATATTTAATTGGTTGTGACAACGTTAGTGTGAGATAGAGCTAGTGATGTTTTCTGTCAAGTGTTATTTAGCTGTTATCGGTATGTTTATTTATTATTCGTAATTAACCGTTCTCTAGTATTTCACTAAATTTGTTACCGTGTAATACATCACTTAAGTTTTATCTTAATCTTGAATATACTATTTTTATGACAGCAGTGTTAGTTAATGAAGAGTAATGTAAATGTATTATTATGTTCATGTTTGACCTGACTAAAGTGTTTCCTCTCTCTTCACTCAGTCACTCGACAGAAAAGTATTAGTTAAAGAAGTGTAATGTAAATGTACTATTATGTTCATGTTTGATCTAAGTAAAATGTTTCCTCTCTCTCTTCACTCAGTCACTCGAGAGAAACGTATTAGTTAATGATGTGTAACGTAAATGTGTTATTATGTTCATGTTTGATCTGAGTAAATTGTTTCCTCTCTCTCCACTCAGTCACTTGACAGAAAAGTATTAGTTAATGAAGTGTAATATAAATGTATTATTATGTTCATGTTTGATCTGAGTAAATTGTTTCCTCTCTCTCCACTCAGTCACTCGAGAGAAACGTATTAGTTAATGATGTGTAACGTAAATGTATTATTATGTTCATGTTTGATCTGAGTAAATTGTTTCCTCTCTCTCCACTCAGTCACTCGACAGAAACGTATTAGTTAATGAAGTGTAATGTAAATGTATTATTATGTTCATGTTTGATCTGACTAAAGTGTTTCCTCTCTCTCCACTCAGTCACTCGAGAGAAACGTATTAGTTAATGATGTGTAACGTAAATGTATTATTATGTTCATGTTTGATCTGAGTAAATTGTTTCCTCTCTCTCCACTCAGTCACTCGACAGAAACGTATTAGTTAATGAAGTGTAATGTAAATGTATTATTATGTTCATGTTTGATCTGAGTAAATTGTTTCCTCTCTCTCCACTCAGTCACTCGACAGAAAAGTATTAGTTAATGAAGTGTAATGTAAATGTATTATTATGTTCATGTTTGATCTGAGTAAAGTGTTTCCTCTCTCTCCACTCAATCACTCGACAGAAACGTATTAGTTAATGAAGTGTAATGTAAATGTATTATTATGTTCATGTTTGATCTGAGTAAAGTGTTCTCTCTCTCTCTCTCTCTCTCTCTCCACTCAGTCACTCGACAGAAAAGTATTAGTTAATGAAGTGTAATGTAAATGTATTATTATGTTCATGTTTGATCTGAGTAAAGTGTTTCCTCTCTCTCCACTCAATCACTCGACAGAAAAGTATTAGTTAATGAAGTGTAATGTAAATGTATTATTATGTTCATGTTTGATCTGAGTAATTTGTTTCCTCTCTCTCTCCAGTCAGTAACTCGACAGAAAAGTATTAGTTAATGAAGTGTAATGTAAATGTATTATTATGTTCATGTTTGACCTGAGTAAAGTGTTTCCTCTCTCTCCACTCAGTCATACGACAGAAAAGTATTAGTTAATGAAGTGTAATATAAATGTTTTATTATGTTCATATTTGATCTGAGTAAATTGTTTCTTCTCTCTCCAGTCAGTCACTCGACAGAAAATAATTAGTTAATGAAGTGTAATGTAAATGTATTATTATGTTCATGTTTGATCTGACTAAATTGTTTCCTCTCTCTCCACTCAGTCACTCGAGAGAAACGTATTAGTTAATGATGTGTAACGTAAATGTATTATTATGTTCATGTTTGATCTGAGTAAATTGTTTCCTCTCTCTCCACTCAGTCACTCGACAGAAAAGTATTAGTTAATGAAGTGTAATGTAAATGTATTATTATGTTCATGTTTGATCTGAGTAAATTGTTTACTCTCTCTCAACTCAGTCACTCGACAGAAAAGTATTAGTTAATGAAGTGTAATGTAAATGTATTATTATGTTCATGTTTGATCTGAGTAAATTGTTTCCTCTCTCTCCACTCAGTCACTCGAGAGAAACGTATTAGTTAATGATGTGTAACATAAATGTATTATTATGTTCATGTTTGATCTGAGTAAATTGTTTCCTCTCTCTCCACTCAGTCACTCGACAGAAAAGTATTAGTTAATGAAGTGTAATGTAAATGTATTATTATGTTCATGTTTGATCTGAGTAAACTGTTTCCTCTCTCTCCACTCAGTCACTCGAGAGAAAAGTATTAGTTAATGAAGTGTAATGTAAATGTATTATTATGTTCATGTTTGATCTGAGTAATTTGTTTCCTCTCTCTCTCCAGTCAGTAACTCGACAGAAAAGTATTAGTTAATGAAGTGTAATGTAAATGTATTATTATGTTCATGTTTGACCTGAGTAAAGTGTTTCCTCTCTCTCCACTCAGTCATACGACAGAAAAGTATTAGTTAATGAAGTGTAATATAAATGTTTTATTATGTTCATATTTGATCTGAGTAAATTGTTTCTTCTCTCTCCAGTCAGTCACTCGACAGAAAATAATTAGTTAATGAAGTGTAATGTAAATGTATTATTATGTTCATGTTTGATCTGACTAAAGTGTTTCCTCTCTCTCCACTCAGTCACTCGAGAGAAACGTATTAGTTAATGATGTGTAACGTAAATGTATTATTATGTTCATGTTTGATCTGAGTAAATTGTTTCCTCTCTCTCCACTCAGTCACTCGACAGAAACGTATTAGTTAATGAAGTGTAATGTAAATGTATTATTATGTTCATGTTTGATCTGACTAAAGTGTTTCCTCTCTCTCCACTCAGTCACTCGAGAGAAACGTATTAGTTAATGATGTGTAACGTAAATGTATTATTATGTTCATGTTTGATCTGAGTAAATTGTTTCCTCTCTCTCCACTCAGTCACTCGACAGAAAAGTATTAGTTAATGAAGTGTAATGTAAATGTATTATTATGTTCATGTTTGATCTGAGTAAATTGTTTACTTTCTCTCAACTCAGTCACTCGACAGAAAAGTATTAGTTAATGAAGTGTAATGTAAATGTATTATTATGTTCATGTTTGATCTGAGTAAATTGTTTCCTCTCTCTCCACTCAGTCACTCGAGAGAAACGTACTAGTTAATGATGTGTAACATAAATGTATTATTATGTTCATGTTTGATCTGAGTAAATTGTTTCCTCTCTCTCCACTCAGTCACTCGACAGAAAAGTATTAGTTAATGAAGTGTAATGTAAATGTATTATTATGTTCATGTTTGATCTGAGTAAATTGTTTACTCTCTCTCCACTCAGTCACTCGACAGAAAAGTATTAGTTAATGAAGTGTAATGTAAATGTATTATTATGTTCATGTTTGATCTGAGTAAATTGTTTTCTCTCTCTCCACTCAGTCACTCGAGAGAAACGTATTAGTTAATGATGTGTAACATAAATGTATTATTATGTTCATGTTTGATCTGAGTAAATTGTTTCCTCTCTCTCCACTCAGTCACTCGACAGAAAAGTATTAGTTAATGAAATGTAATGTAAATGTATTATTATGTTCATGTTTGATCTGAGTAAACTGTTTCCTCTCTCTCCACTCAGTCACTCGAGAGAAAAGTATTAGTTAATGAAGTGTAATGTAAATGTATTATTATGTTCATGTTTGATCTGAGTAATTTGTTTCCTCTCTCTCTCCAGTCAGTAACTCGACAGAAAAGTATTAGTTAATGAAGTGTAATGTAAATGTATTATTATGTTCATGTTTGACCTGAGTAAAGTGTTTCCTCTCTCTCCACTCAGTCATACGACAGAAAAGTATTAGTTAATGAAGTGTAATATAAATGTTTTATTATGTTCATATTTGATCTGAGTAAATTGTTTCTTCTCTCTCCAGTCAGTCACTCGACAGAAAATAATTAGTTAATGAAGTGTAATGTAAATGTATTATTATGTTCATGTTTGATCTGACTAAAGTGTTTCCTCTCTCTCCACTCAGTCACTCGAGAGAAACGTATTAGTTAATGATGTGTAACGTAAATGTATTATTATGTTCATGTTTGATCTGAGTAAATTGTTTCCTCTCTCTCCACTCAGTCACTCGACAGAAAAGTATTAGTTAATGAAGTGTAATGTAAATGTATTATTATGTTCATGTTTGATCTGAGTAAATTGTTTACTCTCTCTCAACTCAGTCACTCGACAGAAAAGTATTAGTTAATGAAGTGTAATGTAAATGTATTATTATGTTCATGTTTGATCTGAGTAAATTGTTTCCTCTCTCTCCACTCAGTCACTCGAGAGAAACGTATTAGTTAATGATGTGTAACATAAATGTATTATTATGTTCATGTTTGATCTGAGTAAATTGTTTCCTCTCTCTCCACTCAGTCACTCGACAGAAAAGTATTAGTTAATGAAGTGTAATGTAAATGTATTATTATGTTCATGTTTGATCTGAGTAAACTGTTTCCTCTCTCTCCACTCAGTCACTCGAGAGAAAAGTATTAGTTAATGAAGTGTAATGTAAATGTATTATTATGTTCATGTTTGATCTGAGTAATTTGTTTCCTCTCTCTCTCCAGTCAGTAACTCGACAGAAAAGTATTAGTTAATGAAGTGTAATGTAAATGTATTATTATGTTCATGTTTGACCTGAGTAAAGTGTTTCCTCTCTCTCCACTCAGTCATACGACAGAAAAGTATTAGTTAATGAAGTGTAATATAAATGTTTTATTATGTTCATATTTGATCTGAGTAAATTGTTTCTTCTCTCTCCAGTCAGTCACTCGACAGAAAATAATTAGTTAATGAAGTGTAATGTAAATGTATTATTATGTTCATGTTTGACCTGAGTAAATTGTTTCCTCTCTCTTCACTCAGTCACTCGAGAGAAACGTATTAGTTAATGATTTGTAACGTAAATGAATTATTATGTTCATGTTTGATCTGAGTAAATTGTTTCCTCTCTCTCCACTCAGTCACTCGACAGAAAAGTATTAGTTAATGAAGTGTATTGTAAATATACTATTATGATCATGTTTGGTCTGAGTAAATTGTTTCCTCTCTCTCCACTCAGTCACTCGACAGAAAAGTATTAGTTAATGAAGTGTAATGTAAATGTATTATTATGTTCATGTTTGATCTGAGTAAATTGTTTCCTCTCTCTTCACTCAATCACTCGAGAGAAACGTATTAGTTACTGATGTGTAACGTTAATGTATTATTATGTTCATGTTTGATCTGAGTAAATTGTTTCCTCTCTCTTCACTCAGTCACTCGAGAGAAACGTATTAGTTACTGATGTGTAACGTAAATGTATTATTATGTTCATGTTTGATCTGAGTAAATTGTTTCCTCTCTCTCCACTCAGTCACTCGACAGAAAAGGGTCAACAACGATTGGGCATAAATCGGCTCCAACAGATCATGCCGATAGGAACTACGGTTTGATTTCACTTTGAAGCTGCAATTCCGCACTGCTCTGAAACCTTCATGTCAGCACTACTGGTTTACCCTAAGTCGTTTTCTTTCACAGTAGTGCATAGTGCAGTAAAGGATTTAAGTGAGTGATTCAATTTGATAGGAAATATTTTATAATCTTCTATTTATAAAGGTATATTCAATTACTGACTGAATTATGTTATTGATAAGCTGTGGAAATTTTGCGCTTCATCTGTTACATAATTATATAATGTATTAATTGACTGAAAAACACATTGTTAATATCAACAAATTGTAAGAAAGTGTTTCTCTAACAAAACTTGGACACACTCACCTTCCTCAGTGCCTCGTTTATGATAGTATTATAAGTGTGTGTGTATATCATAAATTAATAATGTAATATAATTTTCTGTTGTCTTCTATGAATAAAATTGGGTATAAATTATGCTTAATCAGCAACAAAATGGGACAAATGTCCACAGACCACATATATGAATCCCACTCCCCCACCCCCGAAACATCCTCGCTTATGGCCTTCTGGTGATTCTAATGTAGTGTTTGAATATAAGTTGAAACCACACGGTCCACGAACCTCACAACCCATTTTATTGTCCTTTCAGCTAGAAACCCGACCATCTGCATTATGGGGTGAACTACCACGTGAACATGTGGCGCTCTTTGCATTGAGAAAACTATAACCCCACACGAGCGTGTGGCGCCCCTTGAGTCTGTATTGAAAAAATGTGAACACCTATTGTGTATAGCTGGCTATGGGCCTGAATACAAAAGAGGTAGTCAATCTAAGAATCGATAAGCCAACAACATCATTAACAGACAGATCGAAACGCCAGGGAGCTAAATGGATACGCAAGATTATAAAGGTCAGTTTTTAATTTAAATGATACGCTCGGTGTACTAGTAGACACACATCCCTGATTGCAATTGATATTGCGCTTATTACAACCAGTCTGATATTGACAGCTAAGCCGGCGAGTTTCTTTTTCATACCCGGTAGTGCTATGGCCACGCCCATGCGCGATTACCATTGGCCGACAGCGAGGGGGCGGGGAGCGAAACTACGTTCAATCAGCGGTTTAGTTCAACCGCATTGGGAAAACGAAATGATCATGTATTTGTGTGCGCGCGTGTGCACGCGAACATGTGTGTACAACTAATACTATTGTGTCAACACATTAACCATGATGTGTGCGTGTTTGTAACATTTGCTGTACTTAACATTAATATAATTATTACGACATTTTAACATAATCGCGAAGAAACGTTTGAACAAATAATTGGTTATATAACTACCTAACATTTATATTTCATCGATTGAGTTTAAAGATATGAGAACATTTACTTCAATTAAATAAAATTATTTAAGATTAGCAAAACAATTTAACCTAACATTTATATTTCAACGTTTGAGTTATATGAGCTATATGAGAACGTTTACTTTATTTCAATAAAATTATTTAAGATTAGCAAAAATATTTCGATAAACTTTCAACTTTCAAATCTGCTATGCCTATCTGAAACCGGACGTACGAAGGTAGCATCCTTTACAATATATCGTAGTACATCGCGCATGTTACGCTGATGTTGTTTCCTACCTGGCAAAACGATTACATGCAGAATTACACGATCTCCCTGATCTACTTTCTCTTCATCCCATTTAAATTAAAAGGTTAAGGCTTTTGCAACAACATTTCTGATTTGGATTTCGTCGGTCTATTTTCGAAAGTTTTCGAAAACAGTTTGTTTGCACAAATTTGACGGACTTGGTATTACAGATTTAAAACATAGATATTGTATGAAAAAGTGAAAAGTTTTTATTAACACAGTATAACACATTAGTACGCACGATTTATGCCCCCACCAGTATAATACTGTCAGGCAATAATATGTAAATTGTAGGTTTACGTGACGTTGAAGAATGCCTTCGGTTCATATTGGACATGTCATGGAGAGAACATATCACCAATGGAACAGGGAGGAGGAGGGCAGGTCTGGAGAGACTGTATCACGTTGTCAAGTGTAGGCGAACGAGAGTAGCTGGGCATGTACTACGTCTACCGAGGGGGAGATTTGCGCATGTAGCGGTGGGGTGGGCACCGGACGGTGGTAACAGGAAAAGAGGAAGGCCAATTAAGATCTTCTGCAAGACATTTATAGACGACTTGGCAGAAATGGGAATCACCTGGAATGAGGCAAACGAAGTCGCAAATAACCACACCAGAGGAACATCGAAACCTCGTTGCTCGATGTCCAAACAGGAACAGGAGGAACTAAGTCTAAGTAAGTAATGTCTACGTTATAGCGTATGGCAGCGCGCTGTAATTTGTGACGTTTAGCTTTGCGTATGTATTTAGTGCCCGGCAACGATTAATGTGTATGCATTGGTATGTAGATGGCATTGTAGTTATACATACGAGACAATATTTCGGCTGTAGTATGGAATAAACTACTACAGAATAAGTGCACTTCCTTATCACAGCTGAAACACGTCCGATACCTCGTTTCCATCACAATTCTTCCACTCGCTCTCTTCGAGATAGCTTCCAACATCGTCAAAAGACAAAGTCAAAAGCGTTTATTCAAACAAATCAAATGTTGACATAAAATATACAAAGCATATCAGTAAACAGTATGAAAAGAGAAACACTGAAATAAAAATACAACGTCGTGCTACTCTTATGTCGACAATTTCTAGGATCTGTTTATATCATGTTGAGTTCGTAAACAATACACACGTTGCTATTGTTGCAAATTTAAAAACAGGTTGTACAATATGTATTTCACCATACTTCCACACCGTAGAATAAATGTGGCAAAGCAGAATTAAATATAACATGTACATATTGTGGAGAGTTTAGACTTTACTTGACTGTAAGTCTATTTTTCATTTTCATATATTTTATATTTGTTATATATTTGACATTTTCGACCAAAAAATATAACTGGGTTTATATTAAGTTCAAACACAATGTGTTGATTTGGAATTACAACTGCAATATATACAGATCGTTGAATACTGTATTGTCAAAGTGTTTTATACCATTGGCTGAACAGACGATGTTCGGTTTTATTTAGCAATTAAGTCACATTTGACAAGTTTAGGAACATTTGATATATCAATGATATGCTGAAACACAGTTTCGCTCCAAGTAAAGAACCATGAGGATCTCCACTTGTAGTTATGTGTGTTTGAACAGTAACCGTAAATTATTTCAAATTGGTTACGATTATACAAGTAACTACTGATCCAACTACACATATTTCCACTAATGCCATAAAGCTCAAGTTTTACAGAGGAGTCGATGATCAACAGTATAAAAAGCTGCCGTGATATGCATAAATAAATGCAATTGCAGTTTTTATGTTCTAGCGCATTTGTGATGTCATCAAGTAAATCAAACAGAGCGCTGCTAGTTGGCACGGAATGTCTAAACCCATATTGACACGCGTCTAGGATATTACAGGAATACATAAAGCCTTCAAATCGAGAGGTATTCACCACCACGGACAACATGTACTGCAAGAAAACATGTATAAAACATATTCATATTTAGGATTTATATACACATACAGGTACACATACACATACACGTACACGTACACGTACACGTACACGTACACGTACACATACACATACACATACACATACACATACACATACACATACACATACACATACACATACACATACACATACACATACACATACACATACACATACACATATACATACATGTATTCATACACATACACATACACATACACATACACATACACATACACATACACATACACATACACATACACATACACATACACATACACATACACATACACATACACATACACATACACATACAGGTACACATACACATACACATACACATACACATACACATACACATACACATACACATACACATACACATACACATACACATACACATACACATACACATACATGTACACATACACATACACATACACATACACATACACATACAGGTACACATACACATACGCATACACATACAGGTACACATACACATACAGGTACACATACACATACACATACAGGTACACATACACATACTCATACAGGTACACATACACATACACATACACATACACATACACATACACATACAGTTACACATACACATACACATACAGGTACACACACACATACACATACACAGCGACAACAAAACAGTCAACGATGTATAAACACAATGTTTGCAGAATATTACTACTCCGGGCTGCATAGAGCCTACATATATCGTGTGTTGTAATGTTCCGTGACCAGTGGCACACGCGTGAACACATTCCATATACAACTAGACAAAGTGTATATGGAAACAAGCTAGATTGCATCCACCACCCACTCATACGCCCGTCTAACTACAAGAACCGTTATTTTACACGTTCTTTGCAACGGTCCATTGAGAAATAGTTCAGATTTCAGTCTCCGTCTCCTGTTTTGTTGACCGTTCAGGTCGTCTTTTCTTCTTACGCCGCCGACTGGCCAATGCAATCGCGAAGGCGTCTACTGCTTTGAAGAGGGTTATGACGCTCGCGCCAATGAGCAACCCCATCGAACCCCCGATGTCACCTGTAAAATTCACGAGCAACCAAATTTACCTGTTTATAAAATACCAAAATCTTTTATGATATTTGGAAATGAAAGTCATGTTTTGGGGCTAACCCTAAAAAACTAGGCATTTGCATATACAATAACAAACAAACACACACACACACACACGCACGCACACACACACAAACACACACACACACACACGCACGCACGCACACGCACACACACACACACACACACACATATCTTTATTTCACGGGCCGAGCTGATCTGATAGATAATATGATATCGCAGTAGATTAACCACATGTTTTCGCAACTCCGATTGGTAGCGCCACTTATTCTTTACTTTGCGTGCTATTGCATATATTGCGTTCCAACTTCGGCGCTTGCTCGATCGAGATTGCTTTGTCTCAATACGCCATATAGTCGAGATGCAGCCCTACTATGTTCAGTATGGAACCCGGAGATGATTGGTAGTGTAAGGTTTTTTTGCTGAATCAATTAGGCTATGGGTCCCTCAACTCAAATCAGCGGGATGGGCAACTTGTGGGAGCCTGGCAAATCCAAGATGGCTGCAGTGAACCTAGGTAAAATAAAAAAATGTGTTACATCTTCAATTAAGCATGCTAGGAACATGATTTCGGTGTCTGCACACATGTTTTGGCAAAAGATTAATTCAGCGGAACCATTTCCAATGATGTCCGACTATGTTCACATGACAAAAAATCAAAACGGCCGCCATTTTCACCGAAAATAGCCAAAATCGAGTATAAATTTTGATTTGTTTATGCTAGAGATATTATTTTGGTGTTCATCCCTGTTTTGTCATATCAGGTCGCCAATGTTACCGAACATTTGTCAGATGCACGATTTTGGCGTCTATGCCATGTTTTAGCATATGGGCATATGGGCAAATGGACTATGATGACCCGTCAGCAAAGGACCATGAACGAATCCGGCGTGCAGATGAAGGGGCTGTTGACTACAACATCACAATATCCAGCAAGCTCCCATGCCGCGATGCCATCACGAAGAGCAAGGCAAATAAAAATGCCCTCATCAGGGTTCTCTACATTCAATTTGGGCAACGATGTGACGATGGTTGGAAGAGAGGAGGGCGTGTGCAGCCATGATGAAACATATATTACGATTATCATTAGTTATCATCTAGCGGCTGTAATGGATGGTAAGACAACTGCACGAGTGATCAGCGATGACACTGACGTATTTGTTCTGCTTATCTCCTGGGTGTGGAGTACGCAGCTGACAGCCCGTGTGCAGCTAGATCGACGGAGTGGGGCTGTCCTCTACACCAATGAAAGTTCTGTACTCCTTCGTCCGAAATCCCTCCAACTGCTTGGTATGCATGCGCTGTCAGGCTGCGATACTGTGTCCTATCCATTTGCTCATGGCAAAGCAATGGCGCTAAAGGTATCGAAGTCTGTTGACCACTCTAGCCTCTACACTGTCTTCACTGAGTAGGGTGCTACTCTCGAACAGTTGATGGAGACTGGACAGAAATACATCTGCTCGCTCTATGGTGTTGTTGAAGGCACAAGCATGGCCTCTGCTATGTATGTGCTCTACTCCAAAAAGACCAGAGGGAAAGCTGTATGTATCAAGACTCTTCCTCCGACAGACGCTAATCTGGCTTACCACATCCTGCGAGCTCACTACCAAGTCACGTTCAGGAAATCAGTACATCAGCAGACTCTGTCCGTGGTTTATATCGCTGATTATGGATGGGAGTTTGTCACTGGTGCAGGGGGTGTGCCAACTCCATGCATCGCAAGAGGACCAGCATCCCCCACCCTTATGGACTTCATCAACTGTCAGTGTAAAGCTCTAGGGAAAACTTGCAGCTGTCATTCTCTAGGATTGTTCTGCACACCGTACTGCTTCTGTGTTGGTGAAGCCATGTGCCTCAACCCGTTCACCAAACATGATGAGCGTGAGAATGACGCTAGATATGATAATGAGGAAGAAGGTGACAGTACAGAGGAAATAGAAGAGGAGGATGAGAGAGAATGGCGAGACTAAACTTTTCTATGAGAATGTAATGTGAATGGCGTCCCTTTCATATGCTGTTGGTTTTGAATTGATTAATGATATACATTTTGTTAATGTCCAAATGAAACCTGTCATTACAACAAATGTTCTCAAATTGTGTTTCATTGTGTTTCAGCAAATTTATAATTGAGTACTTCTTACTTTGAACTTTGAATGTTGTACTTTTAGATTTAACAAGATTTAACAAGATTGCCATCCAGAAAATTACTCTGGATGGCAGGTGGACAAGGAAGCCTTTTGGCTTATCGAGAGTCCAATACTTTTTATCTACATGTATCCCGCCTTTTTTAGGTGTGTGTCGATTTTATTTTTAAACATATTCACGCTACTAGCACCAACACAATCAGGAGATAATCTGTTCCATTCATTTACAATCCTTTGTGAGAATGAGAACTTTCTTATATCTAATCTACACTGCTCCTTTACTAATGTAGCTTCATGTCCTCTGGTCCTTCTATCTTTCTTAACTGAGAAAAAAATGTTTCTATCAATATTTTCATAACCATTCAATATTTTAAACACTTCTATGTGATCTCCTCTCAATCTCCTGGTCTCTAGTGTTGTTAAACCACATTCTTTTAGGCGTTTTTCATAACTAAGATCCCTCAGTTTTGGTATCATTTAGTCGCTCTCCTCTGTACTCTTTCTAGCATATCTATGTCCTTCTTGCGGTATGGCCTCCACGCTTGTATACAATATTCTAAATGAGGCCTAACTATTGTTTTGTACAGCGGTATTATTAGCTCTTTTTCCTTATACGTTATGTTTCGCCTAATTAATCCAAGGATTTGATTTCCCTTTGAAGCTGCAATTCCGCACTGCTCTGAAACCTTCATATCAGCACCAATGGTTAACCCTAAGTCCTTTTCTTTTACAGTAGTACTTAGTACAGTACCCCCCATTGTATATTCTACCTCTTCGTTCCCATGTCCTGTGTGGAGGCATTTACATTTCCCAAAATTGAACAGCATTTGCCACTTTTCAGACCATTTGATCAACCTATCAAGATCATCTTGTAAATGCTGTCTGTCTCCATCACTTTTAATCCTTCTAAACACTTTTGTATCATTCGCAAATTTTAACACCTTGCTTGTTATATCATCGTCCAAATCGTTGATATATATTAAGAATAATATAGGTCCTAGTACTGATCCCTGTGGTACCCCACTCAATACCGATTTCCAGTTTGAAGCCTCCCATCAACTACTACACGTTGTCTTCTGTCATTCAGCCATTTTTCTATCCAGTTTATTATACCATTTCCTATGCCATGGGCCTTTAGCTTAAGGAGTAATCTTTGATGTGGTACTTTGTCGAAAGTTTTTTAAAATCTAAATAGATGATATCTACTGGTGATCCCTCATCTACCCACCTAGTGATGTCTTCCAAAAAACATAACATATTTGTTAAGCATGACCTCGCTTTTAAAAACCCATGTTGAGATGGGTTTATCAAGTTATGTTTAACAAGAAAATCCACCATGTGATCTTTAATTAGTCTTTCTAATAATTTACAAATCACCGATGTTAAACTAACTGGTCTATAATTATTTGACTTGTTTCTTAAACCTTTTTAAATAACGGTATAATGTTTGCTTCTTTCCATTCTAAAGGAACCACTCCCTCTTCTAATGACAAATTGAAAACTGTTGCAAGCGGTACGCTAATTTGTTCTACAATTTCCAATAGTAGTTTGGGCGGAATCCCGTCCACTCCAGGTGATTTATTATCCTTCATAGCCCTTATTTTCTTAGCTACCATTTCCGAGGTTACAACTAACTGTCATAAATAGTCTGAATCTGCCCCCTTGAACTTAGCCTCTGGTACTGGCAGTGAACTAATATCTTCCCTGGTAAACACTGAACTAAAATACTCATTCAGGTCTTCTGCCATTAAGAATCCCTCTGATATTGTATTTCCAGCACTATCTTCTAGAGGACCGACCTTGTCCTGAACTTTCTGTTTGCTTCGAATATACGCATAAAAACTCTTACTGTCATGTTTTATATTACTAGCTAATTTTTTTTCATAGCTTCTCTTTGAATTTCTAATTTCAGCTGTAGCTTGATTAAGTGCTTCTTTATAAATGTTGTAGTCTTCATCATTTCCAGTACATCTATATGACTTCCACATCATTTGTTTATACTTAATTTTTCTAATGGCTTCTTTCGATAAGTGTTTCTTTTTAGACCGTTTCCCTTGTTTTTTGAAAGGTACAAATTTATCGACTATGCACTTAATTTCACTATTTAAGATATTCCAGAATTCGGTTGCTGTCTTATTCTTCAGTGTGTTATTCCAGTCTATCTTTGCTAAATATTTCCTCATGTCCTTATACCTTCCTTTGTGGAAATTTCTCCTATACTGCTTTTACTATTCCTTTCTGATTTTACTTTGATGGTAAAATGTATCTGGTTGTGATCACTACTCCCCAGTGGCTCACATATCTTGACATTGTCAACCAATTCTTTCTGTGAGGACAAAACTAAGTCTAACACATTCTCTCCCCTGGTTGGTTCTAGCACATGTTGAGAAAGGAAACTATCTTGTACTAAAACTAAAAACTTGTGGTCCTCACTCCCCATACTCTGTAGAGATTTCCATTGTATATGCCCATGGTTAAAGTCCCCCATAATAATACAGTTCCGTTTGCTTACTTCCCTTATAGCGTTTTGTATTTTTTCATTCTCTTCTATGCTTATGTTTGGACTTCGATAAACTAACCCAACTGTTAACGTTGAGTTTCCTGTAACTATGTTAGACCAAACAGCTTCTTCGCAATCTGCTTCTCTTTCTAATTTTATTTCATAAGCCTGAATAGATTCTTTAATATATAAAATAACTCCACCTCCCTTTCTTCCTATTCTATCTTTCCTAAACATTACATATCCTGTTAGTCCCAATTCGGCATCTGATATATCAGTGGTGGCCCACGATTCGGTTATACCTATTATGTGAGGGTCAATATCCTCTACCATAATGTTTAGTTCACTTCTTTTGTTTACTATGCTCCTTGCATTTAAACAAATGCATTTATATCCTGATTCAGAACAGTTTTCCAGGCTGTTCTTTGCCGATTTATTTCTGCTGTCTTTATCTATGCCTCCAGTTTCAGGCTTCTCTGTGAATCCCCCCTGCGAATCCAGTTTAAATAGATGCAGCCTGTCCCACTGTCAACAGATTGCAGCAAGTTCTCTGAGAAAACTGCTGCCCCCTTTCCACTTAGATGTAGGCCATCTCTCATGTACATATCTTCCCTCCCAACAAAGTATCCCCATAAATCTACGAATCCCACCCCCTCTTCTTTACACATCTGCTCAACTAGTGCGTTGATCGCCATCCTCTTGCAGTTTCTATATGTCGGCCCCTTCCTCCCATTACTGGCAAAATTCCTGAGAGGATAATCTGTTCTACTCTTGTCTTCTTTAACTTCTTCACTAACTGTCTGTACTTCTGAACTATCCCAGTTGTTCCCTCCCTCTCTGCGTTATTTGTCCCTACATGTACTAGTATAGACCCTCCCTTGCTATGCCCCAGTACCTTCTCTACCCTTTCAGTTACATGTTCTATCCTAGCCCCCGGTAGACAAACAACGACGTCCTCCCCTCGCTTAGAGTCTTATCTGTCTTTCTCATAATCGAATCGCCCATAAACCCCCTCTCTTTCCTCATTGCCCCCTCAATCACTGCCTCAGTGTAGCTCTTTCTACGGTTTGCATCTGTCTGGTTGTAATCTTGTTCCCCTGTCTTCTGCTCTCCCGTCACAATCTCGTCCGTTCCATTCTTTCCTGACGCTGTTTCTCTTGTCACCTTTCTTCCTGTCATCGTCCCTCCCGACTTCTCTTCTGTCACATGTACTCTCACTTCCTTTCCCGTCATCTTTCCTCCCATTGCATTTCCTTCTCTCCTCTCCCGTCTCTTTTTCCCTCCTACCTCTTTCTCTACGGTCACTTTCTCTCCTGCCACCTTCACACCTGTCACATTTCCTGCCGTCGATCCTCCACTTTCTTCCCCTCCGATCACCTTCCCTCCTCCCAGTCTCCTTTCCTCGGTCTTGTTGCCACTACTCTGCTCCTTCAGTTTCACAGTATTCCCAACTTTATCCCTGTCGTCTCTCTCCATTCCATCTGTCTCCTTGCTGATTCTCATCTCCATCCCCTTCACAATATCTACCAACCTAGCTACCTCTTTCTCCAGACATTTCACCTTCCAACACCCCACGCACTGAAAGGTGAATCCCTCTTCCTTGGTTTCTGTCCATGACTTCGTACAGCCGGATAAGGCAAAATCTACCCAACTGTGGCAGCCGTCGCACACCAAGTGTCTCTTTGCCTTGACTTGCCGCTTGCAAGGCGCCATATCAGAATTTATTTAATAATAATAATCTAATTAGCTATTTAAAATAGTTTTGTCAACTGTGTTTACACTATTCACTGTCTATATAGTCTTTAAGAAGACTGTTTTCTGTGCACAAATGTTACACTTTTCGTAAGATTGCGTACGCTAGACTGCCTTGTTTATTTAGGTTATACAGCGCTTTAGCGAATAAGAGAGACACTAGCTACATAAACTTAGTTCGCCCGATTATCGCAAATGCTTAATTTTAACAACAAAGCTACCTTATCAAAATGTCTAGCAGGTACTGACTTACACAGATATTATATTATGTAGGTAGTTTATGGTTGTTACTTTATCACCTATATATTCTACCACATAACGAGGTATGTTAAATCTTGTTTACAAACTTATCGTAGCCGTAAGCTAACGTACCCTATTATCACTCACTAGACTAAAGTGTCCTAAAATACTTTATCTAACTAACTTTAAGCACAACTGCTACTCAATATATGTTTACTGCTTCTTTATGAATAATATTAAGGCAAGAATAATACTTATCAATCAGTAATTCCACTTGCTTATGAACGTTGTTCCATTGAATTCCTGATCAGGCAAAACATCGCTCGACATAAAATGTAACTCCGCAGGTCGTTTGAAAGGAATACGACCGACAAGCAGCGCTGAATTCAAAAAGGTTGGCCGCTTTTTGGACGAGCATCATCGCCCTGACCAATATGTTAGCCACAAATAAACGTTGGCCGCTGTTTGTTTGGACCAATCGCTCCATACTTCTTCATTATAGTTTTATGGAAGAGTTACGTCATATAAAAATTTTAAGAAGTAGATGTTGAAGTTTACACTTCTGAAGTGTGACATATTTAGAAAATATAATTGAATGTTCCCAACATACAGAATGTCATATTATGTAATAATAAAAGTCGTCAGGTTGCAACATGTCTAATACAACAAATATTTAGGATACTTTTGATATGTCTGAGCTGTGACAATTGAAAGTGTGACAGTTGCAAATACAAATTTTCTAACTAAATTTAACCTGAATAACTTAACCTCATTTCAACAAAATAATCTCCATCAGGTACTACGTGATATACATTTAAAGTATTTTGATTTTGACGTTGGACATTATAGCTGACAATTCAAAGTATGATAATTTCAAACTGTGGTGTCCTAACTATTATTCAGAGTGGCAAACGTACCTATAATAATATAATTCACAATGTTAATTATTAGGAGATACTACGTCATGTAACATTAAAAAAAAATTAAGTTTACAGTGTAAACATTACAAACATCGTAACACAGGCGTGTCACACGCGGTATTTCACATGGGTGAATTTGATGTGCGTTGTAACGAGGAGGTATTGTTTTTAAAAGTAACACGAGCGTTCTATTTATAAAAAAAACTGCATCACGGCTTTGATTTTATGGCATTAATTAGCACTAGAAAAATGCAGATTATTTTAAGTACTCAAGTGAACAGAAGACGGTTCATCGAAGTACTTGTACCGACGTTTGTTATGACGTAAATGTTTTCCTAACACAATTTACGTAAAATATCCCAAAATGATCAACAGTGCTACGAACTGGGAGGGTCTGCAAACGACCAGACTTACACTCTGTATTGCGCCAAACACGCAATAGGGAATCAAGCACGCCATTTTCTGGTCCAACAATCAAAACTTGTCATTATTGGACAATCGAGTCGCGTGCTTGAATCCCTGCTGCGTGCTTGGCGTAATAGGAAGTCAAAGTGAGTAGTGTGGTAAGAGGCTGACAACAAAATTGTGTAAAGTGATGTCATATCTCCTATCTTTTAACCAAGGCGATTCCATATTTTTGCGGATTGTATGACGTTTAGACGATTCGTTTGTTGCCCGGTTGTACCCTATGCTCTTAGTGTGTTGTGAGATAGTACGGTGTGTGTGTTGGATAGGGTAATTTTTCCGAGTTGCTGTGTAATGGATGTGTTTTTTTTTTCGTAAAGCTTCTTCCGTCAGATGATCCAATCAGTGAGTGTGTTGTGAATATGAGGTAATGACCGTGTGAGAATGTGTTGATTGGTTGTGTGGACTCCCGCCGTTTTGTGTCTGAGAGAGAGAGAGAGAGAGAGGGGGAGAGAGAGAGAGAGAGAGAGAGAGAGAGAGAGAGGGAGAGAGAGAGACACACAGAGAGAGAGACAGACAGACAGACAGACAGACAGAGACAGAGACAGAGACAGAGACAGACAGAGAGAGAGAGGGGGGGGGGGGGGTTTGCATCGTAGGCTTAGGATGCGGTGTATAGTAAGGCGTGCTGAATCAGAGGTTTTAGGAATTCGCCGAACTGGCATCTATTCGACGTGGTGTGAGCGGGAGATGGTCTACGCATAGCCACATGTTATAGCGGAGTGGAATTTGTTTTCCCGCTGAGTAGAACAGTCGATCGACGCGTTGTTTTTTAGGTTAAGCGACGGTCGTCGTTGTTTTTGCTTGGGCGGTGCCTTTTAACTAGTAGATCTGACATATGCTATAATTGCGAATTGGCAATGGTATTCTTATTTTTGTGTGGCCTTGTGTGATGGTTTACGGTCTGGGCGAGACTGTGGTGTGATTTTATGGCGATAAATCGATCGGTGAGTTTAACCAGACGAGATATGTGGAATTTTGTTTAGGTAAGTGGGTTGTTGTGGCGTTATTGAGAAGTGCCTAGAAGAAGAGCTTTAATACTTTACATGTATTAAGAACAATTAGTTGTTGTATTTTGTACCTATTATCGTGTAGTTAATAAAACGTTGAAACTCTATTCCTGTTTATTGATTTTTAGCTTACTATGCCGTCCTTGATCACAAAATGTATATATTATAGACGCCTCAAGATAATTTTAGTTACCCCCCCCCCCGTTTACAAGCACTACCTATTTAGTAACTGGAAAGTTATAACACAAAAACTATTCTTGAAAAATATTCAAGAATAGTCGCCATTTGAAAATAATCTAAGTTACGACTAGACCATTGTGTGGACGTGTTTGGAAAACATACCGCTAAGCCAATCCCGAAGCTTCTCATATTACGCGAAATGTGGCGTCGAGTTTTTGCCCATACTCTTTAGCTAGCCGAGTCTGGACGTGTTTGTAAAACATACCGCTAAATCAATCCAACTATCCGACATATATATTATATTCCTGTCGTAACTTAGGATATTTTTCAATGTCAGGTCTTACAATTTTTCAAGACATTTTTCTGCACGACGGTATTGTGCAATCGTCGGTGCAAAAACAAGTCCAGACATGTCTGGGAAAACCTCGACGCCACCTCTTGGGTAGTAGGATTGATTTAGTGGTATGTTTTCCAAACACGTCTAGACAATACTAGCGAAGGAATTTTGACAAAACTCGATGCCAACTAGCTTTCATCATTGGCAGGACGTAGACATTTTTCATAGTTGCCAGAACTTAGAAATGTTTCGTAGTTGCAATGACTTAGACATTTTTATAACTTGTCTATGCTGTACATCTTTCGATTTTTCCTACTCGTTTTCGCATGAAAAGTCTGAAAAATTCGGCATTCCTGTATAGTCGCATATTCGGGACTTAAATGTTCACGAGTTCAGTGTGAGGGACCCCCTACTCTACAACGGTCTAACTCCACCTGTTGCTAGAGGGGGAGCCATTGCCGGTTGAGGTGGCTGTGGAGTGGGTCCCGTTGCCGGTTGTG
>CM034539.1:2209276-2431776 GCA_020002185.1 Paraescarpia echinospica
AACTTTGTCACATGCTGTAGAATTCACATTCATGTGAAAATTGGTAGATCACACTTTGATCTCAGCTAAATAGCAACTCAGCAGCTGAGGATTGTGTCATATTGTATATTGATTATATACATTATGAATGGAGTTGGTGATTATGTACAACATGGATGTGGTGCAGTTTAAAATAATTACAAACTGGTTAAATTCTGAATAAAACATTGTTACACTGTAGCGCTGGTTAAAGGATATAAAAGTGCGAAGTGCCTAAACGTCCAGAGTGGCCAACTTCCCGTGAATGTGTCCAGGGTTGGTGTAAAGCAATTTCTGTCAACGTAGTGATTATGCAATCATTAGACAGTCTAATGATTGCTGGTTCTGGATGCATTGTAGAACGGTGTAAATTACTCTACACTGTATGCAGTGTATTCAACAATGTAACCAACTTATAGAGCCAAAAATGACTCATAATTTAACGTAAATCCAAATTGTGTCTTGCCTACGCCTCCTATTGTATCCGATGATACGTGCGAACAAAACCTAAAATGGTTGGAAAATTGTAACCCACGTACTACATCCTGAAATATAATGGTTAAGATAGTTGTTTAACTACATTTAGGTAAAAATTGTAATTTTTCGGGAAAAAAATACACATATTTGGCAAAAAAAAACAAATCGACAAGCAAAAAATCAAATTCCGTAATGCGTGGCCTACACAGAGAGACTCCCCTACGACCTGACAGGTCTCGGGATGAACTGAACTGAACATAGAGAAATATTGCACTAATTTGAAAATGTGTAAGATCGTTAATATGTCTTACGGAGCCATACTACGGTTTATTATTAAGTTTATGTCAAATTTTACATAAAAACCGTTTTCTGACTTTAAAATCCAAAATAAAAAATTCCAACAACTCATACCATAATCAGTACGACATGCATAGAAAATAAATAAAATAGTTGGCTGCTTATAACAAAGAAACATTGCCAACGAAACTCGTTCTTGGCCGCTCGTCCAAAGGGAAATTGATTACGAAATAAGTAAATCAATTACACTTTTAATCGAGATTTGCGAAAAATATGCAGATGAATACAGTGTAAATTGTAATAGTTCTAAGAGCAGATATCTGATTTTTTTAGAGGTCATAGTTGTAAACCCAACAACAGAACTGTGGTTTTCAATGGCACCGTGTTGTATAGTGTCTAGGATGCTGTACACCTGGGCCATCATACAACCGTTGTTAATAAGGATAGTTTAGTCGTCGATGCCACTGCTAAATTTGTGAGAGGGTTTAATATGTTCATAACCGATTTGGGCCATATTAAGACGAATGTAAAGCGCAATTTATTTAAACAATACTGTTGCTCTTACTATGGAGCTCCACTGTGGGATCTCCAGAGTAAGACTGTTGGCACTATACGCATAGCATGGCGAAAAGCACTACGGAAGTTTTGGGGGCTAGCACCGCTTACACACGGTGATGTTATATCATCGTTATCGGATAGTTGACCATTATTGATCATCTTAAAGCAACGGATCACAACATTTGTTAATAAAGTCATCAACCACAATTCACCGATTGTAAGCAGTGTTGCCAAGATATCTATTGAAAATCCATAGTCAAATAGTAGCGCAAATTACCGTCACATCCTAAGTGAATGTAGCATAATTCATGATGTGTCTGCTTATGATGTCCGCCGTGTGTGGCAGGCTGGTGTATCAAACGAGGTAGTATATAATGTAAATGTTTTATACGAAATGTCACAAATCAAAAATGGTTTTAAGACATGCACCATATTAAACGATGATGATATCAGCCGTATTATTAGCCGCCCTCCATGCACGACCTGTCACGACATTCCTTAGTAGGTAATGTGGATCACGGAGATTAACTTTTCTGGCAAAAGAAAAATTTATTGATATTGATTGATATATATATATGTATATATGTATAGAGTGTATATATATAATGTATATATATATATATATATATATATAGCAATCAATATCAATAAATTTATTTATTTCAAACATATCACATAAAGAACAAAATAAGTCTAAACAAATCTTTAAAAAACTTAAGTCATACGTAAAATATAAGAAATAAATTGTACGTAATGAGATATAATATATATATATATATATATATATAGTATGTCCCACTTATTTTAGCACATGAATTTATTGTTTTAAGTATTTAATTTGTTATAGAGGCAGGTCGACACGCACCCCTGAAAGAGGTTCCACGTGGACATATATTAACTATCAATCGTAACGACAAAGTGAACCCATAATATGACAATTACGTACAAATGCATTCCTTATTAATGGTTCCAATATGTAGACTTCCAGCGGATGCGATGTGATGTAGGTTCACTTCCGGTGACAATATTAACAAAACACCTACGTGGATTTGTGTGAGAACTGTATAAGTGTGTTATTTTCTACAGTAATTTCTAACAGAGAAAGTGCCCTTAGTTCCATTGGGAAATAAAACATACTTTTCGCCGGGATCTAGGACGAATGAATTGCAAAATGTATGTCCATTTTCACATGTCCTCGAATACCCGCCCTCCCATTTAGTCCATGAGCCAAGCCTGCAAATATTGAAGCTGGTTCTCAAATTGAGTGCCTAAATCCCACTATGATTTCCAGTTACACCTATATCTGAGGTGTAAAAAAATGGCTGTGGACATTTCAGAAGCGTAGCTTATTAACTTTTTGGACGCCATCTTTAAACGTGGCTCTCTATTTTGAAGCGGAACACAAGCTACTCAAATCTGATGATCTACAACTAAATCTAGTACGTGGATCTTGAAGTTGTATTAACAAAAGGTGTCCATAATAAAAACTCTGCCAATGCCGGTCCGAAGTCCTGATTTAAAAAGAGGAGGGTTGGGCAAAAGGCTAACAACTTTTTCCCATAAAAAAACAAATTGTTATGAAAACATCGACCGAAGGAGCTGTACTGTACTTGGGAAATGAATTGCAAAATGTATGTCCATTTTCACATGTCCTCGAATACCCGCCCTCCCATTTAGTCCATGAGCCAAGCCTGCAAATATTTTTATATTTGCATTTATCCCATGCAGATTATGACGATATGCAAGTGAGGGCGGTTCTGCTCGCGTTAACGTGTTAACATGACCAATAACCCAGGATGTTATTATTGCTATGGGTGCTGTTAAAACATCTAAACAGGTAGTACTTATGTGAATTATCAACGTTTTCACATGTAAGATTGGGACAAGTCGCATCGTTCTCCACCCAAAGTAGTTGATGTGCATGCCGCATCAGACGAATTTTACTGTTGCTAAAACAGACAAGAAGCAATAAATCCAGCTATCCTGGAAATTGCTTCCCGAGTACAACAGCTGTGAAAACATATAAACATGTGTTACTCGGATATTACGTGACTGCGCCTATGTGGCTGCACCCTAGAAGAGCTCCACAATATTGTAATAGTTTAGAAGTTTTGGCTGTCTGACGTCGCTACAGTTTCATACGAGTGATTGTGAGCATACATGGACTGCTGCTCAACAGACGATTATATATATATGCGGTATCTCTGTGAGTTTTAATGGTTTCATTAACTGACACTTTTACTTGTAATGCTAAACAAGTGATCGCCCAGGCGTGACAACAGTCAGCACATTGCTAACCAGCCTGCATATTCACTGTCATGCTTCGGCGACTGTTGTCAAGCATGGCCAAGCCTGGCCAAGCCTACTTCTACACGGCTCACCGTCTACACCGACTGGCCATAGAGACGCATTCAAATCGTTCACGCTTGGACGCCAGTGCATGGAACATCATATGTGAACTTGGAATAGCTTCGAAACGACCAACCAAGCGTGGCTGCCGAGGTGGACAAAGTCGACCCATCTCCACTGTGATCGGTCATCGACCATTCGACCACCACTTGCGCAAATCTTAACAACTCCCTGCCAATCTTGTTCCTGTGACGCTGTCATCCAATCCACTAAGCTATCTGACTACACAATCAAATATGAAATTTGCTTTGATCAATGCCCGTTCTCTCCGTAACAAAACATAGTTGATAAGGGAATATGTCAATGAGAACAAGTCGGACATTGTTGCAGTAACAGAAACGTGGCTCAGTCCCGACGACGAAGCTGAGGTGAATATATTAATGGCTGGTGGCTACAAACTGAGTCACCTCCCGCGAAAGAATAGACGTGGTGGTGGAGTCGGAGTGCTATTCAAGTCGACTTTACGGAAGATCTCAGAGACTCCTCTGACCACTGGTACTTTCGAGGGTCTCAACGTCTCAGTAAAATGTCCCGCGACAAAGCGTATCATCTAGGTTTATGTCATATACCGCCCGCCGTCGTCGTCAATGTCTAATGCGTTCCTCGCTGATCTTGGTCGTGTACTAAGAGCTGCTGCGACTCATCCTAATGAAGCCATCATTTGTGGGGACTTCAATGTACACTACGCCAACGCACAATCAACAGCTGTATGTAACCTTGTTGATCTGCTGGACAACACCGGTTTCGTTCAGCATGTAACAAGTTCGACACATGTGAGTGGCAATACTCTTGATCTTGTGATTACCGCGCGTGACTCCACGCTGATTGCATCACCCATAGCGTCAACAACACTGCTAACGGATCATCATGCAGTGGAATGTAACCTGCGCATCGACAAACCTGCTCCCCCGAAACGCTATGTGCAGTATCGCAAGTATGCGTTGGTCGATAAACGTTCCTTCACAAATGACATCCGTGAAGCGTATGCTACAAATCTTCCTACCACTGACGACCTGGTTGACATTTATAACACCGTGATCGCCAGGATCGTCAACAAACACGCACCAGCCATCAACCGCGTCATCACGGTTCGCCCGAAAACTCCGTGGCACACTGAAGAACTGGCGGAAGCCAAACGCAACCTCCGCCGCGCCGAACGCCGATGGCGAAAGGAGAAACTCGCTGTACACAGACATATCTTCACGACCTTGCGAGATGACTACCGACGAAAACTCAGCGCCACAAAGTCGAGTTATTACTGCACGCTGATAAAAGATGCCGGCCATAACATGACACAAGTGTGTGTAACGAACGCCCTCCTTGGGCGATCTGCATCCACTCAGCTACCCGACTCACTTGATGATTCTGCTCTCGCTGAACGATTTCACAAGTTTTTCACCAATAAAATTGCTGAAATACATCGTACCATCGATTCACACACTGAGCGAAATGCCTTCAAGCAACGACAGTCGAGTGATGAAGTACATGCGCAATTCACGAATTTCACGCCTGCTACCAGGGAGGACATCATACGTATCGTTCGCCTATCTATCACTAAGACGTGCGATCTAAATCCAATGCCGACAGGCATGTTTAAAGACAACATCGACTTGCTCGCACCAATACTCACTGACATCGTCAATGCATCTCTGCATTCAGGTATCGTACCGCCGAATATGAAACATGCCTTAGTAACACCATTACTTAAGAAACGCTGTCTCGACGTTAACGTACTCATGAACTATCGTCCTATATCGCAAATCAATTTTGTATCGAAGATTCTGGAACGATACGTTGCAAATGAATTGCGCCATTACATGGATGCGAATGATTTCAATGACCCGTTTCAAAGTGATTACCGCCCGAACCACAGTACCGAGACTGCGCTTGTGCGTATCCATGAAGACCTAACTCAAGCAAATAATGCGCGGCGCGGAGTACTGCTCGTACAGTTAGATCTCAGTGCTGCGTTTGACACGATGGATCATGCCATCTTGCTGCAGCGACTCTGTAATATTGGTCTGAGTCAAACAGTACTCACGTGGTTTACGTCATACCTGGTGGGTCGAACAAACGCCATGAAGATAAGACAACATACATCTACTCGAAGAACAACACAGCACGGTGTTCCGCAGGGGTCCGTTCTCGGTCCCATGTTGTTCAACCTGTACTCTCTACCAATCGCCGATATCTTCAAACGCCATAACCTCCTATACCACTTATACGCTGACGACACTCAACTTTATGCCGAGTGTCCACCATCCCAACACAAAGATGCACTTCATCGCATTGACGAATGTGCGCGCGAGTTGAGACAGTGGTTAACCAACAACAAACTTCTGCTCAACAAAGATAAAACTGAGGCGATCATATTTCGGTCGTCAAGTGTACGGTCGCCAAGTGTCAACTCTGCCATTAGTGTTTGCTTCGCGACAATCCCATTAAAGATGGTTGTTCGCAATATTGGCGTGTGCCTTGACAGCCACCTAGACATGTCGGCCCAAGTGTCAAATGCTTGCCGTGGCGCGTACTTTCACCTGTTTCGCATCGCCAAAATACTCGCAAGCTTGACGACTATGGCGTGTAAGACTCTAACACACTCGCTCGTGACGTCACGACTGGATTACGGCAATGCGGTGCTCTATGGTATCACTGACCGCCAGATGCATCGCCTAGAGATGGTCCAGCGCGCCGTGGTCAGAGTTGTCCTACAGATAAAGCGGAGCGACCGGCAACAGAGCGTCACCGGAGGACTTAAATTTCTTCACTGGTTACCGGTGAAATGGCGCATAGAGTACAATATATTGATCCTGGTGTTTAATGTCATACACAGGCAGAAACCCGCTTATCTTGCGTCACTATTCACCCGCTACGTGCCACGCCGGTCACTTCGATCTGAGGTCCGCGCGCTTCTGACTGTGCCGCAATATAATCTGGTGCGATATGGCCGGCGATCTTTCTCTCGAGCCGGACCATTTCTGTGGAACGCGTTGCCGGAAGAACTGCGGCTGATCACATCAATGGACGTTTTCAAAGCACGCCTCAAAACGCACTATTTAAAACTCGCTTTTAATGTGTAATATGTTGTTTTAAGGGTATCTATCTTCCTATTAATTGCACAATCTATTTTAACTGAGTTTTAATTTGGTTTACAACTTTTTGCTCTCTTAGTCTCACTTTTAATAAATATGTAGTCTTTTCTTTCTTATATATAATATATAGCCATAATGTTTATTTTAATGACGCTATTTTAAAATAAGTATCAGACTAAATTTATGTTTACACCACTAACTCTTATGTATGTATATTGTTTTCTTTTAGCGACTCTGTACACACTATTGAACAGAGTCGTACTCTGGAGACTAGAGTATAAATAAAGTTAATTATTATTATTATTGTTACTTATGTGAATTATCAACACTTTTACATGTAAGATTGAGAATTTAGATAATCAAAATCCCGAAATATCTCGGGTATGGGGGCTCTTATTTGGCTCTGGACGAATTTTACACAGCGCTGTGCATTGATAAACTATCATGTAATGACAGTAGTTACGTTCCACTTCCTTGCAAATATACCTTATTCCGTCTCAGCGGTGTTCTCGTTCAACAACATCAATAGGCTAGAGGACTCGCTCACGGGACGAGGAGCATCACATCGAGTCAGTGGCATCGTTCTCCACCCAAAGTTGTTAATTTGTATACCGCACCAGACAACTTTTACTGTTGGTAAAACAGATAGGAGGCAATCAATCCAGCTATCCTTGAAATGTCTTCCAGTGTACAGCATTGGGAAAAGAGAAGGCCCACCTACATTCAGACCAACTGATATATCTGGACCTCGTGCAGATGCAGCAGCATCAGCCCAACGAAGTAACCACGTGTGGGTGTTTACTCGTTTGCTATCAATACTTGATAGTTTATCAGTGCACAGCGCTGTGTCAATTTCTTTCAGCACCAACATCCACAACAGCGATACAACCCTGGGCTATTGACTTTGCCTACTTGTTAACGCGAGAAGAACCGTCGTCACTGGCACCGCGCAAGACCCAAAGAAATGTATGCAGAAATGGCGGAACAGTAACATCGTTAGTTTGTCAGTTCAAAATACCATTATAATTTATGCCTCAAATTAATTCCAGGCATTCCCTATGTATTCTACTTACAAGATTTCGTGGAAAATAGTTTAGTTAACTAGAAGTTCCGTCTAGTTATCTAGTATAACAGCCAGACTAAACACATGCAAAGGGCGATTCAAATAGATTACTGCGGCGTCACTTATAAAGGTATTGTTGGGCTACTGTTTAGAGCCACATGTTTGGAAACAGATTGTGTGCTTAGCAATACTTTTTGCCGATCATGTATACCTTGATTTACATATTTTATTGACTGTATATATTCGAAGGCAGAAATTTAAACATAACTTGTATAGGCTAATGGTAGTTAGTTATTAGGTTAACAAATCGTATGCATCAATTATTTGTTCTGCTTCTCACATCACATATGCGTAGTACATATATGTTTACGTATTAACCAAATTGGCATGCAAATCTTTTATATTTTGATGTGTCGACAATACATAGAAGCAGTACAGGAAACATCTAAAATGAAAGAAATATAGCCAATTGCCTAATGTTTATAAGAAAGTAAAAAATGTATCATTTATGTTCTTAAATCATAAAAAATCTGAAGTAAACACATTGTCGAAAAAAGCAAGTTTGTTCATTTTCTATTGTCCCCTATATTTTGCCAATAATGATAATAGAAGGATTATATTAGTACTGCCATACTCGGAATTCTATTATGAACAACTTTTGTTAATACAACTTTAAGATCCAGTAATTACAAAGACATGCATGTCAGATGAATGCAAAGCAATAATAAGTTGTAGTGTTTTCGACAGTCTCATCAGGCGCTATGTGTGTGAGACACATACCGGTTTATAAATCATTACATCCAATAATTATACAAATTCCAGCTTTAATTTCAACTAGTAAATAATAAACATCCATATGACTTGTATACATATGTAGTGGTTATGTTTTCTTTACCAGACATATGATTAAACGGTTACTTTGAACATCGTGTGCGTCAGCTGTCCAAATTCATTCACACGAAAAATTCATACGAAATCCTTGCAGCTCGTGTCCCGTAACAGTATACGTCAAATCGTCTAGATTACGCACCGTGATAACGTAATGATGCGTTTGTTGATAAACGCCAAACGATCCTTCCTTTGCGATGCTGTTCTCGCTAATCACAAACATTAGTGTAATCAATAAAGGTGATAAAACTGCTTCTCGTCATGCTTTTGGGAGCACTAATGGGAATACTGTTGTGGTAGTATCGCCATAATTGAACGCCAGCACGGACAATGCATATTTTAATATGTTGTGGCCTGTCTGTTTTAATTACGCGTACCTTACACCCTCCCGTTGAGTAACACCCCAAGGGCAACTGTTATCACCATTACCGTATTTATTACTACCTTACACCCACCCGTGGAGTAACACACCAGGGGCAACTGTTGTCACAAATATCGTATTTATTTTTACCTTAACCCTCCCATGGATTAACACACTTAAATTGCTGGACGATATTGAGCAATGGGAAAGACAACGCAACCGGCTTCGCACATCGAGGACGCAGACGTTGAAGCCGTTGTTAACGACGCGCTGGCTAAACAGCAAGGCATCTTCGAAAAGATGATGGAGACACAACATAAATCGTTCCAAACCTGCCTCCAGTCGTTCATGGAGGCGACCAACAAGCGTGTTGACGAATTGGTGAGAGAGATGACAAAAGAAATCGCAGACCTGCGAGCAAGTCTCCGGTATACACAGAAAGAAGTGGATCAGATCAAGAGCGCGATTAGTGAACATTTTGAATACCTCATCAACACGGCTAGATACATCGAGAAGGTCACAGCCGCGCAACACGAGATCGAAGATGGCATCGATTACTTGGAGAATCATTCACGACGAAACAACCTTCGTATAGACGGTGCAGCAGAAAAGAAAGTGCGGCAGAAACGTGGGTAGACACCGAGGCAGCCCTGTGTAAAACGTTTGTGTCATCGCTGAAACTGTCAGAACAACAGGTAAACGAAGTGAAAATTGAGCGGGCGCATAGAACTGGCGGAAACAAACACTCGGGCAAACGACGCGATTCTACAGGCCGCCCACATAGGGTGATGGCGAGACGTAAGGAGCTATTCCCCATACTGCGAGAGGCAATGGAGAAGGGCAAGATTGCTTATCTCTCCTATAACAAACTCGTAGTCATGGATCGAGGGGATAATAGAACCTAAGTGTATGCAGCTGAACGGTCCACGAACATTGACGATCGCTGTCTCAACAGACATTAACTACGGCTAGTGTAGATTTACCCTTTTCAAGTGTTGACGTTGATGACTTTGTAGAATTTAATTCTACATCCGATGACAGTACGTTTACCACTTTAAACTTACATGCAATGCGTGACACTAGTTGCGATATATTTATTAATCAAACGAATTACTCAGCTAGAAGTGGGTTATTAATTAATGACATCAGTGATCATTTGCCAATATTTGCTTTATGTAATTATGATATAGATATACATAAATGTGACACTTTTAAATATGTAAGACTTGCAAAAGATGATAATGTATGTTCGTTTATTGAAAGTATGAGGCAAGAAAAGTGGGATGATGTGATAGAAGCTGACGATGCAAACTTGGCGTATACAAATTTCGTCAATAGATTTAGTATATTGTGTAATCATCATTGCCCTGTCAAGAAGTTTAGGATAAAGCAAACGTATAGGAAAAACCCTGTTTTACAAATAGCTTTAAAAATGCGTGTCGTAAGAGGAATGGACTATATATGACATTTCTCAGGGACAGAACTGAAACATGGAAGTCTCGATATAAAACGTATAAAAATAAATTAACTACTACCTTAAGATTGGCGGGAAAACATACTACAGTAATCGGTTGGAAGAAAAAAGGTAACACTAAAGAAACATGGGATATATTGAATAGTGTGTTACGTAAACAACACCAGTAAGTGAACTTTCCAAAACATCTGGTATGTGGCGATAGAGAAATTTTCAACAAAACAGAAATTGCGAATGAATTTAATATTTTTTTTTTTAAACAAATGTTGGTCCTAACTTAGCAAAGGATATCAGCAATAAGGATGAACGTAATTCTGTGTATGATTATTTAGCAGGTAGTATTGATACAAGTTTATTCCTCAAACCTGTCAGTGAGGAGGAACTTATAACTACAGTGAAAGCGTATACCAAAAAGAAACTTCGTACTTTGAAGGCATAAGTATGGATATTGTTGCGAAGGTCATTCATATAATAAGAAAACCTCTCTCTCAGATATGTAATAATTAATTTCGAACTGGTATATTCCCAACACGTATGAAAATTGCCAATGTTATACCCATCTTTAAAAGTGTTACGAAAACCGACGTTACAAATTATAGGCCAATTTATATATTGCCGCAATAAAAAAAATCATGAGAAAACTGTTCCTTGCCAGAACAGACAGCTTTTTAAATGCAAATAACATATTATATTCAAATCAGTACGGTTTCCGTGCAAATATGTACATGTCACATGCTGTATTGGAATTGATTGAGGAAATCACAAATGCTAAGGACAGTAAAACGCATGCCGTCGGTGAATTTATTGATCTGAAAAAGGCGTTCGGTACAATAGGCCATGAGATACTTACAAACAAACTAATTATTATTGGAATAACGTGGAATAATAAATGATTGGATTAAAAGCTACCTTTCGAACACGAAGCAATTTGAATATATTGACGGGTGCGTTTCGGAGCTATTGGATGTCACATGTGAAGTTCCGCAAGGGTCTATTTTAGATCCACGTTTATTTGTCCTTTACGATAATGACATGTGTAACGTATCAACGTTAATAAAATTCATACTTTTTGCTGACGATACGAATACATTTTGTACCGGTAACAATCTGACAGAACTACGTGAAATGTTAAATAGAGAACTTGCCAAATTGTGCAAATAGATTGCTGCAAACAATTCATCACTCAACGTGTGAAAAAATGAACTATATGTTATTCGGGAACCATCCACCAAATGTTGACATTAATGTGTGTAAATAACGTTCGAATAACCAAAATACGTGTAACCAAATATCTAGGAGTATGTATTGATGACCAGCTAAACTGGAAGCTTCACACCAATACGGTTAGAACAAAACTGTCAAAAGTAGCAGCAATCATTTACAAAGCAAGTTGTTTAATTCATCATGATAGAACGTACATATTGTATTGTTCCCTGTTCTTGCCATATATTAGCATTGCCGGAAGAATTGCGGCTGATTACATCAATGGACGTTTTCAAAGCACGCCTCAAAACGCACTATTTTAAACTCGCTTTTAATGTGTAATATGTTGTTTTAAGGGTATCCATCTTCCTATTCATTGCACAATCTATTTTAATTGAGTTTTAATTTGGTTTATAACTTTTTGCTCTCTTAGTCTCACTTTTAATAAATATGTAGTCTTTTCTTTCTTATATATAATTTATAGCCATAATGTTTATTTTAATGACGCTATTTTAAAACAAGTATCAGACTAAATTTATGTTTACACCACTAAGTCTTATGTATGTATATTGTTTTATTTTAGCGACTCTGTACACACTATTGAACAGAGTCGTACTCTGGAGACTAGTGTATAAATAAAGTTAATTATTATTATTATTACTTATGTGAATTATCAACACTTTTACATGTAAGATTGAGAATCTAGATAATCGGGTATGGGGGCTCTTATTTGGCTCTGGACGAATTTTACACAGCGCTGTGCATTGATAAACTATCATGTAATGACAGTAATTACGTTCCACTTCCTTGCAAATATACCTTATTCCGTCTCAACGGTGTTCTCGTTCAACAACACCAATAGGCTAAAGGACTCGCTCACTGGACGAGGAGCATCACATCGAGTCAGTGGCATCGTTCTCCACCCAAAGTTGTTAATTTGTATACCGCACCAGACAACGTTTACTGTTGATAAAACAGATAAGAGGCAATCAATACAGCTATCCTGGAAATGTCTTCCAGTGTACAGCATTGGGAAAAGAGAAGGCCCACCTACAGTCAGACCAACTGATATATCTGGACCTAGTTCAGATGCAGCAGCATCAGCCCAACGATGTAACCACGTGTGGGTGTTTACTCGTTTGCTATCAACACGTGATAGCTTACCAGTGCACAGCGCTGTGTCAATTTCTTTCAGCACCAACATCCACAACAGCGGTACAACCCTGGACTGTTGCGAAGGTCATTCATATATTAAGAAAACCTCTCTCTCAGATATGTAATAATTAATTTCGAACTGGTATATTCCCAACACCTATGAAAATTGCCAATGTTATACCCATCTTTAAAAGTGTTACGAAAACCGACGTTACAAATTATAGGCCAATTTATATATTGCCGCAATAAAAAAAAATCATGAGAAAACTGTTCCTTGCCAGAACAGACAGCTTTTTAAATGCAAATAACATATTATATTCAAATCAGTACGGTTTCCGTGCAAATATGTACATGTCACATGCTGTATTGGAATTGATTGAGGAAATCACAAATGCTAAGGACAGTAAAACGCATGCCGTCGGTGAATTTATTGATCTGAAAAAGGCGTTCGGTACAATAGGCCATGAGATACTTACAAACAAACTAATTATTATTGGAATAACGTGGAATAACAAATGATTGGATTAAAAGCTACCTTTCGAACACGAAGCAATTTGAATATATTGACGGGTGCGTTTCGGAGCTATTGGATGTCACATGTGAAGTTCCGCAAGGGTCTATTTTAGATCCACGTTTATTTGTCCTTTACGATAATGACATGTGTAACGTATCAACGTTAATAAAATTCATACTTTTTGCTGACGATACGAATACATTTTGTACCGGTAACAATCTGACAGAACTACGTGAAATGTTAAATAGAGAACTTGCCAAATTGTGCAAATAGATTGCTGCAAACAATTCATCACTCAACGTGTGAAAAAATGAACTATATGTTATTCGGGAACCATCCACCAAATGTTGACATTAATGTGTGTAAATAACGTTCGAATAACCAAAATACGTGTAACCAAATATCTAGGAGTATGTATTGATGACCAGCTAAACTGGAAGCTTCACACCAATACGGTTAGAACAAAACTGTCAAAAGTAGCAGCAATCATTTACAAAGCAAGTTGTTTAATTCATCATGATAGAACGTACATACTGTATTGTTCCCTGTTCTTGCCATATATTAGCATTGCCGGAAGAATTGCGGCTGATTACATCAATGGACGTTTTCAAAGCACGCCTCAAAACGCACTATTTTAAACTCGCTTTTAATGTGTAATATGTTGTTTTAAGGGTATCCATCTTCCTATTCATTGCACAATCTATTTTAATTGAGTTTTAATTTGGTTTATAACTTTTTGCTCTCTTAGTCTCACTTTTAATAAATATGTAGTCTTTTCTTTCTTATATATAATTTATAGCCATAATGTTTATTTTAATGACGCTATTTTAAAACAAGTATCAGACTAAATTTATGTTTACACCACTAAGTCTTATGTATGTATATTGTTTTATTTTAGCGACTCTGTACACACTATTGAACAGAGTCGTACTCTGGAGACTAGTGTATAAATAAAGTTAATTATTATTATTATTACTTATGTGAATTATCAACACTTTTACATGTAAGATTGAGAATCTAGATAATCGGGTATGGGGGCTCTTATTTGGCTCTGGACGAATTTTACACAGCGCTGTGCATTGATAAACTATCATGTAATGACAGTAATTACGTTCCACTTCCTTGCAAATATACCTTATTCCGTCTCAACGGTGTTCTCGTTCAACAACACCAATAGGCTAAAGGACTCGCTCACTGGACGAGGAGCATCACATCGAGTCAGTGGCATCGTTCTCCACCCAAAGTTGTTAATTTGTATACCGCACCAGACAACGTTTACTGTTGATAAAACAGATAAGAGGCAATCAATACAGCTATCCTGGAAATGTCTTCCAGTGTACAGCATTGGGAAAAAAGAAGGCCCACCTACAGTCAGACCAACTGATATATCTGGACCTAGTTCAGATGCAGCAGCATCAGCCCAACGATGTAACCACGTGTGGGTGTTTACTCGTTTGCTATCAACACGTGATAGCTTACCAGTGCACAGCGCTGTGTCAATTTCTTTCAGCACCAACATCCACAACAGCGGTACAACCCTGGACTGTTGCGAAGGTCATTCATATATTAAGAAAACCTCTCTCTCAGATATGTAATAATTAATTTCGAACTGGTATATTCCCAACACGTATGAAAATTGCCAATGTTATACCCATCTTTAAAAGTGTTACGAAAACCGACGTTACAAATTATAGGCCAATTTATATATTGCCGCAATAAAAAAAAATCATGAGAAAACTGTTCCTTGCCAGAACAGACAGCTTTTTAAATGCAAATAACATATTATATTCAAATCAGTACGGTTTCCGTGCAAATATGTACATGTCACATGCTGTATTGGAATTGATTGAGGAAATCACAAATGCTAAGGACAGTAAAACGCATGCCGTCGGTGAATTTATTGATCTGAAAAAGGCGTTCGGTACAATAGGCCATGAGATACTTACAAACAAACTAATTATTATTGGAATAACGTGGAATAACAAATGATTGGATTAAAAGCTACCTTTCGAACACGAAGCAATTTGAATATATTGACGGGTGCGTTTCGGAGCTATTGGATGTCACATGTGAAGTTCCGCAAGGGTCTATTTTAGATCCACGTTTATTTGTCCTTTACGATAATGACATGTGTAACGTATCAACGTTAATAAAATTCATACTTTTTGCTGACGATACGAATACATTTTGTACCGGTAACAATCTGACAGAACTACGTGAAATGTTAAATAGAGAACTTGCCAAATTGTGCAAATAGATTGCTGCAAACAATTCATCACTCAACGTGTGAAAAAATGAACTATATGTTATTCGGGAACCATCCACCAAATGTTGACATTAATGTGTGTAAATAACGTTCGAATAACCAAAATACGTGTAACCAAATATCTAGGAGTATGTATTGATGACCAGCTAAACTGGAAGCTTCACACCAATACGGTTAGAACACAACTGTCAAAAGTAGCAGCAATCATTTACAAAGCATGTTGTTTAATTCATCATGATAGAACGTACATACTGTATTGTTCCCTGTTCTTGCCATATATTAGCATTGCCGGAAGAATTGCGGCTGATTACATCAATGGACGTTTTCAAAGCACGCCTCAAAACGCACTATTTTAAACTCGCTTTTAATGTGTAATATGTTGTTTTAAGGGTATCCATCTTCCTATTCATTGCACAATCTATTTTAATTGAGTTTTAATTTGGTTTATAACTTTTTGCTCTCTTAGTCTCACTTTTAATAAATATGTAGTCTTTTCTTTCTTATATATAATTTATAGCCATAATGTTTATTTTAATGACGCTATTTTAAAACAAGTATCAGACTAAATTTATGTTTACACCACTAAGTCTTATGTATGTATATTGTTTTATTTTAGCGACTCTGTACACACTATTGAACAGAGTCGTACTCTGGAGACTAGTGTATAAATAAAGTTAATTATTATTATTATTACTTATGTGAATTATCAACACTTTTACATGTAAGATTGAGAATCTAGATAATCGGGTATGGGGGCTCTTATTTGGCTCTGGACGAATTTTACACAGCGCTGTGCATTGATAAACTATCATGTAATGACAGTAATTACGTTCCACTTCCTTGCAAATATACCTTATTCCGTCTCAACGGTGTTCTCGTTCAACAACACCAATAGGCTAAAGGATTCGCTCACTGGACGAGGAGCATCACATCGAGTCAGTGGCATCGTTCTCCACCCAAAGTTGTTAATTTGTATACCGCACCAGACAACGTTTACTGTTGATAAAACAGATAAGAGGCAATCAATACAGCTATCCTGGAAATGTCTTCCAGTGTACAGCATTGGGAAAAGAGAAGGCCCACCTACAGTCAGACCAACTGATATATCTGGACCTAGTTCAGATGCAGCAGCATCAGCCCAACGATGTAACCACGTGTGGGTGTTTACTCGTTTGCTATCAACACGTGATAGCTTACCAGTGCACAGCGCTGTGTCAATTTCTTTCAGCACCAACATCCACAACAGCGGTACAACCCTGGACTGTTGCGAAGGTCATTCATATATTAAGAAAACCTCTCTCTCAGATATGTAATAATTAATTTCGAACTGGTATATTCCCAACACGTATGAAAATTGCCAATGTTATACCCATCTTTAAAAGTGTTACGAAAACCGACGTTACAAATTATAGGCCAATTTATATATTGCCGCAATAAAAAAAATCATGAGAAAACTGTTCCTTGCCAGAACAGACAGCTTTTTAAATGCAAATAACATATTATATTCAAATCAGTACGGTTTCCGTGCAAATATGTACATGTCACATGCTGTATTGGAATTGATTGAGGAAATCACAAATGCTAAGGACAGTAAAACGCATGCCGTCGGTGAATTTATTGATCTGAAAAAGGCGTTCGGTACAATAGGCCATGAGATACTTACAAACAAACTAATTATTATTGGAATAACGTGGAATAACAAATGATTGGATTAAAAGCTACCTTTCGAACACGAAGCAATTTGAATATATTGACGGGTGCGTTTCGAAGCTATTGGATGTCACATGTGAAGTTCCGCAAGGGTCTATTTTAGATCCACGTTTATTTGTCCTTTACGATAATGACATGTGTAACGTATCAACGTTAATAAAATTCATACTTTTTGCTGACGATACGAATACATTTTGTACCGGTAACAATCTGACAGAACTACGTGAAATGTTAAATAGAGAACTTGCCAAATTGTGCAAATAGATTGCTGCAAACAATTCATCACTCAACGTGTGAAAAAATGAACTATATGTTATTCGGGAACCATCCACCAAATGTTGACATTAATGTGTGTAAATAACGTTCGAATAACCAAAATACGTGTAACCAAATATCTAGGAGTATGTATTGATGACCAGCTAAACTGGAAGCTTCACACCAATACGGTTAGAACAAAACTGTCAAAAGTAGCAGCAATCATTTACAAAGCAAGTTGTTTAATTCATCATGATAGAACGTACATATTGTATTGTTCCCTGTTCTTGCCATATATTAGCATTGCCGGAAGAATTGCGGCTGATTACATCAATGGACGTTTTCAAAGCACGCTTCAAAACGCACTATTTTAAACTCGCTTTTAATGTGTAATATGTTGTTTTAAGGGTATCCATCTTCCTATTCATTGCACAATCTATTTTAATTGAGTTTTAATTTGGTTTATAAATTTTTGCTCTCTTAGTCTCACTTTTAATAAATATGTAGTCTTTTCTTTCTTATATATAATTTATACCCATAATGTTTATTTTAATGACGCTATTTTAAAACAAGTATCAGACTAAATTTATGTTTACACCACTAAGTCTTATGTATGTATATTGTTTTATTTTAGCGACTCTGTACACACTATTGAACAGAGTCGTACTCTGGAGACTAGTGTATAAATAAAGTTAATTATTATTATTATTACTTATGTGAATTATCAACACTTTTACATGTAAGATTGAGAATCTAGATAATCGGGTATGGGGGCTCTTATTTGGCTCTGGACGAATTTTACACAGCGCTGTGCATTGATAAACTATCATGTAATGACAGTAATTACGTTCCACTTCCTTGCAAATATACCTTATTCCGTCTCAACGGTGTTCTCGTTCAACAACACCAATAGGCTAAAGGACTCGCTCACTGGACGAGGAGCATCACATCGAGTCAGTGGCATCGTTCTCCACCCAAAGTTGTTAATTTGTATACCGCACCAGACAACGTTTACTGTTGATAAAACAGATAAGAGGCAATCAATACAGCTATCCTGGAAATGTCTTCCAGTGTACAGCATTGGGAAAAAAGAAGGCCCACCTACAGTCAGACCAACTGATATATCTGGACCTAGTTCAGATGCAGCAGCATCAGCCCAACGATGTAACCACGTGTGGGTGTTTACTCGTTTGCTATCAACACGTGATAGCTTACCAGTGCACAGCGCTGTGTCAATTTCTTTCAGCACCAACATCCACAACAGCGGTACAACCCTGGACTGTTGCGAAGGTCATTCATATATTAAGAAAACCTCTCTCTCAGATATGTAATAATTAATTTCGAACTGGTATATTCCCAACACGTATGAAAATTGCCAATGTTATACCCATCTTTAAAAGTGTTACGAAAACCGACGTTACAAATTATAGGCCAATTTATATATTGCCGCAATAAAAAAAAATCATGAGAAAACTGTTCCTTGCCAGAACAGACAGCTTTTTAAATGCAAATAACATATTATATTCAAATCAGTACGGTTTCCGTGCAAATATGTACATGTCACATGCTGTATTGGAATTGATTGAGGAAATCACAAATGCTAAGGACAGTAAAACGCATGCCGTCGGTGAATTTATTGATCTGAAAAAGGCGTTCGGTACAATAGGCCATGAGATACTTACAAACAAACTAATTATTATTGGAATAACGTGGAATAACAAATGATTGGATTAAAAGCTACCTTTCGAACACGAAGCAATTTGAATATATTGACGGGTGCGTTTCGGAGCTATTGGATGTCACATGTGAAGTTCCGCAAGGGTCTATTTTAGATCCACGTTTATTTGTCCTTTACGATAATGACATGTGTAACGTATCAACGTTAATAAAATTCATACTTTTTGCTGACGATACGAATACATTTTGTACCGGTAACAATCTGACAGAACTACGTGAAATGTTAAATAGAGAACTTGCCAAATTGTGCAAATAGATTGCTGCAAACAATTCATCACTCAACGTGTGAAAAAATGAACTATATGTTATTCGGGAACCATCCACCAAATGTTGACATTAATGTGTGTAAATAACGTTCGAATAACCAAAATACGTGTAACCAAATATCTAGGAGTATGTATTGATGACCAGCTAAACTGGAAGCTTCACACCAATACGGTTAGAACAAAACTGTCAAAAGTAGCAGCAATCATTTACAAAGCAAGTTGTTTAATTCATCATGATAGAACGTACATATTGTATTGTTCCATGTTCTTGCCATATATTAGCATTGCCGGAAGAATTGCGGCTGATTACATCAATGGACGTTTTCAAAGCACGCCTCAAAACGCACTATTTTAAACTCGCTTTTAATGTGTAATATGTTGTTTTAAGGGTATCCATCTTCCTATTCATTGCACAATCTATTTTAATTGAGTTTTAATTTGGTTTATAAATTTTTGCTCTCTTAGTCTCACTTTTAATAAATATGTAGTCTTTTCTTTCTTATATATAATTTATAGCCATAATGTTTATTTTAATGACGCTATTTTAAAACAAGTATCAGACTAAATTTATGTTTACACCACTAAGTCTTATGTATGTATATTGTTTTATTTTAGCGACTCTGTACACACTATTGAACAGAGTCGTACTCTGGAGACTAGTGTATAAATAAAGTTAATTATTATTATTATTACTTATGTGAATTATCAACACTTTTACATGTAAGATTGAGAATCTAGATAATCGGGTATGGGGGCTCTTATTTGGCTCTGGACGAATTTTACACAGCGCTGTGCATTGATAAACTATCATGTAATGACAGTAATTACGTTCCACTTCCTTGCAAATATACCTTATTCCGTCTCAACGGTGTTCTCGTTCAACAACACCAATAGGCTAAAGGACTCGCTCACTGGACGAGGAGCATCACATCGAGTCAGTGGCATCGTTCTCCACCCAAAGTTGTTAATTTGTATACCGCACCAGACAACGTTTACTGTTGATAAAACAGATAAGAGGCAATCAATACAGCTATCCTGGAAATGTCTTCCAGTGTACAGCATTGGGAAAAGAGAAGGCCCACCTACAGTCAGACCAACTGATATATCTGGACCTAGTTCAGATGCAGCAGCATCAGCCCAACGATGTAACCACGTGTGGGTGTTTACTCGTTTGCTATCAACACGTGATAGCTTACCAGTGCACAGCGCTGTGTCAATTTCTTTCAGCACCAACATCCACAACAGCGGTACAACCCTGGACTGTTGCGAAGGTCATTCATATATTAAGAAAACCTCTCTCTCAGATATGTAATAATTAATTTCGAACTGGTATATTCCCAACACGTATGAAAATTGCCAATGTTATACCCATCTTTAAAAGTGTTACGAAAACCGACGTTACAAATTATAGGCCAATTTATATATTGCCGCAATAAAAAAAAATCATGAGAAAACTGTTCCTTGCCAGAACAGACAGCTTTTTAAATGCAAATAACATATTATATTCAAATCAGTACGGTTTCCGTGCAAATATGTACATATCACATGCTGTATTGGAATTGATTGAGGAAATCACAAATGCTAAGGACAGTAAAACGCATGCCGTCGGTGAATTTATTGATCTGAAAAAGGCGTTCGGTACAATAGGCCATGAGATACTTACAAACAAACTAATTATTATTGGAATAACGTGGAATAACAAATGATTGGATTAAAAGCTACCTTTCGAACACGAAGCAATTTGAATATATTGACGGGTGCGTTTCGGAGCTATTGGATGTCACATGTGAAGTTCCGCAAGGGTCTATTTTAGATCCACGTTTATTTGTCCTTTACGATAATGACATGTGTAACGTATCAACGTTAATAAAATTCATACTTTTTGCTGACGATACGAATACATTTTGTACCGGTAACAATCTGACAGAACTACGTGAAATGTTAAATAGAGAACTTGCCAAATTGTGCAAATAGATTGCTGCAAACAATTCATCACTCAACGTATGAAAAAATGAACTATATGTTATTCGGGAACCATCCACCAAATGTTGACATTAATGTGTGTAAATAACGTTCGAATAACCAAAATACGTGTAACCAAATATCTAGGAGTATGTATTGATGACCAGCTAAACTGGAAGCTTCACACCAATACGGTTAGAACAAAACTGTCAAAAGTAGCAGCAATCATTTACAAAGCAAGTTGTTTAATTCATCATGATAGAACGTACATATTGTATTGTTACCTGTTCTTGCCTTATATTAGCTATTGCAGCGAAATATGGGGTAACACCTATGTCTCAAACATCAGGTGTATTACTATCCTGCAGAAACGAGTTAAATTTAAGACAGCGATTATATTGTATAAGGCACATCACACTGAACTACCAAATAGTTTGTAAACAATGTTTAAACGGTATGTCTCAACACATGGTACTCGACAGAAAGACATCATTCGAAGTCATCGTGCGCGTACCACACAAAAGTCAATGTGCATTTCTGTTTGAAGAGTAAAACTGTGGAATGCCCTACATGAAAGCATCACCAGCAGTAGTAGAATAAAGGCGTTTAAACAAAAATATAAGTCCCATCTCCTATGTGTGTACTAGATCTATAAAAACATCAACATAATTATAACAAGACATTACATAGTCTAGGCACTGTATATTGCATTATTTGTGAATGTGAAATATTGTGTAATATGTTGTAATAGTACAATAAGTAACCATGATGGTTGGGGTGAACCAAACGTAAGTACTACACTTCTGTTCACCCCCTTTAAACCAACACTTATGAGTCTTTTCTGTCCGCATGTTGAGGATGTTGTATATTGGAACAACGGGATGTGCAAATGTTTTATGTTGTTGTTGGATACAAATAACTTACTTACTATTACACACCAAAGGCAACTGTTGTCACCATTACCGTATTTATTACTACCATACATCCGCCCGTGGAGTAACACTCCAAAGGCAACTGTTATCACCATTACCGTATGTATTACTACCTTACATCCACCCGTGGAGTAACACATCAAGGGCAACTGTTATCAGCATTACCCTATATATTACTACTTTACACCCACCCGTGGAGTAACACACCAAGGGCAACTGTTATCACCATTACCGTATTTATTACTACCTTACATCCACCCGTGGGGTAACACACCAAGGGCAACTGTAATCACCATTACGGTATTTATTACCACTTTACACCCACCCGTGAAGTAACACACCAACGACAACTGTTATCATCATTACCGTATGTATTACTACCTTACATCCACCCGTGGGGTAACACACCAAGAGCAACTGTAATCACCATTACGGTATTTATTATCACTTTACACCAACCCGTGAAGTAACACACCAACGGCAACTGTTATCATCATTACCGTATTTATTACCACCTTACACACACACGTGGAGTAACACACCAAGGACAACTGTTATCACCATTACGGTATTTATTACCACCTTACACCCACCTGTGGAGTTACACACCAAGGACAACTGTTATCACCATTACCGTATTTATTACTACCTTACACCCACCCGTGGAGTAACACACCAAGGATAACTGTAATCACCATTACTGTATTTATTACTACCTTACATCCAACCGTGGACTAACACACCAGGGCAACTGTTGTCACCATTGCGGTATTTATTACTTCCTTACACCCACCGTGGAGTAACACACCAAGGGCAAATGTTATCACCATTACCGTATTTATTACTACCTTACAGCGCCCGTGGAGTAACACACCAAGGGCATCTGTTATCACCATTACTGTATTTATTACTACCTTACACCCATCCGTGGAGTAACACACAAGGGGCAACTGTTATCACCATTACCGTATTTATTACCAACATACACCCATCCGTGGAGTAACACACCAGGGGCAACTGTTATCACCATTACCGTATTTATTACTACCTTACACCCATCCGTGGAGTAACACACCAGGGGCAACTGTAATCACCATTACGGTATTTATTACCACTTTACACCCACCCGTGAAGTAACACACCAACGACAACTGTTATCATCATTACCGTATGTATTACTACCTTACATCCACCCGTGGGGTAACACACCAAGGGCAACTGTAATCACCATTACGGTATTTATTACCACTTTACACCAACCCGTGAAGTAACACACCAACGGCAACTGTTATCATCATTGCCGTATTTATTACCACCTTACACACACACGTGGAGTAACACACCAAGGACAACTGTTATCACCATTACGGTATTTATTACCACCTTACACCCACCTGTGGAGTTACACACCAAGGACAACTGTTATCACCATTACCGTAGTTATTACTACCTTACACCCACTCGTGGAGTAACACACCAAGGATAACTGAAATCACCATTACTGTTTTTATTACTACCTTACATCCACCCGTGGAGTAACACACCAGGGCAACTGTTGTCACCATTGCGGTATGTATTACTTCCTTACACCCACCGTGGAGTAACACACCAAGGGCAAATGTTATCACCATTACCGTATTTATTACTACCTTACATCGCCCGTGGAGTAACACACCAAGGGCATCTGTTATCACCATTACTGTATTTATTATTACCTTACACCCATCCGTGGAGTAACACACAAGGGGCAACTGTTATCACCATTACCGTATTTATTACCACCTTACACCCATCCGTGGAGTAACACACCAACGACAACTGTTATCATCATTACCGTATGTATTACTATCTTACATCCACCCGTGGGGTAACACACCAAGGGCAACTGTAATCACCATTACGGTATTTATTACCACTTTACACCAACCCGTGAAGTAACACACCAACGGCAACTGTTATCATCATTACCGTATTTATTACCACCTTACACACACACGTGGAGTAACACACCAAGGACAACAGTTATCACCATTACGGTATTTATTACCACCTGACACCCACCTGTGGAGTTACACACCAAGGACAACTGTTATCACCATTACCGTATTTATTACTACCTTACACCCACCCGTGGAGTAACACACCAAGGATAACTGTAATCACCATTACTGTATTTATTACTACCTTACATCCACCCGTGGACTAACACACCAGGGCAACTGTTGTCACCATTGCGGTATTTATTACTTCCTTACACCCACCGTGGAGTAACACACCAAGGGCAAATGTTATCACCATTACCGTATTTATTACTACCTTACATCGCCCGTGGAGTAACACACCAAGGGCATCTGTTATCACCATTACTGTATTTATTACTACCTTACACCCATCCGTGGAGTAACACACAAGGGGCAACTGTTATCACCATTACCGTATTTATTACCAACATACACCCATCCGTGGAGTAACACACCAGGGGCAACTGTTATCACCATTACCGTATTTATTACTACCTTACACCCATCCGTGGAGTAACACACCAGGGGCAGCAGTTTTCATAATTACCGTATTTGTTACTACCTTACACCCACCCGTGGAGTAACACACTAGAGGCGACTTTTATCACCGTTACCGTATTTTGATCTTAAACTCACTCGTATTGACTATTTAATTGATTCTGTCGACAATTAACGTAATTTTCGTTCTTCCAACCCTCGCTCGCCGTGAACTCGACGAGAAGAGTTGTAAGGGCGACATAAGTGGCGCCACCTAAGGGCGCTTGTGTAGTCTAGGCTTTACACCAAGGCAAGCGGTGAAGGAATATCCTCTAGAATAGCACATCGCAAAAAAGGAAGTTAGTAATTATAAACAATTGCATGTGCTATGTAACGAAATTGCCAATTGGTCCATCAAAATCCGACGAACGGAACATGCGTAGAATGAGGCGAATGGATATCGGCACCCGGCAGGAGATACTCTTTCAGTATCCCCATGCTAGGACATTGATATGTAGATGCCGTTGTTGCTGGCATTACAACACATGAGACAGATTCATCAACATTGTATAACGATATCGCTAAAGATCAATAAGCACATATATGGTGGAAGTATAATGGAGCCTATACGGCCATTACAGACACGTCTCTATTTTGTTTTGCCTGGAGGTGATCTTTGAGTAATAACTCAATTCCGAGATTTTATTGATCCATACCTTTCTAGCTCGGCCTCCCCTGTTCCCCCTCTTACGGTGACATGGAGGATTTCTTTTGACGATGGCGTTGTTGCGTGTGGTGTGTGGTGTGTCCGTTCCACTGGAACTTTCCAGCCATACCCACATATCATGTGACGGATTGACTGCATGGGTAACGCTGTGGACTCAGAAAGAGCCTTTCGGCGCTTATGCAATTATGTCGCAGGTCAGCGTATTATTTCCATATCAGTAAAACATGGAAAAGTAATTTTCGTAGTACGGTAACTTTGCTATTCGGGTAACTCTGGCTAAGATCACTATGTCCACCATCTGACAACAAAACATATGTTATATCGGATAGGGTATGTCCCGCGTTGCTTAATACCGAGCATACACATTCATGCCAAACACTTAACATACATATTATGTAGTTTTGACTATGTGCTAGTAGATAGTAGGGGCTGCTCGGTCTCAAAACCCTACTTATAAAAAATAATTTAATGACCACTAAACGATATTGCACACTGCAGACGTAAGCAATAATGCGAGACTAGTCCTATGTATAAAAAAGATCAAAGGCTTGTTGTTTGACACTAATGAGTTTCGGAAACCTACTTATAAAAAACGTGATTGATGAGCGATGTAATTTGATACTAATTGGATGATTGACAGTACCACTAGAGATGCCACCTAGCGGTGAGTGCAGAGAGTATTTTAGTCCTAGCGATCAACGCCGTACCTAGAGCGTGCTGACGTAAGCAATAAGCGTTTAATAACCACGCTAAAACCATGCAACGTTTAGTTTCGTACTTTTAACGTAGTCCTCAACGTGCTGACGTAAGCAATAATGCATTTGTAGTGTATGCCACCTAGCGGTGAGATATAACCGGGGTAAAACCCTGCATAATCGTTGGCGACGGTATAGCTCTCTTAGCAGAGTGTTCGCCTAGGGATCGAAAGGTTCCGGGTTTGAACCCTAGTCGCAACTTTTTAGTGTTGGTATATAAGGGATGGCGGTAGCGGGTGATCGGTAGTCGGTACGATGTCGTCGCCTATAAGGTTTGGTGGATAGCGGTCGTTCTTGTCGAATATGTATATGCGTCGACTGTCGGCGTTCGGTCGGGGCTATCGATCCGTCGAGCACGCCTATCAGAATAGGAAAGCGATATTCTACGAGGACGTGGAATGTGCCGAAATAATCAAAAGTTCGCGAAGCTCTTATGCAGCGAAACGACGCGGTTACGACATTCGACTAAAGAGAACGAGAAACAAATGGACCGACGTTAGGGTGAAATGTATGAGGATGTTGTTGAGGAGGAAGTTTGACGGATCGAGCGATTTGAAGGCAGCACTGTTGGCGACCGGGGACGCCGAATTGGTGGAATGGATAGCGAGTAAGGAGGGTTTCTGGGGTAGCGGAATCGCGGGCGATGTGGGGAAGAACATGCTCGGTAAACTGTTGATGGAGTTGCGCGATGAGTATAAAGACGAGTAAAAAAGTGTTCGTCGTTCAGTCGTGAAAAATGAACGGACCGTCGTTGAAGCATCCTTTTAGGTGTATAGTAGCCGGTCCTACGGGATGCGGTAAGACGACGTTCGTCGAGCGTTTGATACCTTACGACACTATGATCGATCCGCCGCCGGAGAAAATCCTGTGGTGTTACGGACAGTGGCAGAGCGGCTACGCGTCTATGTCTTCCAAAATAGAGTTCGTAGACGGTCTGCCGGATCCGAAACGTTTAGACGGTAAAGCGAGAACGCTTCTAGTACTCGACGACCTCATGGAGGAGACCGATAGCCGGGTGACGGTACTATTTACTAAAAAAAAGTCATCATTGTAATACGTCGGTCGTACAATTGCGACAGAACATGTTTTCGAAAGGGAAAGAAAACCGTACAATCAGCCTGAACGCTCAATACATAGTGCTATTCAAGAGCCCACGAGACGCGGGTCAAGTAGGTCACCTAGCGAAACAGATGTACCCGGGAAAGGTCAACTACATGATAGAGGCTTTCAAAGACGCGACGTCGTCGGCGTACGGCTATCTATTCGTGGATCTGAAACAGGAAACGGAAGAGGACATGCGTCTGCGTACGTGCATATTTCCGGACGATCGCCTTCAGTACGTGTACGTACGGAAGGGTGGCGGCGGTGGTGGTGGCGGTGGCGTCGGCGGACTATAAGAAGAGAGGGACGACGACGCTTCCGTTTATTAGTCGCTATGAAGGCGCGCGTGACGGGAGCGAAGAGACGGCCGAAGGTGGCGGGACCGACGAATCAAATAAAGAGACACATCGTCGCCCTGCAGCTGTTGGAGAGACATAGGCGGAACATCGCTCTGCGAAAAGCCCTACTCGCCCACGCGGACACCGGTCTCATTTGTAGTCTGTGCGATTGCGCGTACAACATTCTGAAAGGGAACGTGAAGTTGTCGCCGAAACAGAAACGCGTATTGTCGAAATACCGGGATCACCTGCGTAAACTCGTCGACAAACACGTCACGCGTAAGCAGAAGCGTGTCATCTTGCAAAAGGGTGCGGGTGGTTTTCTGACGGCCATGCTAGCGCCGTTAGCGAGTACCGTTATCTTGCCGCTGCTCAGACAGGTGTTCGGCGGCGGCGGCGCCGGCAGTAATTGATGCAGTACGCGAAGAAGATGGCGTTGGTCGATCCACGATTGGTGGAATGCCTTCTGCCACGCGTCGATCAGTCGTCGAGCACGCCTCGATCACGTGTGCTGAATAGCCTTGACAGCGACATGAAGGACATTCTAGAACGTTCGGATTTATCGGAACGAGAAAAGGTAGCGTCGTACAATCAACTGCTGAGTCTGTACAATACGATAGAGGCGGCTCGAGCGGCGCAACCGGTACGCGTGTCGGTGGTGAACAGCGGCGAGACACCCGCGGTACCGGTGGCGCCAGCAGCGGCGGCTGCGGTGGCGCCACCACCGTCGGAGGTGATAGAGCGCGAAATCGTAGCCAGTATGCCGAAAACGTTGAAAGAGAAGACGAGACTGCTGATCGAAAAAATGAAAGCCGATCCGTTGTCTCGATGGAACGATCGCGGTGAATTCATGTACGACGATAAAGCGATCGCGGGGAGTAATATGGTCGATCTAGTAAACGATCTCATGCGAACGAGATCGAAGACGACGGCGCCCGTAGGATGGCGGGAGTTCGGATTGCACATGAAGGATATGAATATCCCTATGGAATTCGTAGGCAACCCGCGCTATCGTTCGTACGTGGAGCGACGACGGAAGCAGCTACTAGAAGAGAGGATGACGATGCCGTCGACGTCTAGTTCATCAGCAGCGCCGTCGGAGCGGAGATGTCGTACTCGGATGCGAGGCGAACCTAAACGCAGATCCTCTTCGTTGGACGTCACGGCGTGGGATACGTTGTCGTGATGACGTCACGACGCGCGATCATCATCGTCGTCATCGTCGGCTTCACCATCGCGCTTATCGCACTCTATATCATCGTATCATCATCGCCGTCGTCGTCGTCGTCGTCATGGTGTCCGGGTGGAGTCGTCGTCGTCCAAAACGAAAGCCTCGACAGCAACGAAACGTCGACGTCGACGACGACGAGCTGAATAACGCGTACTTCGATCCGAAACGGGTGGGGAGTTACGGAGGCGTCGACGAGTTGCACCGGGCGTCGAAGCTCCGACGTCCGGCCGTCGAGAGGTGGCTATCGTCGCAGGACGCGTATACCCTACACAAACCGGTTAGACGTCATTTCAAACGACGTCGCGTCATCGTGGGCGGTCGAAACCAGCAGTGGCAAGCCGATCTGGTCGACTTGACTAGACTGAGAACGCACAACGACGGTATAACATTCCTATTGACGGTGATCGATGTGTTTTCGAAGCGGGCGTGGTGCGTTCCGTTGAAGAATAAGTCCGGCACGTCGCTCGTCGCGGCCTTCGAGCGCCTGCTGAACGACGACGTTACGCCGCACACGCTGCAGACCGATAAGGGGAGCGAGTTTTTGAACCGACCCCTGCAAACGTTGCTAAAGAGTCGCGGCGTTCATCATTTCGTGACGCATAACGAGGAGACCAAAGCGAGCGTCGTGGAATGGTTTAATCGAACTTTGAAGACGCGTATGTGGCGCTATTTTACGAAACACGAAACGCTGCGCTACCTAGAGGCGTTACCGGATTTCGTGCGATCGTACAACAACGCCTACCACCGAAACATCGGTAGGACGCCGGCGAGTGTCGACGCGACGAATGAGGAGGCCGCATGGCAACGACAGTACTGGGGTGGTGGCGGCGATCGACGAGGAAATCCGAAACTACGCGTGGGAGATCGCGTACGTATCAGCAAGACGAGGGGGTAATTTCAAAAAAGGATACATGGCTAACTGGAGCGAGGAGCTGTTCACCGTCGTAGAGGTGCATCCGTCCGAACCGTCCGTTTATCACCTGAAGGACGACGCCGAGACGCCGATAGAGGGCGCCTTCTACGAACCGGAACTACAACGCGTAGTCGTTCCGAAAGACAAACTATATCGCGTGGAGGCGGTTCTACGGCGTCGTCGGCGTCGTGGCGGCGGCGTTTCGGAGGCGCTCGTAAAATGGAGCGGATATCCGGCCTTATTCAACAGCTGGATCGACGCCGAGTCGCTCGTGGACCTATGAATCGTTGGACGCGTCACACCGGCTGCTGGCGACTGCACGAGGCGGGACTATGCAACGGATCTTCGTTCTTACCGTATAAAGGTCCCTGCTGCATCGACAGCGCGCAGTGGCGAGACGATGCGCGGCGACGACGAAACTACCTCGAGTGGCGATCGAGGAACGAACGCCGACGAATCATCCGTCGTCGACGACAACGCGGACTCCATCGACGCTACAACCACTGCCGAACCCGTTCCATGGCGAATCTGCGGCAAAGAATGCCCTAAGGCCGAAATCGTGTTCCTCTGTCAGGTCGTCGTCCTGTACTTCGTCATCGCCGTTAGTATATACAATCTGACGAAAGGTCAAGGTGACTCCAACCTGTGGACGGCGCTGCTGAGCAGCTGTCTCGGTTACCTGCTCCCGAGTCCGTCTATGAGTGTCGGCGGCGGCGAACGTCGACGACAACGCGATGGCGGTCTCGTCTGATTTTTACCTGACGCTGCCGAGCAACGCGTCTATGAAACGTCACCCCGAAAATACGTTGACGCACTACGTCACGACGTTGCCGCGACGTTTCGACCTGTCGGGGGAGTGGGAATGCGGCGCGGTGTCGGTACAGTATCCGCACACGTGGTACAACGTGAGAGAGAAGGACGCCTACTTCTATCTGACTTGCGCGGCGGGCGAACCGGGTGTTTACACGCAGATAGACAAAGACGGCTCGACCGTGCTGATATATCGTCAGACGACGATTCCTCACGGTTTCTACAACAACGTTTATACGGTGTTGAACAGGATCAACGAGGCGCTAGAGAAATTACACACCAGGAAGGTCAAGGCCGTGCTAGAATACTGCGCCGTCTCTAACCGATTTACGCTACGTATGTCGGCGGGTGTCGAATTTAGCATACCTCATTCGAGCCGCCTGAGGCACGTGCTAGGTTTCCATAGCAACACGATCATGAGTTTGTCCGCGTACGGTCCCGCGCCGGCGACGAAGCCCGTCATCAGCACGTCGCCCGCCGCGTACACGTTCGAGTACGAAGGTCGCGATACGGTGAGCATGTCGGCGGGCATCGAGAGTCTGTACGTGTACACGGATCTCGTGGAACAGCGCGTCGTCGGTGACGTGTGCGCGCCGCTCCTTCGAAACATCGCCGTCCGCGGTGGAACGGTGACGTTATTTCGGAGACGTTCGATCGCGTGCAATACGTGAAGCTGCTGCGGAATCAATTCGACGAGGTCGAAGTCGATATAAGAGAAGATCACGGCCAACCGATAGCATTCGAGCAGGGGAAGGTGGTGACGACGCTTCACTTCAGACACTGTAAATCGAAATTGTTTTAACATGCCGTCGTCGAAGAACCCGTACGTGGACTACTACGTTCGTCAGGTCGGCGGACAGCTGCAGGTCTTCGTCGGCGCTCGGGGTCAACGAGGTCACGGTCTGGGTAATCTCTTCGGGAGTCTGTTTCGAAGCGCCATGCCGCTTATCAAGAGGGGCGCGATGGCGTTGGGAAAACGAGCGCTCAACACCGGCATGCACGTGGCGCGCGACGTCGTCGCCGGCGGCAATCTGAAACAGTCGCTAAAAAGGCGCGCGAAGGAGGCCGGCGCCGATCTTCTCGACGGCCTATTGAATCCGCAGGCAGCGCCGCCAAAGAAGAAGAAGAGAAAGAAACAAACGCAGCAGCAGCGCCGTCCCCGCGCCGGCGGCGTCGGCGTAAAGAGAGCGCGCTTAGCGGCGACGGCCGTCAGTAGGCGGAAAAGAGCGCGTCGAACGGACATATTCGACGAGTAACGATGGAGCGCGCAATCGAGAACGGTCAGTGGACCGTCTACCAGCCGGGTTCGGGCTATACGGACCTTCGAGTGTACGTGCGCTTCATAGTGGTGACGCCGCGGTGCGATACCGATCTGACGGCCGCCGCCGCGTTGGCGCCGGTCAACAATTTCCTGCATACGATATTCAGTCAACTCGACGCGTTGCTGACGTCGCCGTCGACCAATACGTACGCGTACAGCGCCTACGGAAGAAAAAAACGCACCGACGACGCCGCGGCGGCAGCGGCATAAAGAGGGTGCGCGTAGCGGCGACGGTCGTCAGTAGGCGGAAGACGTCGACCGGACGACAACGATGGCGTTCGTGAACGGCTCGACGTGCGAGGGCGTGAAGGCCGAACTGGAGCTGTTCAGCGGACCGGTGACGCAGACGAGCATCGAGAGTAGTCATTGGACCGTCTACCAGCCGCTGACGACTCTCGACGCCGGCGGCCCTATCGAGTTCCTCGTGCCGGGTTCGGGCGAAGACTATACGGCCCTGGCGAGCGTTCAACTGTACGTGCGCTTCAAAGTGACGCGGGGGGACGGTACCGATCTGGCGGCGGCCGCCACGTTGGCGCCGGTCAACAATTTCCTGCATTCGATGATCAATCAAATCGACGTGTCGCTGAACAACACCCTCGTGACGCCGTCGACCAATACGTACGCGTACCGGGCCTACCTCGAGACGTTGCTAAGTTACGGTAGCGACGCGAAACGTTCGCATCTCACGGGTTCGTTGTGGTACAAAGACACCGCCGGACGGAAGGACACGCTCGGCAACGCCAACGTCGGTTTCGAGGCGCGACGCCTCGCGACGGCCGATAGCAACGAGGTGGAGATGATGGGACGTCTGCACATCGACGCGTTTATGCTAAACAGACAACTACCGAACGGCGTCGACACGAAAGTGCGCTCGAAGGACGCCTTCTCGATCATGGGCGCGCAAGCCGTACCGGGGTGGCGCGTCGTGCTGCAGGCGATTCGACTGCACGTGCGAAAAGTGAAGTTGAACCCGGCCGTCCAGATGGGACATATCAAAGCGTGGGGGTTGGGAACGGCTAAGTTTCCGATGCGCCGCGTCGACTGCAAATCGTTCTCGATAACGGCGGGTACGCTATCGCACACGCACGAGAACCTGTACATGGGCGCGATTCCGAAACGCCTCTTCCTGATGATGATCGATAACGTCGCCTTCAACGGCGACTACACTAGAAATCCGTTCGACGCGCGTCACAACGACATAAACTTCCTGACGCTCGTCGTCGACGGACGTCAGGTGCCGAGCAAGCCGCTGCTGCCGAACTTCCCTCACAACCGGTACGTGCGGAGCTACATGAATCTCTTCGAGGCGACCGGAAAGGCGTTCGAGGACGAGGGGAACGACGTATCGCGCACGGACTTCGGCGCCGGCTACAGCATCTTCGGTTTCGACCTGACCCCCGAATGTTGCGACGGCAACCATTTCAACGTCGTGCGTCAGGGGAGCGTGGGCGTCGAAACGCATTTCGGGACGCCGCTACCGCTTCCGGTGAACGTCGTCGTGTACGCGGAATTCGAGACGGTGATCGAGATCGACCGGAACCGGAACGTCGTGTACGACTGGTAGTAACTATGGATATGTTTCAACTGATGCGTCGTCTGGAACACGATACGTACGCTAAACGTATCGTCGTCGGCTTCGGGCCTAAAGTCGCGCTACTTACCGCCGTCGCCGCCACCGCCACCTACCTGACGGCCTTCGTGTGCAACACCGACGACGGCGGCGAACCGGGACAGCTGTGGGTGGCCGTCTACGTCGGCGCCGACCGACGAGGCGAGTACTTCGATTCGTACGGTCTGCCGCCGCTGCACGCCGACTTCCGCGCCTTCCTGCGCCGTCACTGCGGCGACGCGTGGACGTACAACGACAAGCGGCTGCAGAGCGTCATATCTTACGTGTGCGGACAATATTGCGTAGCCTACCTTCTCCTCCGATGTCGCGGGATGCCGTTGACGACGTTCCAGAGCCTATTCGGCACCAATCGGGTGAACAATGACTGTCTCGTATACGAATAATTAAAACCTCATTAATTATACCGCTTTTACGTGTATAGTAGTAGAAACAAAAAACAAACAAATGATGTACACAATTGTTGGTGTTTATTATTACCCACACATACATACATACAGAAACTACCCCTAGGGGTGGTGGTGGGGGTTAGGTTAGTAGACGAGTTAGACGAGTGTTTACGAGTTAGACGAGTATCGGCGCCGTAGTGACGCCGTCGTCGAGCACGCGGCGTTTAGCGTAGAATAACTCAACGCCGCGCGCTCTTGAACGTACGTCAACACGGACGAGTCTTTCACTTGGAAACCGCGGTTCCAGCCGACGCCGTTGCGACGGTCGCGCAGTATGGCGAGGAAGGTGTGCTCGTCGATGTCGGCGTTCTGTCGCTTGCTTAGTCCCTTCGTGCTGTACTTCGGTCCGGCGGTGCCGCCGAAGCAGTAGTAGGTTTTGCTGCACAGCGCCACGATTCCGTCGCCGCGCCAATCTTCTTTGAAGAGGCCCGGCGTTCGACGATCGAACAGGCGTCGGCGCGCGCAACAGGCCGCCGCGCCGTCGTACGTAGGCGTCCACGTGCGCGTCGCAGCATTCGGCCGGAAACCAGAGCGAACGATTCCGGAAGTAGTGTTCGCGACGTTCTTCCGGTACGAGCGCGTCGAAATCACGTCCGGCTAGGGCTATGTACGCCGATTCGGTGTCCATAGCGCAGTACTGGAAGAGCGGACGGGGAATGTAGTCGTCGACGAAATCGTAATAAAATTCCAGCATTCTCAATTTTGCGTACTGCAATACGAAATAGCCGATATGTATCGGCAGGCCGTAGACGATTTTACGCTTATTTAGCGCCACCTCGTACAGCGCGTCGTCGACGACGAAGTCCAGTTGCCGGAAGCGCCGATTGTTGACGAGCATCGACGCGCCGACCGGCGTCGCGTACTTGATTTCCCGGTGCCGATCGACGCGCGAAATCGTTTTCCCGTAGGAACTGTTCCCGAGAAGTTTAAAGGTATCGGCGATGATCTATTTGTCGGGATCGATATCGCCCTCGCGGCGCGCCGTCGAAACCGCGTCGCCGAAGCGACGAAAGCACGCTATCGGCGCGTACTCGACGATCTGGTAGACGCGCTCGACGACGAGCCCGTGTGCCAGATACCAGCGTAGGAGCGGCGTCGCGAGCACGATCGCCGCGCCGAAGTAGCTACCGACGAGCGTGCGTTGAGGTCGCGTGAGGAGATCGTGCGACTCGGCGTAGTCGCGCATGAACGGGCTGAGATGGTCGCGCACGATATCGACGTTCTTGAATACCGGCTGCATCTCGGCGAACTTGTCTCGCAGCGCTTCCGGTACGGCGATATCGCACTGCACGACGCCGAACAGAGAGCCGTCGCGCACCGCCTCCAGTATCGTCGAGAGCGTAATGGCGGTCGGCTGCGGTTGCCATCGTGACGCGATGGGCGGCGTCGGCACCGCCGGCGGTTGCACGGCGTGCCACTGGCACTCCCACATTTCGACGACTTCGTCGACGAAACGGCGCAGGTAGGCGGTCACGGCGATCGTCGCGGCGTACAGCGTCGTCATCGGTTGACCGTTGACGGCGTTCGTCGTCACGTGCGCCTGACACGTCGGGCAGCCGTGAAAATAGCAGCCGTGAAATTGATACGCCGTTCGCGTGGCGGCGCACCAGCCGTCGACTCGGTGATTTCCGATGCGTTTCTCGCGTCCGTTCAACTGGTGACGTATACGCGCGCCGGTTTCCGCCTCCACGCGCGTCAACCACTCCACGACCATACGGCCGTAGCGGTGCACGCGTTCCGCTCAAAAGGCGTTCTCAGCGCGTCGGCGCGTGTACCAGCCCGTCGGCATCTCCTGCATTATTGCCCATAGATAGAGGCCGTTTCCGTCGAAGCCTACTATCGATCGGCACGGCGCGCCGTCGCCGCCACGAATCGACGTCACGTCGGCCTCGTGGTGGCGCGCGAAGATGATCGACGGGCCGCCGATGATCTGCGCCTGCAGCAGACGGTGCAGATCTTTGTTCGGCTCGTTGAAGAGCGAGAAATGGATCGACTTCGGCAGGTCGTTGAACAGATACAATAACGTCAACCCCGGTACGCTGTTGGCGTACTTGAACATGTCGATACGTCGGTGCCGATAGAAGGCGAACTGGCGATCGACGGCCTCGAGAAACGGCGCCACGTCACGATTGTTATACCACACAAGAAAATCGCGCATCGACGTCATTCCCTCGTCGCGCCACGCCGTCGCGCAAATCTCGTACGCCTCCGCGGAGATTCCCTCGCGTTTCAGCTGGCTGTAGAAAGCTTCGCGCGACGGCAGGGCGGTTTCGTCCAGACGCGACAACGCGTCGATGTGCTCGTACGGAAAGTAGCCCTTCGTTGCCGAGCAACCGTACGCTTTCAGTAAGCGATCGTAGCTAACGCCGGGCGCGAGGTAATTCGTTATGTCCAGGAACTTCAACGTCGTCGTCGACAGGCACATGTAATTGTTCTGACGTTTAATGGTAAACGACGACGACGTGTGCTGCGCGTCGTCGATTATGAGCAGGGGGGTCAAGTACTTTTTGACGACGTTCAGGTCGTGCTTACCCGAATTGAATCCCAATACGGGCATTTGACGAAGGTACGTCCACAGCCGATCGGCGAGAGTGGCGTACGTTGACGCGTCGTCGTCGTCGTCGTCGCATCGTCGTCGCCGCCAGTCGGCGTCGAGCGCGTCGAGCGCCTCGAAGGTCGCGTTGTAGCGGGGACGTAGAATCGTGCATGCCGCCGCCCTCACCGCTTCCAGGTCGTCGATGAGGCGACGCGCGAGTTCCGACGAATCGCCGGTCGTGACGTAACAGCGCGCCGCTTCGTGACCGGGCACGTTCGACGCGACGCTCACGCTGAGCAGTTCGTGTCGCGCGATCCAGCGGCATTTGTCGCTATCCGTCGGCAGATCGTTATCGGCGAAATAGCACTCGAAATCGAACGTCGCGCGATACGGGTAGTAGCGCAGGTCGTCGTCGCCGACGTCGATGCCTTCGTCGTCGAGCCGCTTGAATACGGACGCCGTCGGTCGATAGACGCCGACGGGGAACACGTGACGAACGCCGCTTTCGCACGTCGCTTCGTGACGCCGTAAATGGTACACGCTCCGCCAGAGGACGCTGCCGCATTTCCCGCACTTGTACGTTTGCGTGTACGCGCGCTGATCGCTTATGTACGAGAAGTGCGACTCGTACAGGTTGACGTTCAGCGTCGTGTGGTGCTCTTCGCGCGATCGACGGACTAGTTCGGCGACGTCGTTCGTCAGTCGACGATAGACGACGACGTTGATGCCGAAAACCGTCTCCACGCGATGCAGTTCGTTCAGGCGCACGCCGCCGTTCGAGGCCGACGTGCGCGCGTCGCGACAATACCGCGCGTATAGACGTTTAGCGTCTTTCGTTAAACGGTTCGTATCGATGTGGCGGCCACTTTCGCCTCGTCTGTGACCTTGCAGGTGAAGTCCGATGCATCGGAAGAGACACAGATGGTCGTCGTAGGGCGTGCCTCGGTGATCATTCGTCAACGACACGATGGACCTGTTGAGGCGCACGTAGGCGGGAAGCGTCGTCACGCCAACGCAGCCGATAGGATGATTGATGATGACGTTCACGAAGTAGTTGGCGTTAGTTACGAGCTCGACGATCCATCCCGAGTCGGGACGCTGCGCGATGGCGTACTGCAGTACGTCGGTAGTGCGCACGGCGTCGAGGAATCGTTCGAATGAACGGCTATCGGTAACTAGGGCGGGTGTTTCGAGGAGGCGACCGCAACAGTTACACGAAGAATGAAAATATAGGTACCGACCCGACACCTTGTGGCGTAATACAAAACCATAGCTTACGTTAATTTTAAACGCGTTCTTTTGCGCGCGAAACATTTCCCTCAGACGCGGTTCGAGCACGCGCGTACTCGTACAGGAGGTCATACGATAGTTGTAACGCGACTGTATGGCACCGCGCGCCACCGACGTCTCTATGCTACGCCGGTGCTCGTCCACGACACGCTGTAGATCGTCGGGCGACGGCGGCGCCCTAGCGGCCGCCTCTTTCACTGATTCATTACTACTAGGAGGTGGTGGCGGCAGCGAACACAGCAGCCTCAGATGTCGTAGCATAGCGTAACGCGTGGTGAATAGCGTGCCACATTTTGGACACTCTCGACGTTTTACGCAGAGCGCTTCGTCGCCGCACCTTGTCGAACTCTTTACGTGTAGTTCGAACTTCGTCTGCGTCGCGAAATAGTGCCCACATTTCGGATATTGCCATATAGTAGGTGATGGTGGCATTCTCTCTAATGATATTTTTTCGAACGTCGCTATTTATAACGGCGACGGTGACGGTGGTGGTGGTGGTGGTGGTAAGTACACCCTAGCGGGAAGAGCGGTAATTTTTCTAACTAGCGGTGGAATGTGGTGACGGTTTTTCTAACTAAGTACACCCTAGCGGGAAGAGCGGTACTTTTTCTAACTAGCGGTGGAATGTGGTGACGGTTTTTCTAACTTGCGGTAATTTTTCTAACTGTAGCGGAAATTGTTCTAACTATCGGTGGAATGTGGTGGTTTTTCTAACTGAGGAGTGCGGTATCTAGCGGGATGGTGGTACGAATAGAGGTAATTTTTCTAACTAGGTAACTCGGAAACGGAAAGTACATTTTCAACGTTTTATTCGGTACTCTTACAACATTCAATCGTGAAGCCTTTGTTTCAATAGCAAGCAAATAATAAAATGTTCTCTATTCTACTAGTGTTCGTTCATTCCAGTCCGCTCCGGCGTTGCACGTACGTGTGCACGGCCGAATCGAGTTGCACGCGATTGATATAATCGCGCTTATTTGTTCCCAACAACCAGTTCGACACAAACTGCACCAAATACAATTCTCCTGCACGGCCCGTTTGCGGCTGCTGTTCACCGGAAGAAGTCGACACCGTAGTCTCGTGTAGAATATGCACTAGTCTCGTGAAACAGGGGATGAGCGATCGACGCAGGAACGTTTCCATGACGCTGTTGAAATAGCGCGTCACAATACAGCCCGCATTATCGAAACGTTGCATATATACCCGATTCGGTCGTCCCGCGCGATAGCCGGGCATGTGAACGTAGGGACAGCCTTCATTCGGCTCACATACCCCGCAATGATCCCGCGCCTTCTCCAGAATAATTTCGCCGAGACTCTCGGCGACGAGATCCATCGCCAGTCGTTCGTGACGCCCGACCAACTGACTCCGGCTCGGCACGACCAGTTGCCGTTGACACGTCCCCAGCTCCTCCGATACGCTCCAGTACGGCGAGCACGTCGGTCCCATCGTCCCCAGGCTGTCGTTATACGTCGATGGAGGGGGGCGCGTTCGGTTCGAGCAGCCCAGCGCCTCCTCGATGATCGCCTCCAATACGTGAGAGTCACGTACTCCTCCGCCACTACCCTACAGCACAAAGCAGTTCTACTCTTTACGAATCACCGTCAGCAACGCGTGTAGGAAGTCGCTCATACACTCACGTCTGGTGTGTTGCATCAGAGCGTCCTACAAACACATTATTATGATTAGTCCTCCTTCTTGTCCTCATCCTTCTTTATCGTCGACCCCTGCACACCCCGTTCCAACAACGTTCTTACGAACGAGGCAACCTCGTTGTACTGAGCGCAAATCCTTTCGTTGTTTGCAAGCATTTTTTCCAGCACGCAGCGCACTTACTAAAGCATATAAAAGCACAACTGTTAGTACATCAAACTACTACACAATAGGCTCGCTTCGTAGGCCAACCAAAACGCTCTTATATACTGCTCGGCCGCCTCGGCTAATAGTTCAAAGCTCTCCGCACTTAGTGCCAGACCACGATGATCTCTCATTCGTTGTCGTTCGTTGGCGTGCGTCAATAAATCTATCAGTAGCGGCCATTTTTCCTCCTCCTACAAAAAACACAAGACAACATTAGTCATCGTCGACGTATCTTTTTAGTGTGCGGACTGTATACGAGGGGTCACCGTTCCAACTCGTCTTCCGCACACTAATCTCCACTTTAGTACCGGCTAACTCGAGCACGGTATCGCGGAGATCCTCCTCGTTCAATTCCGTCAAGTACTCGGCCGTGTACTCGACGAGATTATACATTTGGCTATCGAACAACGTAAGCCAAAGCTCGTCTTCTTCCTCCTCGCCGTCCTTCACCATCACACGCAACGCGAAGAAATATTTCGGTACAAACACTTCACCGTGCGTTCGACATATCAGGATCCCGTCTTTGCTTGTCTGCAATTTCCGGCGACAACGGGAACATCCCAAATAGGTGGTGCCGGGCTCGCCTTTGTACGAGACGGCCTCGATCGTAACGGGCAACAGGAGTTTATACACACCGTTGACAGCGCACTTCAGATGTCTCAGACTCACCGCTGTGGCGCGTGTCGACGCCGACGATTCACGCTCCATAGAACCGCTCCGCGACAGGACCGGGGGCTGCTCGGCCGTTTCGTCGGGCTGCTGCTCCAAGTGCGCCTCTTCGGCGCTCCGTTTTCGGCCGACCGTCAACGGGGTCGCGATGAGCGCAACGGGCCGCTTAACGGGTGGTGACACCCCCGTTGACAAGGCTGCAATCAGTGCCGAAGGTTGACTGCTGGCCGCTGCCGCCGCCTTCATCGACTGCTTCCGCGGCGTCTTCGGCTTTTCGGTTGTTGTTGTTGACTTTCATCCGCCATGTTGCGGAAGAACGTCTGCTGCTTGCTGCTCTGCTGTTGTAGAAAGAATACACGTTAGAAGTTCAGCGTCATACAATATAGCTTTTTCTCAAACGTTTTATACCTTTTCCAAATAACACGCATGCGCAATTCACGCTAATACGTCATCTTACTCAATTATGAGCGTGCGTGCCTCGTACATTTCAGACATTTTGTTTTCGGAAAAAAGTCTCCGGTCACGTCAATACATTCGCCGTTAAATCTCTCCTTACATCGATTTTCTCTAATATCGATGCACCTCGCGTTTCCTGACTCCACAGAGAATCTATACAACGTTTAGTTTCGTGCTTTTAACGTTTCATTTATTGTTTTTGAAATGTCATTGTCTACACTATAACGCGCATGCGCACTTCACACTTATACCCTTATCTTTTTCAATTATCGACGTGCATACTTCATCCATCCCAGGCATTTTGTTTTCGGAAAAAAGTTAGCGTTCACGTCAGTGCATTCATTGTCAAATGTGACTTTTACAGCGAATTTCTCTAATATCTATGCATCTCGTGTTTCCTGACCCCCCAGCGATCTTATACAACGTTTAATTTCGCGCTTTTAACGTTTCATTTATCGTTTGTAAAAATCCATTGTTCTCCGTTCACATTCCAACTCGTTAAGTCACGCGCAACAGATGTCACACATGTGCGCTTAACGCATTCCGCCTAGTCTACCGAGGAATTTGTTTTAGGAAAAAAGTTAGCGTTCACGTCAGTGCATTCATTGTCAAATGTTACTTTTACAGCGAATTTCTCTAATATATATACATCTGGTGTTTCCTGACCCCCCAGTGATCGTATACAACGTTTCATTTCGTGCTTTTAACGTTCGTTTGTAAAAATCCTTTGTTCTCCGTTCACATGTCAATCAAAATAAGCCGTAGTGTCATGCGCCGCCGCCGCCGTTTGACGACGCGCACATTTCATACACACTTTTACAAACACGAGCGCACGACGTCTCCATATACATCGCTCCACCATCTAACATGGCCACGTCCACATCAACACCACGGTAAGACAGCGTACATTTTATTTAAACAGTGCTTACTATACGCAATAACATGCATGCATTTTATTTAAATGCACGTTTTTATTGTTGTAACATGCATTTTATTTAAACAGTGCTTACTATACGCAATATCATGTATTTTATTTTAAACATGCATGCATTTTATTTAAATGCATGTTTTTATTGTTGTAACATGCATGCATTTTATTTAAATGAATGTTTTTACTAGTACGCATTATGTATTTTACCGTTTAAACATGCATGCATTTTATTTATAAGTGCGTGCATACATGCATGCATTTTATTTAAATGCATGTTTTTACTAGTGATTTTAAACATGCATGTATTTTATATAAATGCACGTTTTTATTGTTGTATTTAAATGCACGTTTTTACTACAGTAGTACGCATTAAATTGCATGTATTTTACCGTTTAAACATGTATTTTATTTAAATGCACTACAGTTGTTGTAACATACCGTTTAAACATGCATGCATTTTATTTAAATGCACGTTTTTACTAGTACGCATTAAATTGCATGTATTTACCGTTTAAACATACATGCATTTTATTTATAAGCGCGTGCATATCGTTCATTTTACTATTGTCTCATTTAAACATTTCATTTTATTTCATTGTTTATTATTTCATAGACCGATACAACTGCCTACAAGCAGCGACGAATCGTCGCCTCGTAGGCCGGTCGAACTGCCCGACGTGACGGTGCAGTCGACCCAGCCGACCTGCGTTGTCGCGCCGTCCGTCCGCGTGCCTCCCACGCCCGATGTCACGTCGACTGACAGCTCCGACGATGACGCCATAATAGCCGATCTGGCACGAGTATTTCTCGTCATACAACCAAACGGACTATGGAGAACGATACCTGCCGACCAATATCCCCGGCCATGCTTCGGCTCCCCACCGGAGCACCTCGTTGGCGCCCCCTATCGATATTCACCGCCCGCCGCCTATCCACAATAAATATTCAGTCACTACTCACGTTTTCACGCGTCTATTTTCAATGCATAAACACCCTACTGAATGTTAGTGTATTTATGCATTTGATTGTCATTGTAATCCCACGACTAGATGTATTTAAACGCATTGGTTTCGTTTCAATCCGTCCACCAGAACAACGTTGTTTACCGTTAGCCAGCTATGCTGTCATCCAGGGGTCACAGACCACTAGAGCAGCAGCAGCCGGTGGCCTTATCGCTGCAGCAGCAGCGGTCGTCGCTCTTGCTGTCAACATCACATACGGGGACATCTCAACGTTTATACAATGGTTTTAATATACAATGGTTTTAGCGTGGTTAGCGTATTGCTTACGTCAGCACAACTCCTACCCCAGTTATAGGTGGTCCAACGAAAGTACGAAACTTAACTTATATACTTTAGCGTGGTTATAAAGTACGAAACTAAACTTATATACTTTAGCGTGGCTATTAAATAAAGTACGAAACTAAACTTATATACTTTAGCGTGGTTATTAAACGCATTATTGCTTACGTCAGCACGCTCTAGGTACGGCGTTGATCGCTAGGACTAAAATACTCTCTGCACTCACCGCTAGGTGGCATCTCTAGTGGTACTGTCAATCATCCAATTAGTATCAAATTACATCGCTCATCAATCACGTTTTTTATAAGTAGGTTTCCGAAACTCATTAGTTTCAAACAACAAGCCTTTGATATTTTTTTATACATAGGACTAGTCTCGCATTATTGCTTACGTCAGCAGTGTGCAATATCGTTTAGTGGTCATTAAATTCTTTTTTATAAGTAGGGTTTTGAGACTGAGCAGCCCCTATTATCTACTAGTGCTATGTTTTTGGCTGTATTTCTCTAAAAGATAACAAACATAAAGACATGTTTAGTTGTTTTACCTTTGTCGTTACACAATTTCTAATCATTGGCTACATGTTATTTCCTCGTTTAGAAAAGCACACAGGTCATGCCATTACTTGTCATCTTAATTGAAAGCGCTTACCATCTTCGTACAGTTCGACAATGAATAAAATAGTACATATTCAGTGGGTGATTGTTTGCGCAGATCGCGTTATATGTAGCCTTCCTGGAGATGTTTAAAGAATGTATACATTCGGTATCGCGGAATGGAATTGAACATTACCAGTTGTTAGCAATAATGGACAACGAGTCGAGGTTACGAGAGATGCTGGCTTGTGTGTCAAATAATCATCTGAAGAAATGTAATGAGTTGTCATAGTTGAATGAGTTTCTGTACGATGCAAAAATACGCTACACGTTTCGAACAAGTATGTTGTGGTCTAACATTCGCATACATTTCTCCAGTAACTAGCTCATATATATTTGGAATGTGCAATACTCACGACAAGCCAAACTGAGCCTATGTTAAGTAACGTAAATTACCGACGCTGCTACGTGGTGACTACACTCAACAACACGTAGCCGCAATAATCGGCAGTACAATACCGTAAACATTATGCGGTCTGTCTTCTGTCGTCTGTCGTCTAGATTTAAGATTGCCGTTCAGAGCTACAAGCTGCAGACATCATGTGGACAAGGATTCTTTTGTCTTATCGAGTAGTCCGGATTTTTTCCAATTATGTATAGCCCGCCCTTCCCAGATAGCTGTAAATTATATTTTTGAACATATTCACACTGCTAGCATTAACATAATCATTAAGATAATTATTTTGTTCCAGTCATTTATTGTCCTCTGAGGGAAAGAGTAATTTCTCACATCTTACCTACTGTGTTCTTTGACTAATGACGCATTGTGCCCTCTGGTTCTACTGCCTTTTTTAGTTTGAAGAAAATATTTGTACCAATTACTTCATAACCATTCAATATTTTTAAAACTTCTCTTTTGTCTCCTCTTAGTCTCTGTGGCTGTAATGTTGTCAACCCGCATTTTAATAAGGCGTATTTCATAACTAACATCTTTCAGGTCAGGAATCAGCTTAGTTGCTCTTCGTCATACTCTTTCTAGCTTATACATGTCCTTCTTACGATATGGCCTCCATGCTTGTATGCAATATTCCAAATGAGGTCTAACTATTGCTTTGTACAGTGGTACAAACAGCTGTTTGTCCTGATATGTGATATTTCTTCTAAGTATCCCTAGTATTTGGTTACCCTTTGAAGAAGCAATTCCACATTGCTCTGAAACTTTCACGTCAGCAAAAACTGTCACTCCTAAATCCTTTTCTTTTACTGTTTTAGCTAATATGTCATCCCCCATTAAGTATTCTATGGCCACATTTCCATGTCCTGCGTGAATATATATACATTTCCCAAAATTTGCTAACATTTGCCAGTTTTCAGACCATGTGACTAATTTGGCTAGGTCATCTTGTAAAGTGTGTTTATCTGCATCTGTTTTAAATCTTCTGAACACTTTTGCATTATCTACAAATTTCAGTACTTTGTTTGATCTGTCATCATCCAAATCAGTTATACATATGAACAATAATATAGATCTCAACACTGACTCCTGCGGCACTCCACTCAAAACTGGTTTCCAGTTTGAAATCTCCCCCTCTACTATTACTCTCTGTCTTCGGTGTGTCAACCATGTTTCTATCCAACTGACCACACCATCCCCTATAGGATGTGCTGTACGTTTAAGCAACAATCTTTGATGTGGCACATTATCAAATGCTTTCTGAAAATCTAAGTAGACAACATCCACTGGTGACCCATCATCTAACCACTTAGACCTGTAATTTCTTCCAAAACATAAGAGATTGGTTAGACAAGACCTAGCCTTTAAGAACCCATGTTGAGATTAATTTATTAATTTGTGTTTTACAAGGAATTCCACTATGTGGTCTCTTATAAGCCTTTCTAGTAATTTGCATAAACTTATGTTAAACTAACTGGTCTGTAATTCACTGTCTTGCTCCTCGATCCTTTATCCATGTTTGCCTCTTTCCATTCTAATGGAACGATTCCCTCTTAAAGTGACAAGTTAAAGAATATACCAAATGGTGTACTGATTTGCTCTACAATGTCCTTAAGCACTTTTGGTGGTGTCCCGTCAATTCCAGGTGATTTGGTTTCTTTTCATCGTCTTAGTTTTCCTTGATATCGCTTCAGGAGTAACAAACAACTGCCCTAATTGGTACTGATATTTTCTGTGGTAAACACTGAGCTGAAATATTAACTCAGGGCCCCTGCCATCTGAAATCCATAAGATATTACGTTTCCTGCGCTGTTTTCAAGTTGTCCCACTTTATCTCGAACCTTCTGTTTAGTCCTTACATAAGTGTAGAAACTCTTGCTGTCATTGTTTATATCATTCACAAACTTTTGCTCAAACGTTCGTTTATATTTTTTTAGTTTGGCTGTATATATGTCAAGGGCCTCTTTGCGGTTGTTATAGTCTTCTATATTTCCAGTGTCTCTATAAACTCTCCATATAATTTATTTGTAGGCAATCTTACGTACAGCCTCCTTTGAAAGGTGTTTCTTCCTGGATCGTTTTCTTTGCTTTTTCAGGGGAAGAAATCGTTCAATAATGCCCTTATTCGCATCTTTCAAAACGGTTCAACATTCTGTTGCTGTCTTGGTCTTCATTAATGTAGTCCGGTATATGTGTGCTGAATATGTTCTCATCTGTTTATGTACGCCTTTGTTGAAGTTTCTCCTCCGTTGCTGTTTACCATTATTCACTTATTATACTTTTATATTAAAATGGATCTGGTTATGATCACTAGATCCCAGAGGTTCAAGTACTTTCACATTATCAACGAATTCCTTCTAAGAAGAGAACACTAAATCCAACGCAGTCCCACCTCTGGTTGGTTCCAAAACATGTTGAGTAAGAAAACTGTATAGTATTACAACTAAAACTGTTGGTCATCACTTGTGATATATGTCGGTGATTAGATCACCCATTATAACATATTTCCCTTTACTTATCTCCTTTATAGCCCGGTGCAGTTTTACATCATCCTCTTGTCGTATGCTAGGACCAAAAACTAAATAAACAAGTCATTGTTAAGGTTGATTTTCTGTTTCTGGTAACTATGTTGCACCAAATAGCTTCCTCGTAATCTGCTTCAGTTTTCAATCGTACCCAATATGTCTGTATATATTATTTAATGTATAGAATGACCCCGTATCCCCTTCTCTCTTGTTTGTCCTTTCTAAACATGACATAACCTGATAGAGCTAGTTCAGCATCTACCATGTCTTCGTGTGCTTATTATTCTGTGATGTATATTACATCTGGATGAATATGTGCTGCCATGATTTCGAAATCGCTTCTTTTATTTACTATGCTTCTGGCATTTAAGCATACGCATCTCAGTTATTTTGTATGTATTGTTTGTACCATCTCTTTGAGGTGTGTCTATGTACCCTTCTGCGCTTCTAGTTTAAATACTCAACTGTGCCTGTACCTTCATCTACGCACCTGATGAACTCACTCCGACTGCTCCTCCTTTCCTGTCAGATGAAGCCCGTCAATTATATACAGATCTTCCCTCCCTACAAAGTCTGCAGACATGCCTACAAAGCCGACCCCTTTCTCCATACGCAACTTCTGTAACAGTGCGATAATGGCTATTCTTGTACAATTATTGTAGTACTTGTCCAATACGTGCCTATTTCAGATTGCGGACTAGTCTCCTAAACTTGCAAATTATGACCTGATCTACTCATTCTGTGACATGCTCTATCTTCGCCCCAGGTAGACATACTGATATATCCTCCCCCTTGTGTAGTGTCTTGTCCAACGTCCTGACAATTGAATCCCCCATGGCTACTCACAGTTACCTCTCTTTCCCATTAACTACTGCATATGCATAACTCACTCTTGCCTTCCTTCTGCTGCAGCTCCTCAACACCGATCAGTTTACCGTTATGTTGCTGAACACCCTGTCTTCTACCATCTGCTTTCTTCTCAGTTTTTTTGTTTAACAGTCTTGCCAACTGCCTTTGTCGTATTTACCAGTTGATCACCTCTATCGCTTTCACTTCTCTCCTCATTCTCTACAGTCTGACCACATGGTGGTCTGTCCCCATTGGCCCGGTTATCTTTCCCCTGCCGACCACTTTTCCTTCGTCCTTCTGTCTTCTTCTTTTGTCTTGTTCCTTCTGTTTCGCAGTCTCACCAACTATCCCCCTAGCATCTGTCACCACACCACCTGTCTCCTTCATGTCCACTGTACTATCACCTCATTTCCCTTCTTCGTTTCTGTTTCCCATCAACACCTTAACTATATCCTTTACATCGTCTACTTCTTTCTTTAGGCTTCTAACACGAGCACAACCCCAACATTCAAAATCTATTAACTTAGCCTCAGCCCACGTCTTATCGCAGCCAGACATTGAGAAATCAATCAAACGGCTACACGCGACACACACCGAATGTCTTGTTGCCTTTACTTTCCTTCTTCTTCTTCTTTATTTTGGCAGCCACCATCCGTTGAGCAGATCGAGTCTGCTCGGAGATTTTGTTGCATTTTGTGAGGCTGCTGTGCTTAATAAAATAATAGTTGATGCGCTAGGGATTAAAAGATAAATAAATTATTAAATACATTAAAAAATATAAATTTATCAACGAATAAGTTAGTTTTTTTTAATATGTATAAAACAATATGTAAAAGGCCCTGAGTCATATCAAGAGAAGTGGGAAAAAGTGGGTGATGTGTCAACTACTTGGAGTATCCGGCCAGACCAATCCGGCTGCCATAGCGGTCACCGGGGTTAAACCCCGACCGGCACAGCTCCAGCTTTCATTTACCCATTTTCGTTAACACATCAGAATTTGAGGAGAGTGCAGACCCTTGTCTCAAAGGAGGCAGGAGCAGGAGCTTTGGTGATTTCATGAGGAAGGCTGTTCCACTCTGGTATGATTCTTGGGAAGAATGTCTTCTGTCTGTATGCTGTCTGGTGATATGGGATGTTATAGGTGAGATCACTGGTGTATCAGGTATTTCTTCTTGGGTGATCTGCTGGTGTTGGTCTGTGCTTTGACTCGATGTGTGTGAGTCCGTGGTGGAACTTATAGAAGGTGTTGAGTCGAGCGTTCTTTCTCCGCTGTTCGAGAGTTGGCCATCGCAGTTTTTGTAACATGGTGTCCACACTTGCTGTTTTTCGGTAGTCTCGTTTCACCCATCTGGCTGCCCGTCTTTTTACTTTCTCTAGTGCCTTGATGTTGGTTGCAGTGAAAGGGTCCCATACAGTACTGGCATACTCCTGCACAGGTCTGACAAATGCCTTGTATGAAGCTTCTTTAAACCTCTTGTTGGTCATTTTGATGTTTCGCCTGAGGAAGCCCAAGGTCTTATTGGCTTTGTTGCACACGTCTGTGATGTGGGAGTCCCAGCGGAAGTCACAGAGAAGAGGGATTCACAGAGAAGCCTGAAACTGGAGGCATAGATAAAGACAGCAGAAATAAATCGGCAAAGAACAGCCTGGAAAACTGTTCTGAATCAGGATATAAATGCATTTGTTTAAATGCAAGGAGCATAGTAAACAAAAGAAGTGAACTAAACATTATGGTAGAAGATATTGACCCTCACATAATAGGTATAACCGAATCGTGGGCCACCACTGATATATCAGATGCCGAATTGGGACTAACAGGATATGTAATGTTTAGGAAAGATAGAATAGGAAGAAAGGGAGGTGGAGTTATTTTATATATTAAAGAATCTATCCAGGCTTATGAAATAAAATTAGAAAGAGAAGCAGATTGCGAAGAAGCTGTTTGGTGTAACATAGTTACAGGAAACTCAACGTTAACAGTTGGGTTAGTTTATCGAAGTCCAAACATAAGCATAGAAGAGAATGAAAAAATACAAAACGCTATAAGGGAAGTAAGCAAACGGAACTGTATTATTATGGGGGACTTTAACCATGGGCATATACAATGGAAATCTCTACAGAGTATGGGGAGTGAGGACCACAAGTTTTTAGTTTTAGTACAAGATAGTTTCCTTTCTCAACATGTGCTAGAACCAACCAGGGGAGAGAATGTGTTAGACTTAGTTTTGTCCTCACAGAAAGAATTAGTTGACAATGTCAAGATATGTGAGCCACTGGGGAGTAGTGATCACAACCAGATACATTTTACCATCAAAGTAAAATCAGAAAGGAATAGTAAAAAGCAGTATAGGAGAAATTTCCACAAAGGAAGGTATAAGGACATGAGGAAATATTTAGCAAAGATAGACTGGAATAACACACTGAAGAATAAGACAGCAACCGAATGCTGGAATATCTTAAATAGTGAAATTAAGTGCATAGTCGATAAATTTGTACCTTTCAAAAAACAAGGGAAACGGTCTAAAAAGAAACACTTATCGAAAGAAGCCATTAGAAAATTAAGTATAAACAAATGATGTGGAAGTCATATAGATGTACTGGAAATGATGAAGACTACAACATTTATAAAGAAGCACTTAATCAAGCTACAGCTGAAATTAGAAATTCAAAGAGAAGCTATGAAAAAAAATTAGCTAGTAATATAAAACATGACAGTAAGAGTTTTTATGCGTATATTCGAAGCAAACAGAAAGTTCAGGATAAGGTCGGTCCTCTAGAAGATAGTGCTGGAAATACAATATCAGAGGGATTCTTAATGGCAGAAGACCTGAATGAGTATTTTAGTTCAGTGTTTACCAGGGAAGATATTAGTTCACTGCCAGTACCAGAGGCTAAGTTCAAGGGGGCAGATTCAGACTATTTAGGACAGTTAGTTGTAACCTCGGAAATGGTAGCTAAGAAAATAAGGGCTATGAAGGATAATAAATCACCTGGAGTGGACGGGATTCCGCCCAAACTACTACTGGAAATTGTAGAACAAATTAGCGTACCGCTTGCAACAGTTTTCAATTTGTCATTAGAAGAGGGAGTGGTTCCTTTAGAATGGAAAGAGGCAAACATTATACCGTTATTTAAAAAGGTTCGAGAAACAAGTCAGAGAACTATAGACCAGTGAGTTTAACATCAGTGATTTGCAAATTATTAGAAAGACTAATTAAAGATCACATGGTGGATTTTCTTGTTAAACATAACTTGATAAACCCATCTCAACATGGGTTTTTAAAAGCGAGGTCATGCTTAACAAATATGTTATGTTTTTTGGAAGACATCACTAGGTGGGTAGATGAGGGATCACCAGTAGATATCATCTATTTAGATTTTCAAAAAGCTTTCGACAAAGTACCACATCAAAGATTACTCCTTAAGCTAAAGGCCCATGGCATAGGAAATGGTATAATAAACTGGATAGAAAAATGGCTGAATGACAGAAGACAACGTGTAGTAGTTGATGGGGAGGCTTCAAACTGGAAATCGGTATTGAGTGGGGTACCACAGGGATCAGTACTAGGACCTATATTATTCTTAATATATATCAACGATTTGGACGATGATATAACAAGCAAGGTGTTAAAATTTGCGGATGATACAAAAGTGTTTAGAAGGATTAAAAGTGACGGAGACAGACAGCATTTACAAGATGATCTTGATAGGTTGATCAAATGGTCTGAAAAGTGGCAAATGCTGTTCAATTTTGGGAAATGTAAATGCCTCCACACAGGTCATGGGAATGAAGAGGTAAAATATAAAATGGGGGGTACTGTTCTAAGTACTACTGTAAAAGAAAAGGACTTAGGGTTAACCATTAGTGCTGATATGAAGGTTTCAGAGCAGTGCGGAATTGCAGCGTCAAAGGGAAATCAAATCCTTGGATTAATTAGGCGAAATATAGCGTATAAAAAAAAAAAATTAATAGTACCGCTGTACAAAACAATAGTGAGGCCTCATTTAGAATATTGTATACAAGCATGGAGGCCATATCGCAAGAAGGACATAGATATGCTAGAAAGAGTACAGAGGAGAGCGACTAAAATGATACCAAATCTGAGGGATCTTAGTTACGAAATACGCCTAAAAGAATGTGGTTTAACAACACTAGAGACTAGGAGATTGAGAGGAGATCACATAGAAGTGTTTAAAATATTGAATGGTTATGAAAATATTGATAGAAACATTTTTTTCTCAGTTAAGAAAAATAGAAGGACCAGAGGACATGAAGCTACATTAGTAAAGGAGCAGTGTAGATTAGATATAAGAAAGTTCTCATTCTCACAAAGGACTGTAAATGAATGGAACAGATTATCTCCTGATTGTGTTGGTGCTAGTAGCGTGAATATGTTTAAAAATAAAATCGACACACACCTTAAAAAGGCGGGATACATGTAGATAAAAAGTATTGGACTCTCGATAAGCCAAAAGGCTTCCTTGTCCACCTGCCATCCAGAGTAATTTTCTGGATGGCAATCTTGTTAAATCTTGTTAAAGTCAGAGGTGAACTTGACTCCAGGGTATTCTGCCTCCGTGTCTGTGCTCAGAGTATATCCGTGGAGGTGGTTTTGTGTGGCCAGAACCTTGCACCTTCAGGTGATGCTCATTGCAGTACACTTCTGGGGGTAAAAAGACATCTTCCAGCGTTGCTCCCAGGCTGCTTATCTGTCAAGATCTTGCTGCAGGTCGTGTTGATCTTGTGGGCTGGTGACAACCTTATAGCAGATTGTGTCATCCGCAAAGAGTCTGGGAGTAGAGGACAGTCCTGCTGGGAGATCGTTTATGTAAAGCATGAACAGGCTAGGTCCTAGTACAGAACCTTGTGGGACACCAGATTCAACTGCCGTGAACGCTGATTGTGCTCCATTAACGACAACTGCCTCTTTTCTGTTGGAGAGGAAATTCTCAATCCATTGGTGGACCCTTCCTGTTATGCCATAGTGCTGTATTTTATACATGAGGAGGCTGTGGCTCACTTTATCAAAGGCCTTTGAGAAATGCATGATTAGTACGTCTTCTTGACATCCCTTTTCAAGAACTTCAGACACCTCGTCCACGAATCCTAGCAGCTGGAACTCGCAGGATCTGCCACGACGAAATCCATGTTGCTCCGGACTGAGGATCTTGTGCTCTTCCACATATCTCATATTGGTGCTGACCACAACATGCTCAAGCAACTTGCAAGGTATGCTCGTGAAGGAGATGGAGCGGTAATTTTCAGGCTTGTACCTTTCCCCTTTCGTGAACACAGGTGTAATGTAGGCAGATTGCCAGTCCTTGGGTACAATGCCAGACTTCAGGGAAGCTCTGTAGATCAGGGTTAATGATGGAGCAACCTCTGATGCAACTTCCCTGAGGACTCGTGGGCTGATGCGATCAGGTCCACTAGCTTTAGTTGGTTTTAACTGCTTCAGGAGTTTCTCAATTCTGCTGACAGTGATGTTGATATTTTCACACCGGGGCTGATTCTGGTCAAGCTGAGGCATTGGGCACCTTGTGTCAAATTCCTCTTTAGTGAATGTTTCCTTTGTACTAAAGGCTGACTGGAACTGCCCGTTCAGTAACTCAGTTTTCTCTACGTCATCTGCTCCTTGGTTATCCGACTTAATTTGTTTGATGAAGGCCCAAAACGTCTTGGTGGGTTGGGATTTGTCTGGAGTTCCATCTGTGATTAAGTTGTCCACGTGAGCCCAGTACTGCTGTATCATTTTGCCCTGGACTTGTCGCTTGATAATCCGGAATGCAGTGTACATCTCTTCTCTTCCAGTCTTCTTCCATTTCCTATGGATTCTGTCCCTTCTGCGAATAAGTTTCTTCAGCTCGTGGTTCACCAATGGAAGGTCCCGCTTCGGTCCTGTTGTTTTGTGAGGTATGTGCTGTTGTATCCGTTCGATTATGCCATCCTTCCATGTTGTCCTGATCTCTTCTACGTTGGAGTCCTCTGTATATGCAGAGAGAATGGAAGCCGTAAGCTTAGTTGTGGCTGTCCTCATGCTGTCCCAGTCAGCTCGGCTGTAACAGGCAATACGTCGTTGTACAGGGCGAACTCTGGTGGGGTTTAGCTGAAGTTCAGCATAGACAATATCATGGTCAGCTACACCGGGTAAGGTCTCCACCCTGGCTATCATGGTTGGGCAGTTTGTGCAGATAAGGTCCAAGGTGTTGTCCTCCCTCGTCGGCTTGTCGACAACCTGTTCCAGTCCTAGATCACGAATAGTGTCCATAAAGAGATGATGCAATTGAGGGTAAGGAGTCCCTTTCTTCAGGGTCATGCTTTCCCAGTCCCATCAAGGCAGGTTAAAGTCGCCTCCATGGAGGATGATGGCATTTCTTGATTTACAGGCTTGTCTTGTACACTGTGCGAAAGCCTGCAGGCTGACTTCATCTCCGACATGGGGCCTGTACTATGCTCCTATCAGGAGACTCCTCTTCCCCTTGCTTTTTACTCTCACCCAGATGATCTTGCAGCTTGATCTGGAAAGGACAGGTTCTTCAGTGCAGACGAGCTGATCCGACACAGCAATGAGAACAGCTCCTCCGTTCCTATTTCGGTCCTTCCTAAATACCGTGTACGCAGGGAGGCCAATCTGCGCTTGAGATTGTTGAGTCCATCCAGGTTTCCGTTCCGATTATGATATCTGGTCTTGTACTCTGGACAAGAAAACCGATTTCTGCTTTTTTTCCAATGGTTGATCTGAAATGTATGTTCAATATCAGTAGTAAAGGAGGTTAAGTAGCGTAGGCAGTTGTCGCGCCGCGGTGCAAGTGCAAAGTACCCGGATGTAGGTCAAGGTCAAGTACCCGGATGTAGGTCAAGGTCACGTGGCGCCCCTACCGGAATTTTTCGGAACTAGAATAGCATGTCACCTAGCGGATTTTTTTCGGAACTAAAATATTTCCCGCAAAAAATATAATCGCGCCCCCTGGCGGATAGTTGGTGAACTAATTATTTCCCGCCAAAAATATAATCGCGCGCCCTGGCGGATAGTTGGTGAACTAATTAATTTTTCGGAACTAAAATAGTGCCACCTGTCGGATAGTTGGTAAACTAAATTATTTCCCGGCAAAAAATTATTTCCCGCCAAAACTCTAAAAGCGCCCCCTGCCGGATAGTTGGTGAATTAAAATAGCTCCCCTGGTGGATAGTTGATTAACTAAAACAGCGCCCCCTATCGGAATTTTTCGGGACTAAAATATTTCCCTCCAAAACTGAAAAAGCGCCACCTAGCGGATTTTTGTCGAACTACAGTTTGAGAGGTATTTTGAGAGCTCCTTACTTTGAGAGGTAGTTTGAGAGCTACTTTGAGAGGTACTTTGAGAGGTACTTTGAGAGCTCTTTAGTTTGAGAGCTACTTTGAGAGACAATTTGAGAGTTACTTTCTACTCTGCGGTCCGTGCTTTTTTGTACTTTCTACTCAGCAGTCCGTGCTTTTGAATTTTCTACAATCCGTGATCTTTCGGCACGCCCACGTGATCTTAATGTACTATCCTACAATCCATAATCTTTCGGCACGCCCACGTGACCTTTACGTTCAAAGTGTGCCTATATAAGTCCGTGGAGACGATTTGCTTGTCATTCGTCATTCGATATGGCAAACTTCACGCGTCTTGGTTTTTCGTATGCGGAGGCGGTCAGAGGGCCGCAGGCCATCGTTCATACCGTGGCGGGGTTGACCCCCATCACGTTCAGGGAGGCCTTTCCTCCGCTACCGGCGTCCGTCCCTGCGACAGCCCTGATACCATTGGCACCAGCCCAACCACCATCCCAGGTGGTAAGTGTTTATTATTAATATTATTATATTTCACAATTTTTTCGTGTGTATAATTATCTAGCATTAAGACACTGATAAAAACGTCTAATAACAATCCTTCGTACATTTAGAATGTCGACTGTGAGATCCCTACGGGTCCTCCCCCCTCCCTTGCTCCCTTCACCTGTCCGTCGTGTAAGACACATTTCACACGGCGGAACAGTTGGAAGCGTCACGTCGCCCACGGTAGTTGCGGCCGGCCAAAAAGAACGGCCGAGGAGGCTGAGCTGGACGCGTTGGTGGTGAGTTAAACTTTATATTGCGTTATTATACACTTTCGTCTAAAATGGCGGCTCCTACCTTCTTCCCACCAAAAAGGTGGCTCCCTTTGTATTTTTCCGTCAAAATGGCGTCCCTGTATATTGTTTACATCCGCTAAAATGGCGTCCCTATATATTGTTTACATGTATTTTGTTTACTTCCGCTAAAATGGCGTCCCTATATATTGTTTACATGTATTTTGTTTACTTCCGTCAAAATGGCGTCCCTGTATATTGTTAACTTCCGTTAAAATGGCGCCACTGTATATGTTTACTTCGAATAAAATGGTGTCCCTGTATTTTGTTTACTTCCGCTAAAATGACGTCCCTATATATTGTTTACTTCCGTCAAAATGGCGTCCCTGTATATTGTTAACTTCCGTTAAAATGGCGCCACTGTATATGTTTACTTCGAATAAAATGGTGTCCCTGTATTTTGTTTACTTCCGCTAAAATGACGTCCCTATATATTGTTTACTTCCGTCAAAACGGCGTCCCTGTATATTGTTTACATGTATATTGTTTACTTACGCTAAAATGGCGTCCCTGTATATTGTTTACTTCCGTTAAAATGGCGTCCCTGTATATTGTTTACTTCCGTCAAAATGGCGGCCCTGTATTTTGTTTACTTCCAACAAAATGGCGGCTCATACATACTTCCTGTCAACACAAATGCTCTCATCCTAGTACTATCGAGACATTGCCTCCGTATAGTTATTGTCTTCCTATAGGCTTCAAGTCACGTGACTTTTGATCAAATTTTTTCATATCATTGCGTCTGTAATATTTAATTATTGTTGTAGAAATTCATCAACGGGCCTGTGCCTCCTAAGAGACAACCAACCCCGAGAGCTACTGGGACAGCACCGGCCCCGGCCTCAACTGCTGCCGGGACGCCACCGACCAACCGAGTGGATGTGCTGCCACACTTCGCGTGCTGTATGTGTGGCAGTACCTTCACTCGGAGAAGAGATTGGCAGCAACATATCAACAAGGGGCGATGCCAGAGAAAGATTAAGAAGCAGCAGCGGCGAGAAGCGCTCGTTCAAGAAATAATGGTAACTTGATTGTATTCTATAAATATTTTCAGATGCTGCTACAAATCCCGTCTCTTTATGTTTTGAATACTACGATTAAAAATCAACTTGTGTTTATTTCAGGTGTTGCTACATAGCCCATTATCTCTTTATGTTTTTATATACCATGATTAACAGTCAACTTGTGTGTTTATTTCAGCGCCAAGAAAAGGAGCGCGTTGCCGTTGCTGCTGATGATAGCCCAACTACCTCGGCGACGCCTGCGCCTGTAACCGAAGGCACTACGGTGAGTAATCTCTGAAGATGTCGGGTATTATCACTGACTACGTCTGTATTTAATGTACATATCTACTGAAGAAATTCACTACCGTACCATAAAAGATTTCTATTCTCCCGTCTAGTGATACGTACCTTTATTGCAGTGTTTTTCAATCTTGTGTGTTTAAATAGTTGAATACTTTACTACATGTTTCACTATCCAAGTTATGAACAACTTTGTTGGTTGTATTAACTTAATTAACTTAATCTAACAAGGAATATGTTATCTTCAACAAAAGAAAAAATTATCCGATGAATTACTATTGGACAATAAACTCCTATTGTATTGTAAAAAACATATGTTGTTATAGAAATTGCGAAAACGCCGACGGTCATTGTCGACTGCTTCAGCATCACCATCAATTATCCGATGAATTACTATTGGACAATAAACTCCTATTGTATTGTAAAAAACATATGTTGTTATAGAAATTGCGAAAACGCCGACGGTCATTGTCGACTGCCTCAGCATCACCATCACCAAAAAGACCATCACCTACAGTCTCTCCGTCGCCACCTGCAGCCTCTCCGGCATTACCTGCAGTTTCTTCATTGCGACAAGATTCACTTGTACCACCGGAGGTGGTAGATTTTGTACCTGATAATTTGTTAAATTTTTATAGGAGTCAGTGGTCGACAATTCGTACACATTATCGTAGGGGGCCCGTCCAGAGAACCTACAACATTCGATTATCGGATACTGACATAACCTCATTACATCCAACATTGTGGAACATTTTTGATGAACAAACTACCGCCTTCAAAATTAATTTAAGTTTCGGATTTATTTTATATAACCAGAAAACGAAAGAACATCGTTATTTTCATTCTTCAAAAAATGTTTCCGGTAGGTTTCTGGACAGGCCCCCTTTAATTAGTAATGCCGATGAATTTCAGTTGTTTTTAAAATCGTTTGAAGAAAAAGATATTTTAAGTTGGGCAATTAGACAGAGGCCCGATTCTCAATGGATCTGTGAAATGGTAACAAATGTTACATTTTACATAAACATCATACCTGACCACCCTATAGGTACTGGTAATATAGTCCTTCCCGACTATGTGCACACCAATAAAGGTTTACATTCGTTATCCTGTGACTTGTCCCGACACAACTGTCCTCCTTATAAAGATAATCTTTGTTTTTTCCGTGCTCTCGCACTAAGTCGTGGAGCTGATATTCGTAATCTCGAGCCTCATGTTGCTGCTTTATACAACATGTACCAAGAGTCTATAAACGATGCCCCATCTATGACGCATTTCCCTGGTTTTAAGCTAAGTGACCTTTATGACATTGAAAAGCTTTTTCATATCAATATATATGTTTATGAATTACTCGATCATCACGACGACGACGACAAGAACTTGGTAGCGTGTCATTTACTGAGACGTTCAACTTGTAAATTCCCCGATACTTTAAATTTGAATCTTTTCGAAACACATTTTTCTTTTATCCACGATATTAAAACGTACACACGGTCTTTCAAATGTATCAAATGTGACAAACTATGGCATACAGAATGTTCCTTAAAAAGACACCAACAAGGTTGCGAAGTCGAGGTGAAGAGAATATTCCCTGGTGGTATATTTCATGTTCAGGAAACCATTTTTCAGAAACTTGATGAGTTGGGTATTGTCGTCAAAGAAAAATACCGGTATTATCCGTTTCGGGCCACCTTTGATTTTGAATCTTATTTTGATACGGCCAACTTACCGGTAAATACTCCAAAGGTCGAGTGGTTGGCTCGACACGAAATACTTAGCGTTAGTGTATCATCCAATGTTCCCGGGTACAAGGAACCATGCTGTTTTATTAGCGAGGGTGAGCCGAGCCAACTAGTCGACCGTTTTCTAAATTACCTTTACGAAATTAGCGACACCGCTTCCGAAATTCTTAAAACACGTTATCAGTTTGTTTTTGATGAATTAAACCAACAACTAAAATATATTAAATCACCAGAGGCTAGAATGCTCGAACCCGACTTAGACGAAATACTAGATGACGGGTCACCTTTACCTATTATCACAGAAGATGAAATTTCAAAATTAATTGGTAAGCTTCACGGATTTCTTGAAGAACTACCCGTCATTGGCTTTAATTCCGGAAAATACGATTTGAACGTCATTAAAAATATATCACACCACACTTCCTGACAACCGACGTAGGTGACGAGAAGGACGAGAACGAATCTAATAAGAAATCTAAAAATATCATTTTCACAGTAATGCGTCATACTAATGTGATGTGTTTAAAAACAGCGACTTTGAAATTTTTGGACATCATAAATTATTTGGCCCCCGGTTTTAGTTACGATAAATTTTTGAAAGCTTACGGATGTGTACAAACTAAAGGCTACTTTCCCTACGAGTGGGTGACTTCATTAAGTAGACTCGACTGTGATGCCCTTCCTCCAAAGGAAGCTTTTCACAGCGATTTGAAAAACGAAGACATTTCTGACGAAAATTACGCGTACTGCGAACAAATTTGGCGCGATCACGATATGAAAACTTTTCGTGATTTTCTTATTTGGTACAACAACAGAGATGTCGTTCCTTTCCTTGAAGCTATAAAAAAACAGTTCTCTTTTTACAAATTGCGCCACATTGACATGTTTAAAGACGGTATTAGCGTTCCCGGTCTAACCATGAAATTTATGTTTGACACATTACCACGTGATATTTATTTCAGTCTGTTTAATCAAAAAGATTCGGATTTACACGATATGTTAAAAAAAGCCATCGTAGGGGGCCCGTCTATAATATATCACCGCCATCACGAAGTCGACGTTACACGGCTTCGTGAATCGGAAAGGGGCGACTCAGCCCACCCCTGTCGTTCTATTGTTGGCTACGACGCAAATGCATTATACCTTTGGGCTCTTTCGCAAGATATGCCCACCGGATGTTATACGCGTCGTAGCCGAGAAACTAATTTCAGACCTAAAACATCACGTGTTTACGGAAAAATGGCTCTTGAATGGCTAGAGTGGGTAGCTCACGAAAAAAATAAAACGATAAGGCATCAATTTAACGGAGAAGAGAAACGCATTGGGGATCGTAAACTTCCCGTTGACGGATGGTGTGCCCAGACTCGCACCGTTTATCAATTTCACGGTTGCTATTTTCACGGTTGTCCTTGTAACGTGGAGCACACCAACTCTATCAACGGGAAGTCTATGGCCGATCTCTTATCGGAAACTAAAAAGAACACTACGTATTTGCGTAAATATACCGAGGTCATCGAAATGTGGGAATGTCAATGGAAAGAAATTTGGAAAAATTCCGAAATAAGAAATTTTCTAAATTCAAAATTTCCTAACCGTAACCTGAAGTGGGAAATGACCCAAGATAAAGTTTTGCAAAATGTAGTTGAAGGTCGCCTATTTGGTATGGTTGAGTGCGACATTTTTGTTCCGGATCAGCTTAAAGATTATTTTGGTGAAATGCAACCCATTTTCAAAAACATTGACATTACCCGTGACGACATCGGCCCCTATATGCGAACTTACGCCGAAGAGCACAATATATTATCTACTCCTCGGCGTACACTGGTGGCTTCGTATTTTGGTAAACAAATTCTTTTAGGTACACCTTTGTTAAAATGGTATTTGAAACACGGACTGGTCGTTTCTCACGTTTATCAAGTCTTAGAATACGAACCCAGTCCGTGTTTCAACCATTTCGCCAATGCCGTCTCGAATGCACGCCGCGAAGGTGACGTGCACCCGGACAAGGCCATTATTGGTGATACGATGAAACTTCTTGGGAACAGTGGCTATGGAAAATGTATCACTAATAAGGATCGCCACAGAGATATTATCTTTTGTAATAGTAAAACGGCGAGCCAAGGAATTAACAGTCATCGTTTTCGTCAGCTAGACCCAATTACGGAATCCGTGTACCAATTGACAATGAACAAGAAATTCATTAAATACGATCTCCCTCTTCAAATCGGTTTCATGGTTTACCAGTATGCAAAATTGAGAATGCTGGAATTTTATTACGATTTCATAGATTATTATATAGAGCGACCTCTCTTCCAATATTGCGAGATGGATACGGATTCCGCATATTTAAGTCTAGCTTTCTCTTGTTTAGACGATTGTGTTACCACCGATAAACGACACAAATATTTTATAAACTTGTCCCGGTGGTTCCCCGTTGGTTGTTGTGACGCGCACGCGTCCGATTATGTCACTTGTCGGATGGAAGGGAAAGAATGGGTCCCTTCGGAATCGTGTTGCATTGCGCGTGCGCGTCACGACAAAAGGACACCCGGTCTGTTCAAAATAGAGTACGAAGGTAGAGGTTTCATCGGCTTGTGCAGCAAAACTTATTATTGTTTTGGTGATACGGATAAATTCAGCACGAAAGGTCTAAATAAGAGACACAACGAAATTGACAAAGACACGTTTTTGAAAGTACTGAAAACCAAAGAGAGTGGTGTTGGGAAAAATCGAGGGTTTCGGGTGAAGAATGCTTCAGTTTTTACATATATTCAAGAACGTTCTGCACTAACCTATTTTTATTCCAAACGACCGGTACAAGCCGATGGAATCTCTACCTCTCCGTGTCTGGTATAATAGACACGCCAGTAAATCTTTTCGTGAGCTACCCGTGTATCATTCGGTATTGTTGTAACATTTGGTATTTGTGTAACATATAGTCTTGGTGTAACCGTGATCAGGTATGATGTTTATCGACCACTGACTCCTACTTGTTACTTGTCGATTATTAAAGAGTGTACATTTCACATTTCACATTTACTGTTCGGTACACTCGTGAGAAAGCCGTGTAATATCCGGTCTTAATGTAGCCGTGATGAACTATTGTGTATATCGAATCCTATCTTGTCAATTGATAAAGAGTGTATCAACACACACACGCACACACACGTCATTGTTGCATCATCATCATCATGATGTTGTTTTTTCTTTTTAAGCAGGATACTGGTGAAAATAAACAAAGTATATTGTATATTTCAATCGCTGCAAAAAATCGTGTCAATAAACACAGAGTGTGGCATACTGTCTATCAGTGACTGTGTATCATGTGGAGTCGATTTGTATATAGTTGTTAAGGTTTACAAGATTTTATAATAGTGACACTTACTCTTGGATGTCTCATAACAAGAATATATGTTATATCATTCACAGGGATACTTTCTCTTGGGTGTCTCAATACAATGTGTGTACCATATGAAATAAATCTGTATGTAGTTAAGGTTTACAAGATTTTATAATAGTGACACTTACTCTTGGATGTCTCATAACAAGAATATATGTGATATCATTCACAGGGATACTTTCTCTTGGGTGTCTCAATACAATGTGTGTACCATATGAAATAAATCTGTATGTAGTTAAGGTTTACAAGATTTTATAAGATTGATACTTTCTCTTGGGTGTCTGAATAAAAAAATTTCATGAACGCACATATGGTGTCGACTTTGTTATTGCTTAATTAAGGTAATACAAGAACGTGCATGCCAACATTACATGCAAACATTACATACCACTCTTAAGTCAAAATTCACTTAGGTATATTGAACACCACCCACATTGATAACGTTGACAAAACAATTGTTGTCACTGAAACGGGGAAAAGCGAGGTGTGTCTTCTTGATGACTATGAAAACGAAAAACACACTCATCCATAGCATCAACACGATTTTATTTGAATATTTCACATATAATATATCTTGCACACTGTTCCTGTAGATTTCAAATCGGTAATGCTAATAAGGTTCCCAACGTGTGATTTGCAAAGGTGTCGCCGAATGAGCTGCGCGCCGCGACGATGCATGTCGTCTACGATTCCGATGACGACCACTGTCAAACGGAATGCTGGTTTCCTTTGATATGTCGCCGTCCACTGACGCTGTCTGCATGTAAAGCCAACGATCGAGATTACCCACTAAATCCATTGGCGTGTTGACATCCTTTAGACCACGAGCAAAGGTTTCCCATCCCACCGGTTCAAACGACTTCCGTTTTCTCAACACGTCATTCACAAGGTCCACGATATTACTTCCGGGAACCGCCTTGTTTCTGTACATCATCTCGCCACGATCATTCCAACTTACGGCCCCTTTCATTTTATCGAGTAGTCTTCGTGCTTTCTGCTTCATAGTTTTTGGAACGCTGTCGATGATTTCGTTTTCGATGCTCTCCTTTTCGACGACTTCATTTTCGTTAGCAGGTTGTACTTTGTTTTTCTCTTCACTGGGAATTTTTTCGATGACCACACGCACGGGTTCTTGGATACGTTTGTCGGAAAGATCGTTGTACCGATTCAACACCTGGTTATACAACATAACTTTTTCCCTCTCGTGTATATCGTTTCGTTCTAGTATGTCTAGCATTTCATTGTCGAGTCGTTGCAAGACCCTTTCGATAGGGTTAGCAGTCGAAGGACGTTGCGGTTGAATGTTTTCCAAAATACGGGGATCGACCAGGGCCATCTTCTTTGTGTACTCCATGGTCACCTGAGATGGATCCGGGAATGTCGAGCTTATTGAAGGAACCGTAGGCACATGTGTCATAGTGGGCCCCGAGACAAGTGAATCCAGTGACGTGGTGTTTGTCAATCGTCCACCGTGAATGGAGGCAATGTGCCGTTTCAAGTTCTCCCGACGTGAGAAATGTCTCTTGCAATTTGGGCACTGGAACGGTGATGGTGTGGACTTGTTGGCAGCCAGTAGAACAGTAGATAAGCTCATGATGTAGGTGTTTGTGGTTCAAGTGCAAGCAATGAAATGAATGGCGAGATGAATTGAACGCACTAAAATACGAAAATGTTACCACGGTAACATGTTGAAAAGATAAAATGTTAGAAAAGCGACGAAGGGAGGGCGTGAGTGAGTGAGGGCTTGTGTGATTGAATGAGTGAGTGAGTGAGTGAACAGATACGCAGGGTGAGTGAGTGAGTGAGTGAGTGAGTGAACAGATACGCAGGGTGAGTGAGTGAGTGAGTGAGTGAGTGAACAGATACGCAGGGTGAGTGAGTGAGTGAGTGAGTGAGTGAACAGATACGCAGGGTGAGTGAGTGAGTGAGTGAGTGAGTGAGTGAACAGATACGCAGGGTGAGTGAGTGAGTGAGTGAGTGAACAGATACGCAGGGTGAGTGTGTGAGTGAGTGAGTGAACAGATACGCAGGGTGAGTGAGTGAGTGAGTGAGTGAACAGATACGCAGGGTGAGTGAGTGAGTGAGTGAGTGATTTCTTAATCGGGACTTAGACGAGTACCTTTACTTGTGAAGTGTAAGACACGAAAAAAGACGCAAGCTAAGGTTTGCACATTTTATTACAACACAAACGTATTTACAAGTCGCGCTCCATAACTGCAAGAACAAGATACTAGACATTAATACAGAGTCTTGCAAAGTTTAATCGTGTACAAGACAACACCGCACCTCACTACTTCAGTCTTGCCTGCCATACGGCGAGGAGCCCTTGTGGGTCCAACAAAGTCGGTTCGGATACTCGGTTGCGGTATTGTTCCAGACAGTCAACCAGTCTTTAATCACTACAGTTGAATTAATGTCACCAAAGGTCTCATAAAATCACAAGACAGATTTACAGATCATCCTCCATTACTGCCAGAACAATTTGCTTTAATTTGTTTCGCCACTCCTCTGAAAACGGTTCTTGCAACCAACTCCCGATAGCACACAAGTGATCGGACGTCAGGTCGGATAGCTTCAAACCCGCGTCTAACAAAACACACAACCAGTCTTTCATCACTGCAGTCGAATTAATGGCCTCCACAGCCTCGTCAAAGTGCATATAAATTAGAATGTCATCGGGTAACATACAATCGTGATGAAATTGACTAGGATCGTCTATCTCGCAAGCGAGACACTGTCGTCTCGAAAGTTCAACGATGGCACATGCTATGTGACGTGCAATCGTCTTCTTCATTTCCATCGCCGGAAACTCAAGCGTAAAGTTCGGACCAGTGGCGACAGGAGCGGCAGTTGTCACATTGGTTGCGTGAGTAGAAATTGTCACATCGTCAGGAGCGGAAGTTGTCACATTGGTTGCGTGAGTAGAAATTGTCACATCGCCAGGAGCGGAAGTTGTCACACCGGTCGTGTCGGCGGAAGTTGTCACATCGGCAGGGATGATAGCAGAGAGAGGCTGAAACAGGATACGCAGCCTAGTGTATCACCTCCACGCGAGTGACGTTGAAGTTTGTGTAAGTATCTCGTCGAGTTTTCTTTATGGTGAGAGACACACGAGTTCCCGTCAACGAGTTCAGTTTGTAAGTCTGCATCGTTTCGTCCATACCAGCAAACGTCTCGGCATTCACGTCAAGGAGAGGAGCCATACACTGGTCGAATAAAGTCAGCCATATAGATCGACCCGTCGCTGTCTCGACAAAGCACATGCGCACCACGAAATGCACGTCAGAAGCAACGTAACCGTGTCGTTCGCATTGCAAATGTCCCCTATCGTCGGTAATCATACGCTTCTTGCAGTACCTGCACCCGATGTACAAGGGAGTGTGCTGGTGTACTCTATCGATGAGGAGCCCTCTGATCTTGATAACTGCGTCGGAGCTTACCGTTGCTTCTAGAGCCGAGATGTCCACGACGTCCACGACGTCTGGTTCCGACGGCACGGAAGGACGGTTGATCACCGGCATGATGGGTCGGCTCGTCGGCTCGTCCTCGTCGCTCGAGTCTGCCGCATTGCGAGGTCGGTAGTAGGGTGTCTTTAACATGATGATGATGTTAACAGTGCTGTCGTCGTGATACGAATGACGGTCCGATTGGCAAAACACTGCGCTTATATAGTTAGAGAATGTGCCGAAAAGTCACGTGGGCGTGCCGAAAGATCACGGCTTGTAGAAAATTCAAAAGCACGGACTGCTGAGTAGAATGTACACAAGCGCGGACTGCTGAGTAGTTATTTAGTTCACCACTTATCTAACAGGGGTGCTTTCAGTTGATGATTATATATCCACCAGGTGTTTATGGACGAGAAAAATCAAGAGACACGAATATTTGCAGTACTCATATGTGGTTCGCTCACTTGTCCACTAGGGGATGATGTTTGTAGTTCGTGAGCTATCCGTCAGGGGGCTCTATTGCACGCAAGCGTGCAAGAGACACGAATATTTGCAGTACTAGAACATTTAGTTTACAACTTGTTCACAAGATGACACCACTTGTATAATTGTAGTTCGACAAAAATCCGCTAGACTGCGCTATCTAGTTTTGGCGGGAAATATTTTAGTTCACCAACTATCCGTCAGGGGGCGCTGTTCTAGTTTGGCGGGAAATAATTTTTTTGGCGGGAAATAATTTAGTTCACCAACTATCCGCCAGATGGCGCTGTTCTAGTTTCGGCGGGAAATATTTAGTTCGCCAACTATCCACCAGGGGCGCTATTCTAGTTCCGGAAAAATCCGGTAGGGGCGCCACGTGACCTTGACCTACATCCGGATATTTAACCTTGACCTTTGATTTGACCTACATCCGGGTACTTGACCTTGACCTTTGACCTTGACCTACATCCGGGTACTTTTCCACTTCCACCGCTGCGCTACAGCTGCCTACGCTAAGGGACCTCCTTTACTACTAATATCCTAAGTGGTCTGTTTACATTCTTGTCCTACTTGCTGACGCGAGTCGGTGTAGAGGAGTGGAAGGATGTGAATGTTCTGTCTGTATCTAAGTCAGTGGTGGAAGTGGTGCTCTCTGGATGTTCTTGAGATATCCCATGTAGGTCGAAAGCGACTGTGCTGTAATTTGGGCACAGTGGAACAAAAACAAAATAAGGCATTTCTTGTTTCGCTTATCATTATCCGTTTTTTGTTCACCGTCAAATCGACACCCTACAGTTGTTTAAAACACGCCGAACGTCCAGGCACTTCTCAATAACGCCACAACAACCCACTTCCCTAAACAAATTCCACATGTCTCGTCTCGTTAAACTCGCCTATCGATTTATCGCTATAAAATCACACCTCAGAGTCACCCAGACCGTAAACCATCACACACGACCACACAATAATAAGAATACCATATAGCACAGGTCAGATCTACCAGTTAAAAGGCACCGCCCGCTGTCTCCAAACAACAACGACGACTGCCGCTTAGCCGAAAAAACAACTCGTCGTTCGACGCTTCTACTCAGTTGGAAAAAACACACTCCGCTATAACAAATGTCTATACGTAAACCAACTCCGGCATACACCATGTCGAATAGATGACTATTCGGCGAATTCCTAAAAACTCTCATTCAGCACGCCTTACCACATTCTAGCCTACGATGCAATCCTATTACCGCGCGTTCTCTCCAACACAGAACGGCGGTGTTTCAACCGACCCATAGGTGGGGCTGCTGCTCATACATTATTTCTCAAAAGAAACTTCCACAATAAAATGTTACAAATAAAAAACCCGCAGGCGGCACCAACAACTAAGGGAGCCCCATCACAACCAATCAACGCATTTTCACACGGTCATTACCTCAAATTCACAACACATTCACTGATTGGATCATATAACGCATGACGCTTTACAAAAAAAACATCCATTACACAGCAACTCGGAAAAACTACCACACAAACAATACTATCTCACAACACACTATGCACATAAGGTACAACGGGGCAACACACAAATCTTCTAAACGTCATTCAATCCGCAAAAATGTGGAATCGCTTTGATTAAAAGATGGGAGATATGACGTCACTTTACACAATTTTGCGAATATCAGGGTTATCAGCCTCTTACCATACTACTCACTTTGACTCCCTTTTGCGCCAAGCACGCAGTAGGGATTCAAGCGAGCGATTCGATTGTCCAATAAGGGAAATTTGGATTGTTGGACAAGCAAATCGCGTGCTTGATTCCCTACTGCGTGCATGGCGTTTGCAGACCCTCCCAGTGCGTAGTACTGTCGATCAATTTGGGATATTTTATGTAACTGGTGTTGGAAAAACTGTTAACATTTACGTCATAACAAACTTCGGTACAAGTACTTCGATAAACCGTCTTATGTTCTCTTGTGAAACTTAAAATCTGCATTTTTCTAGTGCTAAATAATGCCATAAAATCATAGCCATGATGCGATTCTGTTTTTATAAACAGAACGCTCTTGTTATTTTTTTAAACAATACCTCCTCGTGACAACGCACATCGAATTCACCCATGTGAAATACCGCGTGTGACTCGCGTGTGTTACGATGTTTATAATGTTTACAAAGTAAACATCCTTTTTTGTTAATGTTACATGACATAGTATCTCCTGATAATTAACATTCTGAACTGTAGTGACGTTTGCCACTCTGAATAAAAGTTAGGACAACAAAGTTTGAATTTGCCATAATTTGAATTGTCAACTATAATGTTCAACGTCAGAATCAAAATACGTTAAATGTATATCATGGAGTACCTGATGGAGATTATTTTGGTGAAATGTGGTTATGTTATTCACGTTAAACTTAGTTAGAAAATTTGTATTTGCTTCTGTCACACTTTGAATTGTCACAGCTCAAACATTTCAAAAGTAACCTCACATTATTTTGTATAAGACTTGTCACAACCTGACAATTTTTCTGATGAAATAATTATGACATTCTGTGAGTTGGGAACATTCAATTATACGTTCTAAATATCTCGCACTTCAGAAGTGTATACTTCAACATCGACTTCTTAAAATGGTTTTACGACGTAGCTCCCCCGTAAAACTATAATGAAGAAGTATGGAGCGATTGGTGTGGAGGGGGGCCGCGCGATAGTGTAGTGGTAAGCACATCCGCTTGACATGCCGGCGCAACGAGTTCAATACCCGGACCTGGCAGGTATTGTATATTTGGCGTAAACATCTGGCTCCCAACATTGGGGACTGTGTATCCCTCGTGACATGGAGATCACGTTAATGTCGGTCCCGTCTCAATTTGGGACGTAAAAGAACCACTGAGGACGACAAGCACCCTGGCCGTGACCACCCTCAGTGCCAGCATAGAAAGGTCGCCTTAGCGATAATGTTCTGAAAAAGGCTGGCTAGTTGAATGAGACCTCATAAGATCATAACATTGTAACCACAAAATGTACAGACTAGTCAGTTAATAGATCGTTGCCGAGTGCTGGAAACAACTAGAACTAGAAGAACTAGAACAGTTATAACGTTTATTTGTGGCTAACATATTGGTCAAGGCGATGATGCTTGTCCATAAAGCGGCAAACTTTTTTTAATTCGGCGCTTTTTGTTGCTCGTATTCCATTCAAGCGAGCTGCGGAGTTACATTTTATGTCCAGTGATGCGCAGGAAAAACTGTTCCAAACCCACGTTGTGTCTTTTACGGACGTAACAAATCTACAGCAACGAAGGGACGGCGATGAATCACGCAGATTTAGCTAAATACGTTGATCTCTAGCTCTGCTATCACTGCCATCAATACAAAACATATATCACAATATACACTCTGCAGTATATATCAAAACAACTAGCATAAATGACAATTGCTTAATCAACGAACAAAATAGTATTAGGAACGTTGGCAAATGATGCACTGAAAGTAAGGCGTACTGACACAACGCAATCTCCATCGAGCAAGCGCCGAAGTTGGAAGGCAATGTTTGCAATGACACGCAAAGCAAAGAACAAGAGGCGCCACCAGTCGGAGTTACAAAAAAAGGTGAGTCTATTGCGATATCATATTATCTATCAGATCAGCTCTGTCCGTGAAATGAAGATATCTATGTGTGTGTGTGTGTGAGTGTGTGTGTGTGTGTGTGTGTGTATGTGTGTGTGTGTGTGTGTGAGTGTGTGTGTGTGTGTGTGTTTATTATTGTAAATACAAATGCTTAGTTTTTGACTAACTTTTTTAGGGTTATCCCCAAAACATGACTTTCATTTCCAAATATCATAGAAGATTTTTGTATTTTATACAGTGGCAAATTTGGTAGTACACGAAGCATAATATAATTGTTGCTCGTGCATTTCACAGGTGACATCGGGGGTTCGATGGGGTTGCTCATTGGAGCGAGCGTCATAACCCTCTTCGAAGCAGTGGAAGCCTTCGCGATTGCATTGGCCAGTCGGCGGAGTAAGAAAAAAAGACGATCTCTGCGGTCAACAAACCAGGAGACGGAAACTAAAATCTGAACTATTTCTTAATGGACCGTTGCAAAGAACGTGTAAAGTAACGGTTATTGTAGTTAGACGGGTGTATGAGTGTTTTGTTGACCACTGAGATAGTCTTTTCTTCTTACTCCGCCGACTGGCCAATGCAATCGCGAAGGCTTCCATTGCTTCGAAGAGGGTTATGACGCTCGCGCCAATGAGCAACCCCATCGAACCCCCGATGTCACCTGTAAAATGCACGAGCAACAATTATATTATGCTTCGTATACTACCAAATTTGCCACTGTATAAAATACAGTTTAAAAACGGATAATGATAAGCGAAACAAGAAACGCCTTATTTTTGTGTTGTTCGACTGTGCGCGAGTGCGCGCGTGGAAAAAACCCCACTAATGTAGAATCGAAAAAAAGGTCGACGGCGCGGCTGACGCTTGTGGCGATGACGTAAACGGCGGCTGGCCACGTGTTGTTGTTTGCTCGCGCCGGGGCGACGTGTTGTCGTTTGGCGATGACGTAAACGAAGGCTCGGTTTTTGTTGGCGTGGAATATTTAAAACGGCTATTAAGTGAGTCATTCTAAGTACGACCATGTTCGTCTCGTTGTGACTAACACTATGCTGTGATATTTATTGGGAGAAAACCCATACTTCTAAGTGAATTTAATGAAACAAGAAATGCCATAGTTTTCAAAAACACCACCCCTAAAAAAAAACAAGCGACGCTTCTGGAGACGTGTCTGGACTTGTTTGTTTGCAACGCGCGCGCGCGAGAGAGAACGAAGATGACGCGAAGCTGTAAACAAGCGCTCTTTTTTAATGGGGAGATGTGTGCGAATGGGAGTGGAGGGTTGAGATATTGAAATACTGCAGGAGTTGAATATCGAAAACGGCTATTAGACCAGTCATTCGAAGTACATGCATCTTCGTGTCGCTGTAGCTAACCCTATGGTGTAATTGTTATTGGGAAATAACCTAATATTATAAGCGAATTTAACGAAACAAAAAATCATGTATATTTTTGAAAATATATCCAGCAAAAAAAGTTACACGTGCATGTTTTGTCGTAGCGTCTTCGACTTACGGACGTAAGTAAGTACCGGTCATGGTGAAATGAGAGAGGTTTGGAAAATTTTAAGACTACATAATTTGTAGGTGTGAAATATGGAAATCGGCTATGAGGTCAATAATTCAAAGTATGAGTATGATCGCCTCGTCTTAACTAACTCTATGCTGTAATTTGTAATGCGAAAAAACATATAATTATAAGCGAATCTAAGTAAATAACAAGTTTATTATTTGTCAAGACTTCGTATGTCGGAAAAAACAACCGACGCTACCCGAGAGCGTGTCTGGACTTGTTTGTTCTTCTGCCGAACCGCGCTTGCGCGTTGCCGTCGCGCGTCCCTTAAGAACCGTCTGGATTATTTTTGAACCAGTGTATTTTCGATAACCATATCGACTTAACGATGGCCGCATCTTTTTTATATTCGCCACGCCGCTTTGCTTTCTCTCCTGAAGTTGCCGTCGCCGACGATATCGCTGTGAAAGCGGTGAGTTTCGAAGCCTTTCTCCATTCGGTCCCCTACGGTGGATACACTTTCGACGCTCCGTTGAGAATCGCTGTCATCGCCTGGAAAGGCTCGTACCCGTATGAGAGATGCAGAGAATGTCGGCGTAAAATTGTCCTGACCGAGAGGGGCGAGCGTCTTTGTCTGACCCACGGCGTGCTAGAGAAAACAGCACAGTATTTTTGTATGCGCGTCTTGATGGAGACCGTCCCCATAGGACGGACGGCTCATGTATCGACGCAGGCGATGATTGCGGGAGTGCTCCCCCTCGACTGACTATCGGCGACGACGACGATGGGACCACCGTGCTGCTTATGACCTGGTCAACCTTCTTCGTCGACACTGCGAAGAGCGTGATCTACTATAAGCCTGCTTACCTGTCCGAGAGAGGCGTGCTGTCCTGTCGACATTAATCGGCATGCCCATGAGAGTCACCCTGGACAAAGAGAAGTGGAGATTCGTCGACAACATCACAGCCTGCCGCGTGGAGAACGGTTAGACCGCCGACCGACCGACCGACCGACCGACCGACAGAAGCCTTTTACTCACGTTTGTATCTTTCTCTCCAACACCCGCTACCAGACCACGTGCAAGACCTTTCCGCCGCGGCGGATTTCTACGGCTAGACGCCGCCGACAGCAGCGCATGACGAAAGAAGGGGGCGTCAACACCATCGGTCGACAGGAAAACTCGAGCGAAGACGTTATGATCATCTCCCACTCGCCACTGCAGACCGGATGCCGGCGACGGCGACGACGGGGAAGACGACGTCCAGACCATCGCCTACACGATCGCCTTCGCCCACGTCGAAGACGGCCTCCGCACCGCTCGTCTATTATATATTCGACGATGCTATTCCACTGACGGCGTCCATAGACCGAGTCCTAGCAGTGGTGTCGTCGTCGTCTTCCTAGCCGCCGGTGCATAAACTCCGGTCGTCGTATCTGCCGACCGCGGCGGTGCAGCCGTCGTCCGACTACGAGAGCGGATACGACGCTCCGTGCTGTCGCAGCAGGCGGTACAACGAGCTCGCCTCCGTAGCGTCGTCTGGTCTGGAGCGACGACTTGTCCGGGTGTTCGCGGAAAAGATCGGCGAAATGATAGTCGCGCTAGCGAACCGCACGTGCGCGGCATGTAACGATCCGACCAGCCACCACACGGATCATCTGAGCAGCTGCCTCGACTCCGCCTACGGCCTAGTGATGCGAAAATACAGACCTGTGTTCTACGAATTCGTCAGTCGGCCTATCATCCCTTCGGTCATACGAGCGCTCTTCGTCCTATACGACACGTACGGTATGCACGGTGATGGCCTGTTGGCGGAGGAGATGGTCGGATAGGTAACTTGACTCACGTTGTATTGGGCTCTCGCTTCGTCGACGCTTCGTCCCCGAGAGAGCTCGTCGAACGATGCCTACGAACTAGACTCGACGGGTGAACTTTGTCTGCCGTGTGGACACTTAGTTTTGTAGCTGTTACTTGCATTTTGCTAAGAACTTTTAAGAATAATAATAATACTTACTCTTTAGCTGACAGCTTTTAGTGTTGTGTAAACGCTATCTTTACATGTATTAAGAACGATTCGTTGTTGTATGTTTCTCTGGAGAGTCGTAGTTACTCATCCCCATTTACCCGCGTTACCTACTTAGGACCTGGAAATTATTAACACAACAAATATTCTTGTAAAATATTCTAAAACAGGACTCGAACATAACAAACAAATATCTATCTATCTTGACAAAATAATCTAAGTTACGACTTGCAAATTGTGTGGAGGTGTTTGGTAAACATACCGCTAAGCCAACCCCGAAACCTCTCCTACTACCCGACACGTGGTTTCGAGTTTTTGCCCAGACTCCTTTAGCTAGCCGTGTCTGGACGAGTTTGTAAAACATACCGGTAAATCAGGCCTACTACCCGAGAGGTGGCGTCGAGGTAATTTTTCTGTGATGTTCCTGTCGTAAATTAGGATATTTTTCAAAGTCAGGTCTTACAATTGTTCAACACATTTCTCTCCACGACGGTATTGTGCAATAGTCGGTGCACAAACAAGCCCAGACATGTCAGGCAAACCTCGACGCCACCTGTCGACACGGAGCAGAAGACCGCATCGTGATATGTCCAACGGGCGCCATTCTCTGGCGGAATATCGATCGAAGCGCGGGTAAAATTTAAAGTCGCAGCCGATCGTCCGTAGTCTAACTTCACATGTCTTAGCCGGGTTACACGCCGAAAATCTCGGGTCGGCATTTCGGCGCGCGGCCTGCTGCGGCGGACGAGCCTTCTCGGTGCAGTCGCGGCGCCGGTAGCCGCCTCTCGATACCTCTAGCGGTCAGGCGCCGGCGCCTGTTCGCTCCCGCGGCCGATCGCCTCTGTGGGATATAGCCGTCTTCGCGCCCATATCCGGACGATCCACCACAGAAATGCCGCCGCCGCGAATATCGCGACCCGGTTTGAAGTATCATCTTGCGCTCAGGGCCTGCGACACGGAGCACAGGACCGCATCGCGATATCACCAAATGTCGCCATTCTGTGACGGAATATCGATCGAAGCGCGGGTAAAAGTTAAAAAGTCGCAGCCCGTAGTCTAACTGCACATGTCTTAGCCGAATAAAGCTACGATTCCATATATACGGATACGGCGTGCGGATGCGGCATGCGGCAACACCGGTGGAAATTTATCATAAGTAGTAGTTAAGTAGTTCCAAACGTGCACAGGCGGATGAGTTTTCTTGTGCGGCTGCGGCTGCGGCAAATTGAATCGCTCCGTATCCGCACACGAATCTGTTAAGAAATTCCCAGTAGTGACGTCACAGAGTTATTCCCCATTTCGCATGCGTTCTGTATACGTTACCGTACATATGGAATCGTAGCATTACACGCCGAAAATCTTAGCCGATCGTCCGTAGTCTAACTTCAAATGTCTTAGCCGGTTTACACGCCGAAAATCTCGGGTCGGAACATCGGCGCGCGGCTTGCGGCGGCGGGCGTGCCTTCCCGGGGCGCGCGCGGCACAGGAAGCCGCCTCTCGATAGCTCTAGCAGTCAAGCGCCGGCGCCTGTTTGCTCCCCCGGCCGATCGCCCCGGTGAGATTTAGACGTCTTCGCGCCCGAGTGCGGCCGATCCGCCACAGAATCGCCGCCGCTACGAATATCGCGACGCGTTTTGAAGCGTCGACACTGAACAGAAGACCGCGTCGTGCGCTTCGCATAAGTTCCACCAATACATGTCAGTTCGTCTACGTCGGATCGGTGGGCACCTCCGAGAGCGTCGTAGTTACGCCCGGTGTTTACCCCCACTTCGCATAATCTGCCTCGAAATCGAGCGCTCGCAAACGTCATCGCCACGCGTGTTGTTGATTGTTTATTTCGATTCTACATTAGCGGGGATTTATCCACTCGCGCTCTCAGGCACATTCGATTAACAGAAACATAAGGCGTTTCTTGTTTCGTTATATTCGCTTATAATTATCCGTTTTTTTCCCTCACCGCGAAACCGACACCCTACACTCGTTTAATAAACACGCCGAATGTCCATGCACTTATTAATCACGCCACAACAACCCACTTCACTAAAAAAAAAACGCGTCTCGTTTATCTCGCCTATCGGATTTATTGCCATAAAATCACACCACAGATTCACCCAGACCGTAAGCCATCACACACGACCACAGAAAAATAAGATTTTCATTGCAAATTCGCGTGTATAGCACAAGTCAGATCTACAGGTTAAAAGGCTCCGCCCCACCGTCTCCAAACAACAACAACGCGGCGAGAGGGCGCTCGGTCGACGACTACCGCTTAGCCGAATAAAAACAACGCGTCGCCAATCGACGCTTGTACTCAGCGGAACAACAATTTCGACTCAGCTATGACACAGGCCTATACCTAGACCAGCTCCCGCTACACCACGTCGAATAGATACCGATTATTAAAACCTCTCATTCAGCACACCTTACCGTACACCACATTCTAGCCTATGCCCCAAATCTATTACCGCGCGCTCTCTCCAACACACAACGGCGGTGTCTCAACCGACCCAAAGGTGGGGCTGCTGCTCCTACATTCTTCCACACATAAGCTTCCAGAATAAAATATTTCAAATAAAAACCCATAGGCGGCGCCAACAACTAAGGGGGCCCCTCACAACCAATCAACAAATTATCACACGGTCATTACCTCATATTCACAACACACTAACTGATTGGATCATCTAACACAAGACGTTTTACCCCAAAAAACACCCACCCATTACACAGCAACTCGGAAAATCTACCCTATCCAACATACACGCTTACACACATTACTATATTATAACACACTAAATACAATGGGACAACACACAAATCGTCTTAACGTCATGCAATCCAAAAAAAATGTATGTGGAATCGCCTTGGTTAAAATATAGGAGATATGACGTCACATTACACCCGTTTGCGGGTAACAGTGTTTTCAGCCTCTTACCATACTACTAAAGTAAATAAAAACAATCGCGAGATGCGATCTGAATGGGGAAAGGAGTCGATATCGGGGCGCTTACAGATAATGTCTGTTAGCAAAAAAATAAGAATACACTCGTAACGTTATAAATAATCAAACTACAATTTTATGTGTTGCCATTTATCTAACATAATCATATAATAATAATAGATGTCATATATTTGGAATAAAGAAGTTACCTACTCTGAGTGTGTAACAGCAACATTGTGAACTTGTTTAATGATCAGACAAAACATAGTTAAATCTACGCTTAGTTTCTTACTAAATATTATATTACAAATAAGCTTTACTTAGCAAATCAATGAGCGTGTAGGCCTGAAACTGTTCGTAATCCTGGACACGCAGGTCGCGCATATAGACATTCAGCTCCAGAAAGTTGCGGCTGAAAGAAATTCAAATAAAGTTTTGAATGGCTATTCTTTGCGGAAATGAACTAAACCTGTGCATATCCGTGGTGTGTTGGTGTGTAATATATTCGGATGAGGTTGATTATTGGTTGGTTGCGTTAAAAGGGCGTGTAATAGATGTGCAAAAATGGTCACATGCACAACTGTGAATAAGATAATGAAATACCTGAAAAATGTCCGTCTAAACATGCCGTTTGTAGGAAGGAGTCCATCTTGTCCGTCATATCCTTGAACGATGTTAGATTCCTCAATAACTTATCTTTAAAATTGGTCAACGGCATTTTATGCTCTTTTTTGCGTGTCTGGAGGTCATCGTCATCATCACTCACTAGCATCAAATGCATTGAACTGTCATTGGTAAAACTGAACCATCTAGATATATGATATCTCTCCCAACCGCTAGCTTCCTTGTACTAGTCATATACTTTAGCATAAAGCGCCTTGAACAAAGAATCCTGTGCGGCCTTTATAAGCATTTCGAATTGCAACATTGCGATGTGTTTTGAATTGTACCACACATTACTTATTATGTCTTGCGTTGTTTGAATGAAAATTGAATACTCTTCAAACGTCTGCTTTAATCTATCCGTCGTAAGCATGCGGGCGTAGGACAACTTGCTGGCGTTTTCATAATTCAGATAACAAAGATATGCTTCAATGTTACGGGATAGATTTCGGAAGGCAGACTTATAAGAATTCATACTGTCAACGAGATTGGTGATGTATTCCCACTTGTCATAAAAATTTTAACTTTTTGGAAATGCAAGGACTTTATAATTTTCGAAATCCCGCGTGCAGTTTGTGACACGCAGAAGCGGTCGTCGTATGACGAGCAGTTCGAACAATCTTAGTTCCGTGCCGTATTCGACTGACGTTTGCCGGAACCCATCACTATAATTACGTGTGAATGGGTATTCGTATTTCAAGTCAGTTACGCGATCAATGGTTTTACAAATACGCAGCAGCCCATAGAAGTGTTTTTTACATATGTCATAATATGTTTTCTGAGTTGAGTGTATATTTCGTTTATTTTCGTGCTTTGTTTGAACAATGCAGTAGTTCGATAGAACGAGTCGTAGGCTCTATTCAGAGTCACCGAGTAGTTAGTCAACGGTAGGCCTTTGTTGTACGCGTCGTGCACTCGTTCTAAATCACCCATTGCTCTCTTCGAAGAGATCAGCTTTTCCTCCAGACGTAAACGTAGGGCTGCTCACCAACTTTCTTGGTTAATCATATCTTCTGATTCTCTCAGTATCTTAGACAGATCGAGCGAGCCTGATATACAGTCATGTACATTCATTTTTTCCAACTGGCGATGACGTCATTATTAATGATGTCTTGCATTTTCTCATATCCAAGTCCCATTATAGTATTGTAGCTACGAATGGAATCATTGGTTTTTAAATTATTTTCTCTGATATAGACGAATATCTCAATAATGTCCGAATACTTTGGCAGCCCACTGTGAATTTGCAGAGCTTCGTCTTCGTTAGTTCGCCGTCTGTCTAACAATGTGCGTTCTTTGGCGTCGATCGATTCGTTCAAGTGCTCACTTACTCTCTTCAGGAACGTGACATATACATCTTGTTGGCTTTTGGTGTTCTCGTTGGCGGTCGCGTAACTCATGGACGATGTGTAATGCACGATACGACACGCTGGCGGACACTTGCACATTCGAGACATGTTGGCGTTGTATGATTCTGGAAGACAAACGACTCGATCAATGGAATGTATAACAACTGTCACTAATTCACTTTTGCGCAGCTAGTTAAATACAAAACACCAAGCTCGTACTGCTCCTTTCTTTTTTATGCGAATGAGAATGAGAATGGAAGAAGAAACCATAGATGTCCAAACCGAAGTGTTTAGATTCCCCAAAATGCACCGCGGTACGACCAGTTTCCTGTTGTATTTCTACTGCAGTTATATAGAGACCTGATGTGAAGTGAAAACAGTTGGGTCGTATATTATAACACAATATTAAAAAGCGAATTAAACTGCGCGATTTAGATTTCCAAAATTTTTTCCGTAATAGTTCAGCTTGCCGATAAAGCTTTTCAGCTATATAACGTTCTCGGGCGTCGGAAACTTGACGTTGACGTTGACGCGTTCTTCAGACAGCTTGAGACCATCTGCTGAGATCACATGTCCTAGGTATGTGACCTGCTGTCGGAAGAAGTCACACTTGTCAAGTCGCAGTTTCATTCCATACTCGTTCAACGCAGAGAGGACCTGTCTGAGGTTTTGCAGGTGTTCTTCCTTCGTCCGTCCGGTGACGATCATATCGTCCAGGTAGGCAGTCACATATGGAATGCAGGAGACCAGATTGTCGAATAACTTATGGAAAATATCCGGCCCTGGTGTCGGTCCAAACGAAAATCGATTGTACCGGAATAGTCCTTTGTGCGTGTACGTGACGAGTAGTTGCTTAGTGGCGGCATCCAGCTGTAGTTGTAGATACGCGTCGGAAATGTGAAGCTTTGAAAAGTGCTGTCCTCCTTGCAGCTTGGCGAAAAGTTCGTCTACCCTCGAAATGGACTGCTGATCTACGTGCAGCTGAAGGTTTACAGTCACTTTATAGTCTCCGCAGATGCGCACTTTTCCGTTCGGCTGCTCGACGACAATGGGCGTCGCCCATTCACTGTGATCGACACGAGTTATGATGCCCAAATCCTCGAGACGATGTAGCTCTTTGTGAACGGCGTCAATGCGACTGAATTGTACTGGTCTCGGTTTGTAGAACTTGGAGACGGCATCTTCTTTCAGTAGAAGCCGTGCTTTCATCTTGATGCACAGCCCCAATCCGGGCGCGAAGACAGCTGGGTACTGGTCTAGGACCCTCTGTAGGTCGCGATCACACTTTTCGCTTACATTGCAGTCAGTGGTGGACGGCAATGCAGTAGCAGTACTGCTGTATAGCAAGACATTCACATCAACTTGGAATGCTTTGATTCAGTCAAGCGCGAAAAAGAGACGTGCCTGCCTTTCCGACTACGATCAGTGATAAAGTCCAGTTGGCCCCATTGCAGGACACCGTGACATTGCATTGTCCTTTGACTAGAATTGGTTGCTTGCCATAACCGAAAAGTCGGATCTTTGGCGACGTCAAATGTGGCGATTCGATGCGCTTCCAGATACCTGGGCCAACGAGCGACACAGCAGCCGCAGTATCCACTTCGAAGAGTAGGTCGATGTTTGAGATTTGTCGTAAAATCTGCGATTTATCGACGCGTGTGGAAGTGGAGAGCACCTTAACTGCGATAGTGTCTGTACTTTTTTCGACTGTGTGTTGAGCCATTTTTCCTTTTTTGACGGGCTTTCCAGAAGACGTGCACACAGCCTGTATGTGTCCTTTACTATCGCACCCGTAGCAGACGGTGTCGATGAATGGACAGTCTCTGTTGTGATGCGCAGGCGAATCACATCGATAGCAAGCTTTCTGGCCTCTCTTGTTAGGTTGACTGTTAGCCCGGCCCTTTTCTCCGTGATCAGGTCGCTGTTTAACTCGGACGCGTTGCTTATGGCGAGACGGGTGACTTTGATGAACAGCATGCACCTCCTACTGAGGGTGGCCTTTTGTTTCTTCGTGCATTTTGTTCAGCTCTTTGCTAAATAGTTCTGCCATTTTAGCTCACTGTAGTACGTTCGTCAGTGAAACGTCTGTTTCTTTCAGTATTGCCTGCTGTATAAACGTGTGCCTACAGCCCATGACAAACCTATCTCGTAATGCATTGTCATGGCACTTTACACAGCACTGCTCTTCGAAGTCACACTCCTTGGATTTAGTGCGCAAATCGGCCAGGAAATCAGTGATAGATTGACCTTTCTGCTGATACGTGCAGAGGAAGTCGAGACGCGCAGCAAGAAAGTTATGCTTTTCCTCGAAATGCAGTTGAAGCGCCGTTTTTACTTCTTCGTAGGAAGCTTCTGTCACTTCCTTAGTCAGTATATTAAGAAGAAGTGCAAATGTTTCTGGTGACATGGTTGAACACAGAGCAGTATTTTTCTTTGCGTCTGTTGTGATGTTGTTTGAGTCGAAATAGAACTCCTCACGCATCAAGTAGAACGACCATCGCTCTCTTTCTGGGTCGAACCAATCTGGCGTGCCATGCTTGCGTGATAGTCAGTACACATACACTCAGACAGTAGACTATTGTATGCAGTTCACAGCCAGTTCAGGATTGTACTCACTGAAGCATGTCGACAGAAAACAATCCCACTTGCTGACACGAACTTTTGTGTACTTATATGCTAGTGAATATCACCAAACAGTTAGTATAATTTTTGAAACATTTAATACTGGCAGAATAACTGAAAAACACATATGGTCACTTCCACAAACAAGATGGCAGACACTGTAAAAGTAATTGATCACAGTCTGGTCAATGGTCACTAGAGGGTGGTTCAATAATAACCATGAGACATGTGCCACTGACATAAAATAGCATGGACTGCAATGTCAGTTAATACAACATAAGATTTACAAGATTTATAAGATTGCCATTCAGAGAATTAACTCTAGGTGGCAGGTGGACAAGGAAGCCCTTTGGCTTATCGAGAGTCCGACAGTTTTATCTATGTGTATCCCGTCCGTCTGAGGTATGTATCGATTTTATTTTTAAACATATTCACGCTACTAGCACCCACGCAATCAGCAGATAATCTGTTCCATTCATTTACAGTCCTTTGTGAAAATGAAAACTTTCTTATATATAATCTACTCTGCCCCTTTACTATTGTAACTTCGTGTCCTCTAATCCTTCTATCTTTCTTAACTGAGAAAAAAATATTTCTATCAATATTTTGAAAACCATTCAATATTTTGAACACTTCTATCTGATCTCCTCTCAATCTCTTGGTCTCTAATGTTGTTAAAACGCATTTTTAGGCGTATTTCGTAACTAAGATCCCTAAGTTTTGGTATCATTTTAGTTGCTCTCCTCTGCACTCTTTCTAGCATATCAATGTCCTTCCTGCGATATGGCCTCCTCGCTTGAATACAATATTCTAAGTGAGGCCTAACTACTGTTTTGTACAGCGGTATCATTAGCTCTTTTTCCTTTTACGTTATGTTTCGCCTAATTATTCCAATAATTTGATTTCCCTTTGAAGCTGCAATTCCGCACTGCTCTGAAACCTTCATATCAAAACTAATGGTTAACCCTAAGTCCTTTTCTTTTACAGTAGTACTTAGTACAGTACCCCCCATCGTATATTCTACCTCTTCGTTCCCATATCCTGTGTAGAGGCATTTATATTTCCCAAAATTGAACAGTATTTGCAACTTTTCAGACCATTTGATCAGCCTGTCAAGATCATCTTGTAAATGCTGTCAATCTTCATCACTTTTAATCCTTCTAAACACTTTTGTATCATCCGCAAATGTCAACACCTTGCTTGTTATTTCATCATCCAAATCGTTGATATATATTAAGAATAATATAGGTCCTAGGACTGATCCCTGTGGTATCCCACTCAATACCGATTACCAGTTTGAAGCCTCCCCATCAACTACTACACGTTGTCTTCTGTCAATCAGCCATTGTTCTATCCAGTTTATTATACCACTTCCTATGCGATGGGCCTTTAGTTTAAGCAGTAATCTTTGATGTGGTACTTTGTCGAAAGCTTTTTGAAAATCTAAGTAGACGATATCTACTGGTGATCCCTCATCTACCCACTTAGTGATGTCTTCCAAAAAACATAACATATTTGTTAAGCATGACCTCGCTTTTAAAAAAACCATGTTGAGATGGGTTTAACAAGTTATGTTTAACAAGAAAATCCACCATTTGATCTTTAATCAGCCTTTCTAATAATTTGCAAATCAATAACGTTAAACTCACTGGTCTGTAGTTCTCTGACTTGTTTCTGGAACCTTTCTTAAATAACGATATAGTGTTTCCCTCATTCCATTCTAAAGGAACCACTCCCTCTTCTAATGACAAATTGAAAACTGTTGCAAGCGGTACGCTAATTTGTTCTAAAATTTCCAATAGTAGTTTGGGCGGAATCCCATCCACTCCAGGTGATTTATTATCCTTCATAGCCCTTATTTTCTTAGCTACCATTTCCGGGGTTACAATTAATTGTCCTAAATAGTCTGAATATGCCCCCTTAAACTTAGCCTCTGGTACTGGCAGTGAACTAATATCTTATCTGGTAAACACTGAACTAAAGTACTCATTCAGGTATTCTGCCATTAAGAATCCCTCTGATATTATATTTGCAGCACTATCTTCTAGAGGACCGACGTTATCTTGAACTTTCTGTTTGCTTCGAACATACGCATAAAAACTCCTGCTGTCATGTTTTATATTACTAGCTAATTGTTGTTCATAGCTTCTCTTTGAATTTCTAATTTCAGCTGTAGCTTGGTTAAGTGTTTCTTTATAACTGTTGTAGTCTTCATCATTTCCAGTACATCTATATGACTTCCACATCATTTGTTTATACTTAATTTTTATAATGGCTTCTTTCGATAAGTGTTTCTTTTTGGACCGTTTCCCTTGTTTTTTGAAGGGTACAAATTTATCGACTATGCACTTAATTTCACTCTTTAATATATTCCAGCATTCTGTTGCTGTCTTATTTGTCAGTGTGTTATTCCAGTCTATCTTTGCTAAATATTTCCTCATGTCCTTATACCTTCCTTTGTGGAAATTTCTCCTATACTGCTTTTTACTATTCCTTTCTGATTTTACTTTGATGGTAAAGTGTATCTGGTTGTGATTGCTACTCCCCAGTGGCTCACATATATTGACATTGTCAAATAATTCATTCTGTGAGGACAACATTATGTCTAACACATTCTCACTCCTGGTTGGTTCTAGCACATGTTGGGAAAGGAAAGTATCTTGAACTAAAACTAAAAACTTGTGGTCCTCACTCCCCATACTCTGTAGAGATTTCCATTGTTTATGCCCGTGGTTAAAATCCCCCATAATAATACAGTCCCGTTTGCTTACTTTCCTTATAGCGTTTTGTATTTTTTATTCTCTTCTATGCTTATATTTGGATTTCGATAAACTAACCCAACAGTTAACGTTGAGTTTCCTTTAACTATGTTACACCAAACAGCTTATTCGCAATCTGCTTCTCTTTCTAATTTTATTTCATAAGCCTGGATAGATTCTTTAATATATAAAATAACTCCACCTCCCTTTCTTCCTATTCTATCTTTTCTAAACATTACATATCCTGTCAGTCCCAATTCAGCATCTGATATGTCGGTGGTGGTCCAGGATTCGGTTATACCTATTATATGAGGGTCAATATCTTCTATCATAATGTTTAGTTCAATTCTTGTGCTTACTATAGTCCTTGCATTTAAACAAACAAATTTAAATCCAGCTTCAAAAGAGTTTTCCAGACTGATATTTGCTGATTTATTTGTGCTGTCTTTATATATGCCTGAATTTTCAGGCTTTTCTGTGAGTCCCCTCTGCGAATCTAGTTTAAATAGATACAACCTGTCCCACTGTCAACAGATCGCAGCAGGTTCTCTGAGAAAACTGCTGCCCCCTTTTCATTAAGATGGAGGCCATCTCTCATGAACATATCTTCCCTCTCAACAATGTATCCCCATAAATCTGTGAATCCCACCACCTCTTTTTCACACATCTGCTCAACTAGTGCGTTGATCGCCATCCTCTTGCAGTTTCTATACGTAGTTCATATAGCATGGAATAAGAAACATGACAGTTACTATTCAGGTTACCCCGTGTAGACTAGATCAAATATCAAGTAACTCAATGAACTAATGCTTTATGACACTAGTGTTTCCCTGTTATCAGAATAACTCCAAGTTTAACGACAGTGCTGAGGCATAGGCTGAGTTTCCGGTACATGTTCAACTGAAACCGGAAATTCGTCGGATTTTGAACTTCGACAAACAAGTGCTCCGCGTGTATGCAACAGAACTGTGATTGCACCAGTAATATGACGTGAACAATTTTGATTTGGGGTTTACCTCTACCTCAAGTGTGTTTTAGTCCGCATGTCGTCGATCGTCATATGGAGTTGGTTTCGTGAACGCCCTACAGACTCAAGGCATGGCACTGCATCAATCTAGCTCAACGACACCAACAAAATTGTACACGGATGCTCTGAATGTTAGACCTTCCGTTCACGGCAGCTTCCTGTTCGATGGATTCGGTGAAAGTCTCCTGACTGATGTTCGGTGTCGATTTATGCGATTATTATATATTACACGATCGAAAAACTATCAGCGTAGGCATAGATATGTGGAATACTCTGGATTATCCGCTCCTCTGCTTTGACGCTACATGTCTCAATTGGACGCGCTTTTTCACCGCGGGGCACCGAATACACGTGGATACATAGTAATTAACTTGTGAGCCGTGTTAAATGAGAATAACGCTCAACTATTTCACAGATAACGTGCAATGTGAAGAACAAGGAACAAGATGGGAACACGATGAGTGAAAACGTCGGATATTGGCTGTACAGTAGTACAGTCTAATCAGCCGTTCTGTCACGACGCGGCCGAGATCGAGTTTGGAAGACGACTGACAAGTAGAAATATGTGACAGTGAAATAAAAACAAACACTCATATCAAAGACTATGCCGTGGATGAATTCTTCAGAATGTTATTTTGATATGTTGTGCAGCGATCACTTTGGACGGTAACTGATAAATAATCCAACCGAGCACAAAATAATGTCTAATGAAACGTTTGATAATTGCATATTCGCACTCCTAAGGCTAACCAAGGGAATGCAAGCGCCTAGTCGCAGGTTAGGTTAGGCAATATGTCAACAATAGTTACCTAGTGTTGTTACTGCTAATACAAAAACGGACGTATTCGGTACCCCAAGGCGAAAAAGCGCGCACAATGACACATATAGCGTCGAAGCAGGGGAGCTGTTAATCGAGGGTATTCTACTTGTCTATATCGTAGGTGACCGTCTGATTTATATATATATACACTCACCTATCGCTGGCTGCAGGCAGCTAATATATCGGGAGATGTTACACACTGGCGGCTCATCTGCAACCAGTAGAGCAACAAACACTTCTTTATAATTACCTACACACGGTTTCGTTGAGCACTGCGCAGGCTGAAGGCGGTTTTGTTCTGAATGATATCAAGAGTTATTACTTTAGGATACTACATATATATATATATATATATATATGTATATATATATATACATATATATATATATATATATATTTACACACATACACACATACACACACACTCACACACACACACACACACACACACATATATATATATATATAGTGTCGAACTCTCGATTGGAAGAATGGCCGTCATTGTTTCTTTGAGCACTGCGCAGGCTGAAGACGGTTTTGTTCAGAATTATCTCAACAGTTATTACTTTAGGATACTACATATATATATATATATATATATTTACACACACACACACACACACACACACACACACACACACACACACACACATACACACACATACACACACACACACACACACACACACACACACACACACACACACACACACACACACACACACACACACACACACACACACACATACCACACATACACACACACATACACACACACACACACACATCACACACATATATATATATATATATATATATATATATATATACAGTGTCGAACTCTCGATTTAAAGAACGGTCACCGTGTCGAAACTTAGACATGTAATTACGTTCACCCTACTTGGCCTACCCTTTCCAACCCGCACCAGCCAGCGTGGAAGGGTAGGCCAACAACAACAACATGCAAAGTACAATAAAGCCAAGGCCCCGGCCCCCACCTGCATCGAAATAGTCTATGATCACGGAGGCGTTTCTGGTCATGTAGTGCAGGGGGTGCTAAGAATATATGGGTCAAGATGAGCCGCGCAAAAACGGTTAATTGACTGAAGATAGCAACATATGACGTAAGAACACTATCAAAAGATGAACATATACAAGAACTGGAGGAGGAACTTTGGGAAACCTGATTAGCATGGGATGTGATCGGGATTCGGAGAATTTAAAGAAGAGATGGATGCTTCACTGCCTTACAAAACGGCCACCTGCTGTACCATTCCAGTGCGAACATCGGCGAAGCATTAGTACGCTTTCTCATAAACAAGAAATCGAAAGACAATATAAGCTACAAACGGAAGATAGTATAATATATGCACCAAAAGCATCATATTCAGAAGAAGATATAAACAACTTCTACAACGACATGGATGAAACTTTAGTAAAACCAAACCAATACATGATAGTGATGGGAGACTTTAATGCACAAATAGGGAAACGAACAAACTTAACGGAAACGATAACAGGCAAATTTGGCCCAGAAATGTGAAACCAAAGAGGCGAAACCTTTGTAGAATGGGCGACATCTAAAAAGTACGTAATCGTGAATACCATGATTCTGAAGAATTACAGACCGATATGTCTGTTATCAAACATCTACAAATGACTCACAAAAATACTTACGAATAGGCTATAGAAGACAATCAACGAAGTCCAACGACGAGACCAAGCAGGAATCACGAGGAGGTACTCAACGAAAGAGAACACCCACGTCGTATTCCAACTCAATGAGAAGTGTCAAGGATATACTATCCCGCTCTGCATCGCGGTCGTCCACTGCCAGGAGGCTTTGGACTCGGTGGAAAATTCCAGCTACTACTATTGTTGTGTTTTGAACGGCACAGTATTTCGAATGTACTACAATGGGTGAAATGCCCTTGGCTACCTCGCACATATTGCCCCGGCCTTTTTGTTTGTATTCATAGATACCAATTAATAATTACGTTGAATGCCTATGCACGAGGTAATGGTGATGATGGCTGTTTTTTGTAAAAAGACGTCTAATGCCGACTTAAGGAAAGCAATGTGCATCGGCGTTCAACGTAATTGTTAATTGGTCTCTATGAATACGCACGTTGTGTCTGTTTTGGTGCCTGTCTTTTTGGGGTTTTAAACGGGGTGTATATGGCTGGAACAATCAGTTAGACTCTACTATAATATTCAGCGGGGGCCGGTGTAGGACATGCAAAGCACTCCAACTAGAACCCACTACGTTAGTGGTTTGAACAGTTCGCCAGGGACAAACTCATAGGTTAAGACATGTTGTTATCATTATAACCGGTAGCTTTAAGGACACCGATTGTAGTGTTGTTTCTACTCGTAATACATTTAACAAGATTTAACAAGATTGCCATCCAGAGAATTAACTCTAGATGGCAGGTGGACAAGGAAACCCTTTGGCTTATCGAGAGTCCAAACCTTTTATCTTCATATATCCAGCCCTTCTGAGGTATGTGTCGATTTTATTTTTAAACATATTCACACTACTAGCACCCACACAATCATCAGACAATCTGTTCATTCATTCACAGTCCTTTGTGAAAATGAGAACTTTCTTATGTCTAACCTACACTGTTCCTTTACTAATGTAACTTCATGTCCTCTAGTCTTTCTATCTTTCTTAACTGAAAAAAACATATTTCTATCAATATTTTCATAACCATTCAATATTTTAAACACTTCTATCTGATCTCCTCTCAATCTCCTGGTCTCTAGTGTGGTTAAACCACATTCTATTAGGCCTTTTTCATAACTAAGATCCCTCAGTTTTGGTATCATTTTAGTCGCTCTCCTCTGTACTCTTTCTAGCATATCTATGTCCTTCTTGCGGTATGGCCTCCACGCTTGTATACACTATTCTAAATGAGGCCTAATTATTGTTTTGTACCGGGGTATTATTAGTTCTTTTTCTTTGTATGCTATATTTCGCCTAATCAATCCAAGGATTTTATTTCCTTTTGAAGCTGCAATTCCACACTGCTCTGAAACCTTCATGTCAGCACTAATTGTCAACCCTAAGTCTTTTTCTTTTACAGTAGTATTTAATACAGTTCCCCCATTGTATATTCTACATATTCGTTCCCATGTCCTGTGTAGAGGCATTTACATTTCCCAAAATTGAACAGTATTTGCCACTTTTCAGACCATTTGATCAACCTATAAAGATCATCTTGTAAATGCTATCTATCTCCATCACTTTTAATCCTTCTAAACACTTTTGTATCATCTGCAAATTTCAACACCTTGCTAGCTATATCATCGTCCAAATCCTTTATATATATTAAGAATAATATAGGTCCCAGTACAGATCCCTGTGGAACCCCATTCAAAACTGATTTCCAGTTTGAAGCCTCCCCATCAACAACTACCCGCTGTCTTCTGTCAATCAGCCATTTTTCTATCCAGTTAATTATGCAATTTCCTATGCCATGGGCCTTTAGTTTAAGCAGTAATCTCTGATGTGGCACTTTGTCGAAAGCTTTTTGAAAATCTAAGTAGATGATATCTACTGGTGATCCACCATCTACCCACTTAGTGATATCTTCCAAAAAACATAACATATTTGTTAAGCATGACCTCGCTTTTAGAAACCCATGTTGAGATGGGTTTATCAAGTTATGTTTAATAAGAAAATCCACCATGTGATCTTTAATTAGTCTTTCTAATAATTTACAAATCACCGATGTTAAACTAACTGGTCTATAATTATTTGACTTGTTTCTCGAACCTTTGAATAACGGTATAATGTTTGCTTCTTTCCATTCTAAAGGAACCACTCCCTCTTCTAATGACAAGTTGAAAACTGTTGCAATCGGTGTGCAATTTGTTCTACAATTTCCAGTAGTAGTTTGGGTGGAATACCTTCCACTCCAGGTGATTTATTATCCTTCATAGCCCTAATTTTCTTAGCTACCATTTCTGATTCTGCCCCTTGAACTTAGCCTCTGGTACTGGCAGTGAACTAGTGTCTTCTCTGGTAAACACTGAACTAAAATACTCATTCAGGTCTTCTGCCATTAAGAATCCTTCTGATATTATATTTCCAGCACTATCTTCTAGAGGACCGACCTTATCCTGAACTTTCTGTTTGCTTCGAATATAAGCATAAAAACTCTTGCTGTCATGTTTTATATTACAAGCTAATTTATGTTCATAGCTTCTCTTTGAATTTCTAATTTCAGCTGTAGCTTGATTTAGTGCTTTTTTTATAAATGTTGTAGTCTTCGTCATTTCCAGTACGTCAATATGACTTCCACATCATTTGTTTATACTTAATTTTTCTAATGGCTTCTTTCGATATGTGTTTCTTTTTGGACCGTTTCCCGTGTTTTTTTAAGGGAACAAATTTTACGATGATAAATACAATTTCACTCTTTAAGATATTCCAGCATTCTGTTGCTGTCTTATTCTTCAGTGTGTTATTCCAGTCTATCTTTGCTAAATATTTCCTTATGTCCTTATATTTTCCGTTGTGGAAATTTCTCCTGTACTGCTTTTTACTATTCCTTTCTGATTTTACTTTGATGATAAAATGTATCTGGTTGTGATCACTATTCCCCAGTGGCTCACATATCCTGTCATTGTCAACTAATTCATTATGTGAGGACAAAACTATGTCTAACACATTCTCTCCCCTGGTTGGTTCTAGCACATCTTGTACTAAAACTAAAAACTTGTGGTCCTCACTACCCATACTCTGTAGAGATTTCCAATTACATGCCCATGTTGAAATCCGCCATAATAACACAGACCCGTTTGCTCACTTCCCTTATAGCGTTTTGTATTTTTTCATTCTCTTCTATGCTTATGTTTGGACTTCGATAAACTAATCCAACCGTTAACGTTGACTTTCCTGTAACTATGTTACACCAAACAGCTTCTTCGCAGTCTGCTTCTCTGTCTAATTTTATTTCATAAGCCTGGATAGATTCTTTAATATATAAAATAACTCCACCTCCTCTTCTTCCTATTCTATCTTTCCTAAACATTACATATCCTGTCAGTCCCAGTTCGGCATCTGATACATCGGTGGTTGCCCATGTTTCGGTTATACCTATTATGTGAGGGTCAATATCTTCTACCATAATGTTTAGTTCATTTCTTTTGTTTACTGTACTCCTTGCATTTAAACAAACACATTTATATCCAGCTTCAGAACAGTTTTCCAGAATGTTCTTTGCTGAATTATTTTTGCTGTCTTTATCTATGCCTCCAGTTTCAGGCTTCTCTGTGAGTCCCCCCTGCGAATTTAGTTTAAATAGATGCAACCTGTCCCACTGTTAACAGATCTCAGCAGATTCTCTGAGAATACTGCTACCCCCTTTCCACTTAGATGGAGGCCATGTCTCATGTACATATCTTCTCTCCCAACAAAGTACCCCCATAAATCTATGAATCCCTCGCCCTCTTCCTCACACATCTACTCAACTAGTGCGTTGATTGCCATTCTCTTACAGCTTCTGTATGATGCCCCCCTCCCTCCCATTTCTGGCAAAATTCCTGAGATAACAACCTGTTCCACTCTGGTCTTCTTTAGCTTTCTTACTAGATGTCTGTACTTCTGAACTATACCAGTTGTTCCCTCCTTGTCTGCATTGTTTGTCCCAACGTGTACTAGTATAGACCCTCCCTTGCCATGCCCCAATACCTTCTCTACCCTTTCGGTCACATGCTCTATCCTAACCCCCGGTAGACATACAACAACGTCCTTCCCCTCGCATATAGTCTTGTCTGTTTTTCTCAGAATTAAATCGCCCATAAACACTCTCTCTTTTCTCATTGCCCCATCAATCACTGTCTCGAAGTAGCTCCTCCGGTTTGCATATGCCTGGTTGTTGTCTTTTCCTCTTGCCATCTTCTCTCCTGTCACATTCTCTTCCATTCCCTTCTTTCTTGTCGCGTTTTCTCTTGTCCCCTTTCCTCCTGTCATCTTCTCTTCTAGCACATTTACTCTCGCTTCCTTTCGTCCCTTCATCTTTCCTCCCATCACATTTTCTTCTCTCCTTTCCCGTCCCTTTTCTCCGGCTACCTCTTTCACTACGGTCACTTTCTCCCCTGTCACCTTCACGCCTGTCATGGTTTCTGTTTTTTTGCTGAACACTCTGTCTTCTTCCATCAGTCTTCTGTCTCACAGTCTTACCAACTGCCTCTGTGGTATTTACCTCTTCACCACCTGTATCGCTGTCGCGTCTCTCCTCGTTCTCTACAGTCTGACTACCTGTTGATCTATCCCCACTGACCCGTTTTCTTTTCCTCTGCCGAACACTTTTCCTCCGTCCCTCCGTCTTCTCAATTTCTTTTTCCTTCACACCGATCACCTTCCCTCCTCTCAGTCTCCTTTCTTCAGTCTCTGTTTCACAACTCAGCTCCTTCTGTGTTGTAGAATTCTCAACTCTCTCCGCGTCATCCCTCTCTGCTCCATCTATTTCTATGTTGAGTCTCACCTCCATCCCCTTCACTATATCCGTCAACTTACGCACCTCCTTCATCAGACATTCCACCCTCAAACACACCATACACCGAAAGGTGAATCCATCATCTTTGGTCTCTGCCCATGATTTTGGACAGCCAGACAACGCAAAATCCACCCAGCTCTGGCAGTCGTTGCAAACTAAGTGTCGTTTTGCCCTGAGTTGCCGCTTGCAAGGTGCCATATCAGAATTTATTTATGTTCAAAATAGTTTTTATATAGTCTTTGAAAAGAATTTTCTGTGTAAAATTTACACCAGATTGTTTAGGTTATAGTTAGTTATATTTGTTAACAAACAGTGACACACCGTGCCTTAGCTAGTTACGATGTCGATGACAATGTATTCAAGTTAGGCTTAGATACAAGGTAGTCTTTACAAAGACTGTTTCCTGTATACCAATATACACTTTAAAAGGTTGTTATTTCAGGTTTTAATTACTCATCTAACTACATCGATTATCTCAAATAACGCTATTCTATTGTCGTTCACGTTACGTTAACTTCGACAGTGACCTACTTTGTAAACAACGTTCCGATTACATTAACGTCCCCAATTATCGCTCGCAAATCGCCTACTTTTAATCTACCCTAGATTACTCCCTCTAGCTAACTTTTAACAAAATATATTACTTAATATATATATATATATATAATTACGTTATGTATGCTATACACTCAATAATATCACTTATCTTGATCAAATATCCTTATATTTTCGCAAGTTTGCTGCACCAAATTCAAATCAATTCACCACCGAAAGTTCCCCTAGCGAGAGCATTTGATGGTCCTGCCAGAAACAACGAATTTCGATCATTTCTAAAACATTATAATTATGGTGAAGGTGAGAGCTTTAGCACATGGTCAGTGTTATTGTAAACGGAGATTAAAATATATTAGAGTAATTCCAAAATAGCCAAGAAGGTCCAAATATGCATACACACACACTTTATGAAAAACAAGTAGGTCAGAACTAGATGATCGAAACTGGATAGTTTTTCTTACAGGAGTAAGCAATGAATGCAAATCAGATGGTTGGTTACTGGACAGTATTCAATTGCTTTTGGGTTTTATAGATCTCATGCGGTGGTGATGAATATGTAAGGGTAATTAATAATTAATTAGGAATACTTAAGGTGTCATTAAGGTTATTTAGGAGAAACTAAGTGATAATTAGTGGTAAGTAAGTGGTAAATAGAGGCAACTTAGTGTAATTATGGGTATTCAAGGATAAGTAAGAGGTAATTATGGGTCATTGCTGGGTGATCACGGGTAATTATGGTAATTATGGGTAACTAAGGGGTAACTAATTGGTAATTAATGACAATTAGAGGTAAAGGGGTAATTAGGGGTTCAAAGTTAATGCTTCTTCTTCTTCTTCCGTTAATTGGCCACAACCAATACCTGATTATTCTGCCACTATTCTGGGGATCTGGCATTTGAAAAGAAAAACCTACCTCCTACAAAATATGTAAAAATACATCCTACAAATAAACCCCAACTGTGGTTGAGGTGTCGGCAGGCTATCATCGTTCGCTCTTCACCTTTTATACCAGAGGCTAGCCTGCCATAACCCTTCAAAAGGCAGTGTCGGACCCACGAGAACAAAACAAAACAGACAGAAATACAAAAACAACTACAAAACTACTACTAATATTAATTTTCGACCCTAGCAATTGAATGTCAGTCTGGAGATCCTTAACACAAAAGTATCGACTGTGCTGGCCTCCACTACTGGCACTGGAAGGTCGTTCCATTTCCTAATGGTTCTGGGCAGGAATGAGTGCTGGTGGTACTGAGTGCGACACTGTGGCTGCGAGAACTGATGGCTGTGGCCTCGTTGTTGGCGTGTTGATGTCGGCTTCAGCTTACATTTCAGTCCAGTGGCACTGACGTGGTTGTTGTGAATTTTGCACAGCATGGTTAGTCTAGCTATTTGGCGGCGTTGTAATAGAGAGGGCCACTGCAGTTCCTCAAGCATGGCCTTGACACTAGAGGTGGTGTGGTAGCGCCTAAGGACACACCTGGCAGCTCTTCGTTTTATAGCCTCAATTTTATTGATGGCGCATTGGGTATGGGGGTCCCATACCGTTGAGGCGTACTCTAGGATGGGCCTTACGAAGGACTTATAGGCTGTTTGCTTGATGGAGGTCGACCCGATTTTCAAATTCCTTCGCAAGAAGCCTAAGGTCTTATTGGCTCTTCCACAGAACTAGCAGGGGCCCAGGACCGAGCCCTGGGTACTCCTGAATGGACATCAATGAAGCTGGATCTAGTGCCCTCCACGACCACTGCTTGACTCAGGTTGGTAGTTTGTGCTTAGTAGTTTTAGTGGTAATTGTGTGTAATTAAAGGTAATTAAGGATAACTAAGTGTAATTAAGGGTAACTGAGAGGTAATTTTGGGTAATTAATGGGTAACCAAGTGCAATTAAGGGTAATTGGGGTAAATAAGCGGTAATTAAGGGTACGTAAGGCTAATTGAGGGGTAATTACGGGTAAGTAAGTGTAACTAGAGGTAAATAAGGGTAAACGAGAGGTAACTAAGTGGAATTAAGGGTAACACAAAGGTAACCATGGGTAATCGCGTGTAATTAAGGGTAACTAGGGGTAACTAAGTGGTGACCGAGGGTAACAAGATGTAATTATGGGTACGTAAGGCTAACCGGGGGAGTAATTAGGGTAACTAAGTGTAATCAGGGTTAATTAAGGGTAAGTAAGAGGTAACTAGGTGAAATTAAGGGTAACTCAAGGGTAATCAAGTGGTAAGTAAGGATAATTAAGGGTATTTATAGGTAATTGAGGGTAATTAGGGGTTCAAAGTTAATGCTAGCTTGTGTTTAGTAGTTTTAGATCAACAAGTATTATAGTTGTTGTGGTATAGTCGAATATTTTGTTGTAGTTAAGACTAGTTTGTTCTTAGTCAGTTGATGATATGATACTAGTGTTACTGTTGTTCAATCCATTACCTGTTTGTTCTTTGAAATTATATATGTAGTGTGTAATATTGAGACGACAATGGGTTATGAAAATTATTGTAATTTTTACTCTCAGAGAATAACATTAGTTGAAATGGTACTCTTAGTTGTTCTTAGATGAACACGTATCATAATTTGTGTGGTATAGTGGAATACTATGTTGTAGTTAAGACTAGTTTGTTCTTAGTCAGTTTATGATGTGATACTAGTGTTATTGTTGTTCAAACCAATACCTGTTTGTTCTCTGACATTATATATGTAGTGTGATATTGAGACAACAATGTGTTATGAAAATTATTGTAATTGTTAGTCTCAGAGAATAAAATTGGTTGAAATTTTCCTCTTAGTTGTTCTTATGACCTTTCGTATACAAGAGTGACTTTTCAGTGTATTCCACACACTCACGTAGGCACTATTCCTCTGTATGTGTACACACGCACGTACGTTAGACACACGCGCATACATGCGCTGTATATTTATGTAAGGTGTACCGTCAAGGGAACGGTCCAAAAAGAAATACTTATCGAAAGAAGCCATTAGAAAAATCAAGTACGAACAAACGATTTGGAAGTCATATAGACGTACTGGAAATAACGAAGACTATAACATTTATAAAGAAGCACTAAACCAAGCTAAAACTTAAATTCGAAATTCGAAGAGAATCTACGAACAAAAAATAGCTTGTAATATCAAACAAGACAGCAAGAGTTTGTATGCATATGTTCGGAGCAAACAGAAAGTTCAGGATTAAGTGGGTCCTCTAGAAGATTGTGCTAGTTCAGTGTTTACCAGGGAAGATATTCGTTCACTGTCAATACCAGAGGCTAAGTTCAAGGGGGCAGAATCAGACTATTTAGGAAACTTGATTGTAACCCCGGAAATGTCAGCCAACAAAATTAGGGCAATGAAGGATAATAAATCACCTGGTGTGGATGGGATTCCGCCCAAACTACAATTGGAAATTGTAGAACAAATTAGCATACCAATTGCAATAGTTTTCAACTAGTCATTAGAAGATGGAGTGGTTCCTTTAGAATGGAAAGAAGCGAACATTATACCGTTATTTAAGAAAGGTTCCAGAAACAAGTCAGAGAAAAACACACCAGTGAGTTTAACGTTACTGATTTGCAAATTATTAGAAAGGCTAATTAAATATCAAATGGTGGATTTTCTAAGCTAAACATAACTTGTTAAACCCATCTCAACATTGGTTTCTAAAAGCGAGGTCATGCTTAACAAACACGTTATGTTTTTTGGAAAATATTTTGGAAAAGATTTACAGAAAGCTTTTGACAAAGTGCCACATCAAAGACAACTGCTTAAACAAAAGGCTCAAAATGGTTTAAACAGCTGGATAGAAAAATGGCTAATTGACAGAAGACAATGGGTAGTAGTTGATAGGGAGGCTTCAAACTGGAAATCAGTTTTGAGGGGGGTACCACATGGATGAGTACTGGGACCTATATTAGTCTTAATATATATCAAGGATTTGGATGATGACAAAAACAAGCAAGGTGTTGAAATTTGCGGATGATACCAAATTGTTTAGAAGGATTAAAAGTGATGGAGATAGACAACATTTACAAGATGGTCCTGACAGGCTGATCAAATGGTCTGAAAAGTGGCAAATGCTGTTCAATTTTGGGAAATTTAAATGCCTCCACACAGGACATGGGAACGAAGATATACAATATACAATGGGAGGTCCTGTACTAAGTACTACTGTAAAAGAAAAGGACTTAAGGTTAACCATTAGCGCTGATATGAAGGTTTCAAAGCAGTGCGGTATTGCTGCTTCAAAGGGAAATCAAATCCTTGGATTAATTAGGCGAAACTTAGCGTATCACGAAAAAGAACTAATAATACCGCTGTACAAAACAATAGTTAGGCCTCATTTAGAATATTATATTCAAACCTGGAGGCTATATCGCAGGAAGGACATATATATGCTAGAAAGAGTACAGAGGAGAGCAACTGAAATGATACAAAAAGTGAAGGATCTTAGTTACGAAATACGCCTAAAAATGCGGTTTAACAACACTATAGACCAGGAGATTGTGAGGAGATCATATAGAAGTGTATAAAATGTTGATTCGTTATAAACATATTGATAGATCTATTTTATTATCAGTTAAGAGCGATAGAATGACCAGAGGATATGAAGTTACATTAGTAAAGGTGTAGTGTAGATTCGACATAAAAAAGTTATCATTTTCACAAAGGACTGTCAATGAATGGAACACATTTTCTCCTGATTGTGTTGGTGATATTAGCGTGAATATGTTTAAAAATAAAAGGGCAGGATACACGTAGATAAAAAGTATTGGACTCTCGATAAGCCAAAAGGCTTCCTTGACCACCCAGAAAAGCGATACGCACCGCTGTGATATGTGTGCAAGATAATTCACAAGACGTGACCACTTGTTACGTCATATCAGTACGGTTTGCAGCAGACGTGAAGAGGCCACCGGCCCGCCGTTACCCAAACGAGCGAGACGCGAAGAGCTACCGAGTGTGAGCAACGACGACGACTTCCCTTCGCCGACACTCTGTCTAGCGAGCTGCGAGACGTCGTTCGAGACCACTGGTCGGCCATCCGAACCCACGTAACCAGAGGCCCTGTTCAATCCGGGTACAATTACAGAGTGTCAACACCGGACACGTTAGTTCTAGAACCGTCACTGAAAACGATGTTCGGAGAAAAGACGCACGCTTTCAAGATTTACCTCAGTTACGGTTTCGTGCTGAGGAACAAGACCGCGGACCTATGCATATGTTATCACTAGTCCTGCAACTGCTGTGGTCATTACCTGGATAAACCGTGTCTTATTACCAACACCGAAGACATATTTCTGGAGCGCATCCGACAAACAAACGTGTTGCAGTGGGAGATCAATCAACATCCGGACAGCCTATGGGTATGCGAGGTGGTCACAAATGTCACATTCTTCGTCAACTGCATCGTGGCCCATCCGATAAGATGTGTGGGCTTCACACTTCCGAGGTACATCAAGAAGAATATAGCCATCATCGGATTAGAAAGAGAAGCCAACAACTCTAAGAGGTACACCGACAATCTATATCTGTTCCGGTACCTGGCTCTGCACCGTGGGTGTGACCGACGTCACCTGGAACCCACTGTGAAGGTATTCTACGTGACGTACGATCGAGACGGAGTGGCTATGAAAGTCTTTGACGGGGTGAAGATGGGCGACCTCTATTGTGTAGAGACCACCTTTGAGACCAACGTGTGCGTCGACACGCTCGTCGAACCGGAGGAAGAAGGCGGAAAGGCGACTGCCGAACTCGTCCGTCGTTGGTTGTGTCACTATCCCGACACGTTCAACGTCAATCTCCATGAGACACACTTTTCCTACATACAAGACGTGAACATGTACTATTACACGTATCGTTATTGGAATTGTGGCGACTCGTTATGGAAATATGTATCCAAATTAGAGAGACACGAGCGCACGTGTACGGGAAGTGTGCGAAGGATCTATCCCGACGGCGTCTACTATACGTCTCCAACAGTGTTTCAGCGTTTGGACGACAACAACATTCGTGTTCCCGACTGGCTGCGCTATTACCCCTATCGTACCACCTTCGACTTCTAGTCCTGGTTCGATACGTCACAGCTTTCATCGGACAGTGCCAAGGTTCACTGGGTGGATCGTCAAGTGCTGTTGAGTGCGTCTCTGGCGAGTAACGTTGTCGCGCTTACATTTATCCGGGCTTTAAATATTATCCGGTTGACGTTTCTGCGCGTGCGCGTATCTAGGGGAATATATTTAACGCTACCTACGACTGTCGCGTTTACATTTATCCGGGCGTTGAATTTTATCCGGGTGATGTTTATGTGCATATGTAAGGCATACTATTTGGCACTAGTAGATCAGGTGGTGATAAATATTATTTAGTAGTTAAATATGTTTCGTTTGTTGTCGAAACTCGATCAATATAGTTAGAGTACATAATAGTAATTTCCTGTTTCATATTTATAACCAAGTATAAGAGTAAGTCACGTGACGTGTGCGTGGAGAGGATATTGTTTATGTATGTGGGAATCAAACATTTTATAATTTACGTCACAATTATATATATATATATATATATAAATCAATTGTGCATATATATATATATATATGCCATGGCGTACTAATAATTATAACAGTATTTAATATGACTTTTGGGGTGCATATTGAGAAATACAGACCTACGTACTTATATGACAGACACTGTTGTAAATTGTGTGTGTGTGTGTGTGTGTGTGTGTGTGTGTGTGTGTGGTGTGTGTGTGTGTGTGTGTAGGCGCGCGTGCGTGCGTAAAGATTATAAAATTATATAAGTAACTTATGTTTATGCTAATACTACCTGCTTTACTAGGTGTTTTAATTAAAATTCAATTACTGCACAAATCATTGACATGTCTGATAATGTTATTACGAGGGCATTAGAAAGGCGTTTACGGCTATATAAAAATATGTTATTAGTATAGTGGCAGTGGCAAAAGATGGGGAAGCAGACCTCTAAGAACAGCTAATGAAATGGATGGCCATATTCAGCAGGGTCTGACAGTCAGTTTGGAGAAGACGGAGGCGATGTGGGTTGGGCAGGAATATAAAGACATGAATACACACAGACATGTTTGTATATCTGGAGGTTGACGGCTGAAGTGGGCGGTACACATAGAACGAATAGGGGGAGAACAGCTAGCGAAGAAAGCGGATACACGGAAAGTGGACGGGGAAAGGAGGCAAGGAAGACTAAGATTGCGTTGGGAAGATTGGTTTAAGATAGACTTTGAAGGATTGGAATGGAGGGTGGAGAAGGAAAGCGAAAGACAGAGGAGAGTGGAGACGGTAGTAGCTATAATGTTGCTGACACTACGGGTCGTGACCCCAGATCAAAGGAAAATCGTTTTTTTATAAGTAGAATTTTTGTATTTTTTATCAGTCGGAAAGTTTGTGAGTCGAATGGAATGTTACTTATAAAAAATTGAATGTTGACAGCTTACTTATAAAAAAGGTTGATTGATGGATCACCCAGAAATAATTAGTGACGTCATCAATAGCGTGTGCTGACATCTAGTGCATAATTAGTTAATTAATTAATTAATTAGCAACTAGTGAGTAGTGTATTCACTGGAGGACAACACTAGCAGCAAATATATATTGTAATTAGCTATTAATTATTACTAATTAGTAACATAATTAATTAGTGCTAATCAGTGCTAATAATGTGGTTATATGTGTTGTGGAGGACCACGCAGAAGTATTCAATAGCCTGTGCTGACATCTAGTGAATAATTAATTAATTAATTAATTAGTAATTAATTAGCAACTAGTGAGTAGAGTAATCACTGGAGGGCAGCACTGGCAGCAAGTATAGATAGTCATTAGCAATCAATAATCGATAATCAATCAATCAATCATCGACAATCGATCAATAATCGATAATCAATAATCGAAAATCAATCAATAATCGATAATCGATAATCGATCGAAACAGATGTATCCGGGTAGAACCAACTACATGGTGGAGGCCTTCAATGATGCCACGTCAGCAGCCTACGGTTACCTCCTGGTGGACCTGAAACAGGAAACACCGGAAACCATGCGCCTGCGTACGGCCATTTTTCCCGACGATAGCATTTAGTACGTTTACACGCCAACGAGAGTATCAAAAGTGGAGCGTGTCGCGGAGGGCAGCACTAGCAGAAAGTATAGATAGTAATTAGCACTAATTAGCACTAATTAGTGACGTCATCTAGTGAGTATTAATTAATTAACTAGTCACTAATTAAACGGTTATATGGTTATGTTTTGTGGTTATATGAGTGAGGCAGAAAAGTATCGTGTCTAGTGAAGTACGCCTGCACTGTAGAATAGCTTGTTTCAGTCGGCTGCCTGCTGCGTTGAAAGAGCAGAGGTTATCTCGCCTCACGGCCAAGTGGGATATCGTATTACGGCATTGTTTGGGTAGTGGTGAAAATATGTTGTTGGCACTTTTGCAGCTGTGTTAGACTGGCGCAGCGCGGCGTAATTTATAATGATAAAGTTGGCTGTATAACCGGCTGTGTTAGGCTGGTACTGCGCGGCGCATTTTATAATGAAAGTTAACTGGATAACGCTGGTTATTATGGTGTAGGCACTTGGCAATGATGTCGTATTCTTTGGATGGCGGTGGTAGCAATAGTTGGAATATAGACAGAGGCTGCGGTTGTTGGATGTATTATCATGGCGCTGAGAAATAGATAATAATGAGGCTGTTGCTGAAGTATTGAAATGTATTGATTAGAATTATGTATGCGTGTGGTGGTCTCATCTACTGAGTATTAATTAATTAATTAGTCACTAGTTAACCGGTTCCACGCCTATTTATAATGGCCATGTCGCGCTGTCCAATACCGGGAGGTCGTACGAATCCGTTACGTCGCGATGGAATTATGATGGTTTGCCCCCGCCCTATGAATAGGGTTTCAAATCCGTTATTCAGTCCTCTGTAAATAAATAAAAGTTGTGGTTAGTATCGTTGAAGGATCGGACATATCCTAAAAGTTCATGGTAATCCACCGCGCAACTAATTACTATAATAAAAGTTCGGTGTAGGAGGTCACATATTGTTGGAGGCTAACCCACCGCGAGAGACACGGGCCTCGGGACGACGGGCCGTTCGAACGCCCGGCGGAGCTCCATAAACGAGGCCGGGGGGATGCTGAGGCACCCCGAATCCGTTTCGGGGGCGAGGTCGCGGCGTTCCGTAAACAATGGCGATCGCTATAGATCGCTGGTGCTGACCTGACCGTCCGTAGGGAGTACTACGGGGCGCGGAGGGCTGTTGTTGCCATGCTCAGCGAGACGCCGCGCTCGGCCCACGGGCGGTGTGCTGTCTTGAATCCCCGGTGGCGGCGGGCTGTAAGCTGCGCGTCCCGTGCAACGATGCGTCCTCGGCCAAAGCCGTTTCTTTGTCCGCCCTTATTTATACTAGCATAGCGAATAGCTCCGCGTGCTCGAACACGCACGTTACAAAACAGCCGAGTCTCGCAAGGCTACTAAAACTAGAAAAAAAACTATCGGTCATGTTAGTGCAAAACCTGAACGTCGCTTTTATTGAGCGTTATTTTTGAATATCAGTTTACTATAAGATTCTCTAGTCCGTACTTCGTATTATCGACCGTTTATTTTACGCGTTTAGCCATTTATTAAGGCTTTAGACACTTATGTAACCAGTTGGTAAAGGCGCTTCTGTAACGGTGGTCTACGTGCTAATCGACAGCGTCGCGTAAACAATCGCACAGGTCTCTCATACCAGATGTGGTAGTGTAGTGCTTAGTGTTCTCGTACAAGAGGTGGTCGTGTAATTAGTGTTTGAGCAGTGAACTCTCATACCAGAGGCGGGAGTGTAGTGAATAGAGCAGTGGGCTCTGTTACCAGAGGTGGTAGTGTAGTGGTTAGAGCAGTGAATTTTCATACCAGAAGTGGTAGTGTAGTGCTTAGGGCAGTGAATTATTGTACAAGAGGTGGTAGTGTAGAGGTTAGAGCAGTGGTTTCTTATACCAGAGGTGGTAGTTTAGCGGTTAGGGCAGAATACTCTCGTACCAGAGGTGGTAGTGTAGTGGTTAGAGCAGAGAACTCTCAAATAGAGGTGATAGTGTAGTGGTTAGTGCTCTCATACAGAGGTTGTAGTTTAGCGGTTTGGGCAGAAGGCTCTCGTACCAGAGGTGGTAGTGTAGTGGTTAGAGCAGTGCACTCTCAAATAGAGGTGGTAGTGTAGTGGTTAGAGCAGCGGACTCTCATTTTAATAGGTTGTAGTGTAGTGGGTAGGGCAGTAGACTATCATACAGTGGTGGTCGTGCAGTGTTTGAGCAGTGGACGCAAGGTATACTGCCCATTAACCTGCAATGTGTTCTGTCCACTAACCTGCAAGGTATAATGTTAATACTGAGGTGGTTGTGTAGTGTTTGAGCAGTGAACTCTCATACCAGAGGCGGGAGTGTAGTGGTTAGAGCAGTGGGCTCTCTTACCAGAGGTGGTAGTGTAGTGGTTAGAGCAGTGAATTATCATACCAAAGTTGGTAGAGTAGAGCTTAGGGCAGTGGATTCTGGTACAAGAGATGGTAGTGTAGTGGTTAGAGCAGTGGCCTCTTATACCAGAGGTGATAGTGTAGTGGTTAGTGCTCTCATACATAGGTGGTAGTTTAGCGTTTAGGGCGGAAGATTCCCGTACCAGAGGTGGTAGAGTAGAGGTTAGAGCAGTGCACTGTCAAATTGAGGTGGTAGTGTAGTGATTAGAGCAGCGGACTCTCATTCAAGAAGTGGGAGTGTAGTGACTAGGGCAGTAGACTATCATACAGATGTAGTCGTGTAGTGTTTGAGCAGTGGACTCTGATAACAGATGTGGTTGTGTAGTGCATAGGGTAGTGGATTCTATTACCAGAGGTGGTAGTGTAGTTGTTAGGGCTCTCATATCAGATGTGGTAGTGTAGTGCTTAGTGGTCTCGTACAAGAGGTGGTTGTGTAGTGTTTGAGCAGTGAACTCTCATACCAGAGGCGGGAGTGTAGTGGTTAGTGCTCTCATACAGAGGTGGTAGTGTAGTGGTTAGAGCAGTGAATTATCATACCAGAGGTGGTAGTGTAGTGCTTAGGGCAATGAATTATCGTACAAGAGGTGGTATTGTAGTGGTTAGAGCAGTGGCCTCTCATACCAGAGGTGATAGTGTAATGGTTAGTGCTCTCATACAAAGATGGTAGTTTAGCGGTTAGAGCAGAAGACTCTCGTACCAGAGGTGGTAGTGTAGTGGTTAGAGCAGTGCACTCTCAAATAGACGTGGTAGTGTAGTGGTTAGAGCGGAGTATTCTTATTTGAAGAGGTGGTAGTGTAGTGGCTATGGCAGTGGACTCTCATACAGTGGTGGTCGTGTAGTGTTTGAGCAGTGGACGCAAGGTATATTGCCCATTAACCGGTAGTGGTTAGAGCAGTGCAGTCTCAAATAGAGGTGGTAGTGTAGTGGTTAGAGCAGCGGACTGTCATTTGAAGAGGTGGTAATGTAGTGGCTAGTCAGTGGACTCTCATACAATGGTAGTCGTGCAGTGTTTAAGCAGTGAACTCTGATAACAGATGTGGTAGTAGTGCTTAGGGCAGTGGACTCTCTTACCAGAGGTGGTAGTGTAGTTGTTAGGGCTCTCATACCAGATGTGGTAGTGTAGTGCTTAGTGCTCTCGTACAAGAGGTGGTTGTGTAGTGTTTGAGCAGTGAACTCTCATACCAGAGGCGGGAGTGTAGTGGTTAGTGCTCTCATACAGAGGTGGTAGTGTAGTGGTTAGAGCAGTGAATTCTCATACCAGAGGTGGTAGTGTAGTTCTTAGGGCAGTGAATTCTCGTACAAAAGGTGGTATTGTAGTGGTTAGAGCAGTGGCCTCTCATACCAGAGGTGATATTGTAGTGGTTAGTGCTCTCATACAGAGGTGGTAGTTTAGCGGTTAGGACAGAAGACTCTCGTACCAGAGGTGGTAGTGTAGTGGATAGAGCAGTGCACTCTCAAATAGACGTGGTAGTGTAGTGGTTAGAGCGGAATACTCTTATTTGAAGAGGTGGTAGTGTAGTGGCTAGGCAGTGGACTCTCATACAGTGATCCCAAAACGACCTAGGGCGTTTTGGGGGTGGGGCCCCTAAACCACGCCTAACAACCTCCCTTCCAGCACCGTTCTCCCACGGTTTCCTTGTATACCTTGCGGGTTAGTTAGTAGTATACCTTACAGGTTAGTGGACAGTACACATTGCAAGTTAATGGGTAGTACACATTGCAGGCTAATGGGCAGTATACCTTGCGTCCACTGCTCAAATAATACACGACTACCACTGTATGAGAGTCCACTGCCTAGCCACTACACTACCACCTCTTCAAATAAGAGTATTCCGCTCTAACCACTACACTACCACGTCTATTTGAGAGTGCACTGCTCTATCCACTACACTACCACCTCTGGTACGAGAGTCTTCTGTCCTAACCGCTAAACTACCACCTCTGTATGAGAGCACTAACCACTACAATATCACCTCTGGTATGAGAGGCCACTGCTCTAACCACTACAATACCACCTTTTGTACGAGAATTCACTGCCCTAAGAACTACACTACCACCTCTGGTATGAGAATTCACTGCTCTAACCACTACACTACCACCTCTGTATGAGAGCACTAACCACTACACTCCCGCCTCTGGTATGAGAGTTCACTGCTCAAACACTACACAACCACCTCTTGTACGAGAGCACTAAGCACTACACTACCACATCTGGTATGAGAGCCCTGCGCGATTGTTTACGCGTCGCTAGTCGGTCTTATGGACGCCTGCCAGTTAGTAAGTAGACCACCGTTACACAAGCGCCTTTACCAACTGGTTACATAAGTGTCTAAAGCCTTAATAAATGGCTAAACGCGTAAAATAAACGGTCTATAATACGAAGCAAGGACTAGAGATTCTTATAGTAAACTTATATTCAAAAATAACGCTCTATAAAAGCGAAGTTCAGTTTGTGCACTAACATGACCGAGAGGTTTTTTTCTACTTTAGTAACCTTGCGAGACTCGGCTGTTTTGTGGCGTGCGTGTTCGAGCACACGGAGCTATTGGCTAAGCTAGTTTAAATAGGGGCGGACAAAGAAATGGCTTTGGCCGAGGACAAAACGTTGCATGGGACGCGCAGCTTACAGCCCGCCGGGGATTCAAGACAGCACACCGCCCGTGGGCCGAGCGCGGCGACTCGCTGAGCATGGCAACAACAGCCCTCCGCGCCCCGTAATACTCCCTACGGACGGTCAGGTCAGCACCAGCGATCTATATCGATCGCCATTGTCTACGGAACGCCGCGTCCTCGCCCCCGAAACGGATTCGGGGTGCCTCAGCACCCCCCGGCCTCGTTGATGGATTCCGCCGGGCGTTCGAACGGCTCCTCGTCCCGGAGCCCGTGTCTCTCGCAGTGGGTTAGCCTCCAACAACATGTGACCTCCTACACCGAACTTTTATTATAGTAGTTAGTTGCGCGGTGGAGTACCATGAACTTTTAGGATATGTCCGATTCTTCAACGATACTAACCACAACTTTTAATTATTTACAGAGGACTGAATAACGGATTTGAAACCCTATTCATAAGACGGGAGCAAACCATCATAATTCCATCGCGACGTAACGGATTCGTACGACCTCCCGGTATTGGACAGCACGACATGGCCATTATAAATAGGCGCGGAACCGGTTAATTAGTGACTAATTAATTAATTAATACTCAGTAGAAGAGAGCACCACACGCATACATAATTCTAATCAATACCTTTCAATACTTCAGCAACAGTCTCATTATTATCTATTTCTCAGCGCCATGATAATATATCCAACAACCGCAGCATTTGTCAATATTCCAACTATTGCGCACAGAAGTGACAGCTGCTACCACCGCCAGCCAAAGAATGCGACATCACTGCCAAGCGCCTACACCATAATAACCAGCGTTATCCAGTTAACTTTCATTATAAAATGCGCCGCGCAGTACCAGCCTAACACAGCCGGTTATACAGCCAACTTTATCATTATAAATTACGCCGCGCTGCGCCAGTCTAACACAGCTGCAAAAGTGCCAACAACATATTTTCACCACTACCCAAACAATGCCGTAATACGATATCCCACTTGGCCGTGAGGCGAGATAAACTCTGCTCTTTCAACGCAGCAGGCAGCCGACTGAAACAAGCTATTCTACAGTGCAGTCGTACTTCACTAGACACGATACTTTTCTGCCTCACTCATATACCACAACACATAACCATATAACCGTTTAATTAGTGACTAATTAATTAATTAATACTCACTAGATGACGTCACTAATTAGTGCTAATTAGTGCTAATTACTATCTATACTTGCTGCTAGTGCTGCTCTCCGTGACACGCTCCACTTTTTATACTCTCTTTGGCGTGTAGACGTATTGAATGCTATCGTCGGGAAAAATAGCCGTACGCAGGCGCATGGTTTCCGGTGTTTCCTGTTTCAGGTCCACCAGGAGGTATCCGTAGGCTGCTGACGTGGCATGATTGAAGGCCTCCACCATGTAGTTGGTTCTACCCGGATACATCTGTTTCGGTCGATTATCGATTATCGATTATTGATTGAGTTTCGATTGTAGATTATTGATTATCGATTATTGATCAATTATCGATGATTGATTGATTGATTATCGATTATTCATTGCTAATTACTATCTATACTTGCTGCTAGTGCTGCCCTCCAGTGATTAGTCTACTCACTAGTTGTTAATTAATGACTAATTAATTAATTAATTAATTATTCACTAGATGTCAGCACACGCTATTGAATACTTGTGGGTGGTCCTCCACAACACATATAACCACATAATTAGCACTAATTAGCACTAATTAATTATATCACTAATTATTACTAACTAGTAGCTAATTACTATCTATACTTGCTGCTGGTGCTGCCCTCCAGTGAATACACTACTCACTTGTTGCTAATTAATTAATTAACTAATTATGCTCTAGAAGTCAGCACACGCTATTGATGATGTCACTAATTATTTCTGGGTGGTTCATCAATCAACCTTATTTATAAGTAAGCTGTCAACGTTCCACTCGACTCACAAACTTTCCGACTGATAAAAAATACAAAAATTCTACTTATAAAAAAACGATTTTCCTTTGATATGGGGTCATGACCCGTACTGTCAGCAACATTATAACTACTGACGGTTCGTTGGAGATAGCAATAAAAAGGCAGTCAGGAGAGGAATAGAAAAGAAGAGAAACAAAGAAATCATGGTCAGCCTCACCGTGGCCAACGGAAAGAAGAGGTGAGCAACAATTGTTGCTATTTTTGTAGACATCTACGCAAATGTATGCTTTAATATGAACAGATATTATGCAAACAAAATGTGATATGCTGGACCATACATCCATTATATTCAATTCAAACGTTGTTGAGAAATTGACCAAATGAGGAAGGAAGGCTCATCAGTAGTACCTTAGTGGATAGTAATACGTAAACTGACGGGCGCATGTGCTCCCATGGTATTTTATGCTGACATACTTCCTTTCCTGACATACTTCCTGTCACGTGATCTTGCCCCTAGCGGTAAGAAGTCCCTCCTAGCGGAAAGAAGTGCACCTATGCGACTGTAGCGCCATCTAGCGACTCGGGCGAGTAGGGCGGGTAGGACGGGCGGGTAGGGCGGGTAGGAAGGCCGGGCAGGCGGGCGGATATGGAGGTTGTGCCTCCGGTGACGCGGGTGGTGGTATTGTGTGTGAGCGGGCAATTGCGGGGGCGGGTATGGAGGTTGTGCCTCCGGACGGGACCTGGTATTGTGTGTGTGTATGAATGCGCGTGTATCAAATAACGAACTAAACACCAAAGTATACGTGTGCACACGAATGTTATTGACTAAAGATACAAGCGTAATGAGTATATGCTGTGTTTTAGTAACCGCAAGTGCCATGATGATGACACGACTTACGGGTGACTGAACACCACGCCAGCGGCCGTGAGCTTACGGGTCATGACGACCACGCCAGCGGCTCGTACTAATGTGATACGACGACTTACGAGTGACTGAACACCGCGCCAGAGATCGTGAACTTACGGGAGCGTGACCACCGCGCCATATGCTCGAATCGTGTAATGATGATGATGATACTTGTCCGTTAATGAAACACGGTATGTAGTAGCGAAACGCATGCATCTTAGTTCAATAGTTTAAGCCAGTCGAACACACGACAATCGTTTGCAACCAGATCAGTACCGAAACCGTTCACGAATTCCTTCATAGGAAGTCCGCGACAAAGAAACATGAGATAAGCAACACAGTATTGTCCGCAAACGTTAGACACGGGACTCTGAAGTCTCTTTGAATTATGAGTCCATTCTACGCAATGTATATTCATGAATCGGCGGAATTCGACGTGTCGTGGCGGCAAGCCGTACGAGCAGAAGTATTCTCCTTGCCCATTATCGTCCACGTACAGCGCTATCCAGTGTTCTCCCGGTTTCGTCCTGTTGTGCGTGTTGCAGACGAAGGCGACCGGGTAAGCGTCTATCGTCTCGGTGAGGAGCACGTCTTTGGGTACGACCCTACGAACGATGTCCTTGGTGTGCGCATCCCGGACGAGTAGACGGGCGATCTGCAGGTTTTCCATCAATGATCGAAGATGACGTTGCGATTCTTGTCGATCACGAGGACGGTCTTGAACTCGCCGTAGACGACGACATCCACAGTGGTCGTCAGTGCCTCGCAGAAATGAATCACCATGCGCAGGTTGCCCTTTTGTACCAGATGGAAGGAGCAGTCGTCGCACGCGCCAGGGGTGAGAACCAAGCCGAAGAAGGTGTAGCCGTGGCGGAAGTCCTCCCGTGTCAAAGCGTTTCCTTCGTCCTGCCACACCTTACCCGTCGAGGTGAACAGGTTGTGGTAGGACCTGACGAAGAGGCCCCTGTAGAAATTGGGCTGGAAAGGTTTGGAGGGTATCTGTCGTCCGTCCACGTACACGGCGAAGAAGTTGATATGGTTGTTTTTAGCGTTGAACGGGTTTTTTGCCAAGCTTCCGTTGAAGGCGTCGTTGTCGATGCAGCACACCACGATCACTTTTGGAAGAGGGCAAAGAAAGAGATTATCGTGCGTGTGGGAGCGGCTGCCCGTGGGAATGGAGTAGACCTTGCAGTTGACGAGTCGCATCGGGTACTTGGCTGTGCTTTTTTCGAGGGCCTTGATGTGAGCCATCTCCACGCTCGGATTGAGGGTGGCCTTCTAGAAGAACAGGGCGGCGTTGACGGTCTTTATCTTGTAGGCGGAGTTGCCTCCACCGGCCATGAGCGCGAAGGCGTCCTTGCTGCGTACCAGACGTATATTGACCTCTACGCCGTTGATGAGGAAGTTATCCTGGAGGAACAGGTCCACGTGGAGACGACCCATCATGTCGACCACGCGACTCCCAGCCGTACTAGTGCGTCTGGTGATGAACCCCGCGTTGCTCGCATCTCCGGCGACTATTTCGACGGCTTCCATACAATTATGCGTGTCCTCGCACCACAACTGACTCGTCAGTTGCATCTCCTTGGCGTCGTTCCCGTAACTCAGCAGTGTCTCTATGTAGGCGCGGTACGGGTACGTATTGGTCGAAGCGGTGACGAGCGTTCCGTTCAAGTAGACGTCGACCTGGCTGAAAAGGGAATGGAGCCAGTTAATCACTGGACCGACGGGTTCAGCGATATCGGCGTTGGTTATCTTCGCTTGAAGGTGTAGCATCGTGGTGGCGAGATCCATGTAATCATCTCCGGAACCGGCTATAACGAATTCTATCGGTCCACCCGAGTTGAGTGACGACATGGGTTTATGTTGCACCACATGACTTTCGATTATTCTGTTCTGAATCGGAGGCACGGTGAAGATATCGAGTTCGCTCTTGAGTCCCTCAAACGATTGTTTATGAACGAACGCCATCGTCGTCGAATATGTCGGCCTCGCGTGACCTTTGGAGGCGGCGGCGGGGGCGTGTCTTGTTCGTCGTCCGTCTTCTGGCTGTCCTGACTCGATTGCCACGGTACGTGCGTCTTATATTCCTATTACGCTCTTGAACGCCAGCAGGGGTCATGAGTTGACTCAATATCTGCCTACCGGCGTCCGTAACGCGACGTTTGGCGGACGTTTTGATGTTCTCCCCCGACAGGACGTCATCGGCTATGCGCGCACCGGTCGACAGCGCTTTTTTGACGGTACGCAGTAGACCTCCGAATAGACTTCATAGACCGTGTCCTCGTAGGTAGCGGGCTCCTACGAAATAGGGAAATGCTGCTCCCGCTTGTCGAGCGTAGTAGTCGTTGTAATTCATCTCTCTAGAAGAGCGCCGCCCGTCGTCGCCGGAAATGAAGTGTCATCGTCAGTTTTCCGCTTTCGAATGGCACGTGCCGCCGGTATCGTCGCTTATATCGATCTCGATCGTACCGAAGTCTTTGCACAGTACGGGTAAGTACTGGATCTTTTGGAAGGTCATGGTCACGGTGTCGCTTTGTTTACCGCTCAACGGAACGATACGTAGCAGCGGAACGTGGCTGTCGTCAACGATTTGAGGATCGACGACGCTCGTGTAGACGTAGAACGTTTCGAAACCCCGCGTCATGTCCACCACAGACTCGGCTTCGATCATCGTTTCCTTCTTCTTCTTCGTCATATCTCTGAACAGCATGGTGTCACCGAAGCCTAGAATGGTGTTCAACATATACCCGGTGAATAAGGCGTTCGACAGCATAATCACTATAATCTTGTGCGTGATGGAGCTGTAGTATAGGCGCACGACATTGTCCGGTAGCACGCGTACTAGAGCTTTATTTATCGCTTTGACGAGATTGTGCCGTCCGTGATAATATCCGCCCTCGATCTTGGTTTTCGTTGTAGTCGTCTCCTGGCCGTCATCCTCATTTCTTAATGCTACACCGAACCACGTGTCACTCTCTCCCACGTTGTACCAACTATGGGGATATATTATCTCCGCAAGACCACACTCCCACTGACCCGACAAGTTGACACATTGCGGTAGCGATGTGATGTAGTGGGTCAACGTGTTGTCGGGATGCGTGTCCATGGAAGCGTTGCTAGGTAGCGTCACTGCTCGTCATGTTGTTGTCGCATCGTCGGACTGGGTAGCAGGTAACCCAACGAACTACTCAACAGGGCCGTCCACAGAGTCGGGTTCTCGTGTCCGATGGATAGGTTGTAGATGTTGACCAAGATGACACTGTACAAGACGATAACCTGACACACAAAAACGATCTCCTCTTTGGGACACGCGGTGCCGAAGATGTGCCACCTCTCTTTCTGCGGCGCGTCGACAACTGTTGTCGTCTCGTCCGTCATGAGTGGATGAATGACATCTCGTCGGACAGGTGAATAGTCCGACGAGGCCCTTGGCATCGATCCAGCTATTGAATTTCTAAGGGTATCCAAACCATTTCACCAACACCTCCCTTCGCCTCCCTACCTTGCGTCTCTGCACTATCGATTCCACGCGGTACAGTTTATCGACCGGAACCGTCACCTTCTGCAACTCCGGTTCGTAGAAGGTGCCGTCCAGTATCACTCCGTGATCGTCAGTCAGACGATAGACGGGCGGATCAGACGGATGCACCTCGCGTATCGTGAATATTTCCTATGTCCAATTCGCCATGTACCCTTTGTCGAACCGTCTCTTGAACTTGCTGATACGCACGCGATCCGCCAAGTGGTACTTGGGCAAGCCCTTACCGTGATGACCACCGTACAAACGCTGCCACACCTCTTCCTGATTAGTCTCATCCACCTGTGACGGAGCCATCCCGATGCTGCGGTGGGGTGTGTCGTTGTACGTCTGCACTAGGTCCGGAAGGATATCGATGTACCTCCACGTTTCCTTGTGGGTCAGGTATCGCCACATCCGCGTCTTTAGGGTGCGATTGAAGCGTTCCACGATGCTCGCCTTGGTCTCCTCGTTGTAGGTGGAGAAGTGTTGGATACCGTACTTTTCCAATACACCCCGAGCGCTACGATTAAAGAATTCCAGACCTCTCTCGGTCTGCAACGAGAGCGGCCGAACGTCGTCGTCGGTGAAGAGTCCGTCCAGCGCCTTCAACATAGACGTCGCCGACTTGTTCTTCCGGGGAACGCATCGGGCGACTTTCGAGAAGACATCGATCACCGTGAGTAGGAACGCCGTGCCGTCGTTTTCTTTTTTCAGAATGGACACGTCGACGAGATCGGCTTGCCACTGTTGATTCCGTCCTCCGACGACCACGAGTCGCCGCTTGAAATGAACTCTGACCGGTTTGTGTAGAGTGTAGGCGTTCTGTTCCGATAGCCATTGTTCGACGATCTTTCTCGGTATGCGCTGTATAGGTCGGAAGGTGACTCGTCGCAAAGGCTCGATACCCCCGTAACTCCCCACCTTAGCGGGATCGAAGTAGACTTGATGGAGCTTTTTCCGCTGAGGTGCCATACTAGTATCAGATAGTCGACGGTGATTCCGGTAACGACGTGAAGCGCGGCTTAAGTGATACCGATAAACAGTCGAGTGCCCCACGCCATCATGCGTCGTCGTCTTTAAAGACTCTCCCACATCTTACGTCCTTCCGACGGTGGTGTGTGGTAGGACGAGTCCATCCGTTGACGACGCGCGAGGGGTGTCCACTGCAGGGTTCGTCGCGCTCTACCGAGCGATCGGGTGGCCGCTGCCGCTACCGCGCTCTTCTTTTGCCTCTGCTGAATGTGCCGTTTCCTATCCTGGTTACCCACCAACTCCGAGTTGACGCGCAAACACCTGCCATCCCGTCGGATTGCCGGCCGTCTTGCGCTTGCGCAGGACATCGTTTACGAGATCAACCACGTTACTTCCGGGTACCGCTACTCCATTGTGCTTGAGCTCACCGCGCGCGTTCCATGCGACGTCTCCTTTGAGACGTTCCATAAGTGGCGTGGCTTTGGTCCGATGTGCTTTTGGAACGCTGTTGACGACTTCCGCTTCTATACCTGGCGCGGGGACAATTGCCGCCGCCGCCGCCGTGGCAACTGGCGATGAAGGAGGCGGTGATGGTGGCGTCTCCACGTTCATCAAGCGCACCGGTTCTCGCATGCGACGATCGGACAACGCGTTGTAGCGTTGCAACACTTTATTATACATGACGACCTTGTCTCCGTCGGTGAGATCCCCTCTGTCGAGTATGACTTTCATCTCTTTATCGAGGTCGTGTACCTTCCGTGCTAGGATATCCGTTGATGGTGCGCGAAGACTGACCAACAGTCGCGGCTCTACAAAAGCCATCTTCCGCGCGTGTTCCATCGTCTACTTGAGTAGCACCTCTTTGATCAAGGGTAGAAAAACCGAACTGGCCAACGGTGCTAGGAAAGCCGACAGGAAGCCACCGGTCTGACCCTCTCCGACCTGGTTATTATTATTACCTCGATGACGAAGACGTCTCCCGACCGGTACGTTTCTCCGTCCCAAGCCCTGCAGCAAGATGCAAAATCTCCTACCCGCCGTCGCGCCTCTCTCTGCCAATTCGCGCAGTTTTGTTTTGTACTTACTCAAGCGTCGTCTCTGCACGGGAGTCAAGGGAATGTTCTTCTTCAATATGTGGTAGGCGCACTCGGCCAATGCACACAAGAGATCGGCGTCGGCGTTGTTGATGATGGCTCGTCTCAATTTCGTACTCTCGTATCTGTTGAGAGCCTGTATGCTCAGGATATGTCTATTCACGAGCTCGGACATCGTGCGACTGAAGAGACGACGTGCATGCGCAGACGTCTTGTACCTTGGGCTGGTACACGTACTGAACACCGTCGTCCGGAAAGATGGCCGTGCGCAGACGCATGTCTTCGGGCGTGCCCTGTTTCAGATCGATCAGGAGATAACCGTACGGTAATGACGTAGCGTCTTTGAACGCTTCCTGTACAAACTTCAGGCGTCCCGGACACATCTGTCGCGCCAAGTGACCTATCTGCGACGCGTCGCGAGGATTCTTGAAGACCACCATGTATTGCGCGTTCAGACTAATCATGCGACTCTCCTTGTTTTTCGGAAACAGGTTCTGCACGAGATAGAGCACGGAGGTGTTCTGATGATGACTCTTTTTCGTGAACAAGGTCGTGACCCGTTCATCCGTTTCCGCCATCAGATTGTCTATGACCATGAGGTTTCGCGTCGATGCGTCGAACGCGCCGTTCGGCAACCCTTCCTCGAACCGTACGAAGTCGTTGTCTATGGATGCGTAGGAGTTCTGCCACTCTCCATAACACCACGTGATCTTCTCCGGAGGCGGATCTATCATCGTTGCGGAGTGACGTAGAACGCGCGTCACGAAGGTACTCTTACCGCACCACATCGGACCCTCGACTATACAGGTGAAGGGATGTTTCCATCGCGTATCCATGATCGCCACGTCTTCTATTAGTAGTAGGCGGTCGCGTTCTCTGTGACGTTAGATACGCCTCACGAAGAGGAAACTGGAACGTACAACAAGACGTATAAGACGTACAGGTACACTCCGATCGTTCCTACTATCGATACTCCTACGACCACTCGTGTCCGTGACATGATGTTCTATGACGTTCGATTGCGTGACATTAGTCTAAGTAACTTTTTTTTGGTCTACTGTCTGCCTACTAACCACGTGACAGCTAAGAGGCGCCTACAACCCCAACTAACGTAGGCGCATTTCCTCTTTGTATCAGTAGTGTTTCGGCGTAGAATTACACTGCAATCGATCGTTATCACACGTCCACCGGTCCCGTTGTGACTCCGCCCTCGTGGACAAAGCGCTTGGCGTAGAAGTAGGTCAAGGCAGCGCGTTCCTGCATGTACGTCAACATGGACGAGTTATTCACCCTTAACCCGCGGTTCTTTCCGCTTCCGCTCCGTTGATTGGTGAGCACGTCCAGGAACGTCTCATTGTCGATGGTGTTGAGTCGCTTGTTCAGACCCTTGGTGCTGTATTTATCGACCGTACCCGAACAATAGTAGGTCTTGCTGCACAGACCCAGGAAACAGTCGCCGGACCATTCGACCTTGAAGAGTCCCGGTGTTCTCTTGTCGTACGCCTTGCGCACCTCGCAACACGTCTCGGTACCGTTCCACGCACGTCCGGCCAGTCGACAGCGCACGTATTCGCTCCGATGATCATCGCAACATTCGGACGGTAGCCATTCGGAGCGGTGACGAAAGTAGTCTTCGCGTAATGCCGGGGTCACGAGGTCGTCGCTGGACTCACCCGCTAGAGCCAAATAGGCGCTGTCCGTATCGGTTTCGCAGTACTCGAACAGCGGACGTTCCACGTACCTGACCATGAAGTCGTAGTAGAACTCCAATATGCACAGTTTGGCCCACTGCAACACGAAGGATCCCACGTGCGTGGGCAGAGTGTATTTGACGACGTGCTTGTGCATCTCTATCTCGTACGCATCGTCGGTCACGACTTCGAGTTGCCGGAAGCGACGATTGTTGATCGCGATCGACGCACTCTTCTCCGTACCATAGCTGACTTCGCGGTGTCTATCAACGTTGGTGATAAATTTCCCATAGGAAGAATTCCCCATAAGTTTGTTGGTGTCCGCGATCATGGCCTTGTCGGGGTGGACGTCTCCTTCGCGACGCGCGGTGAACACCGCCTCACCGAATCGTCGGAAGAAGGCGATCGGTGTGTACTCGATGACCTGATAGACGTGAGTCACCTCGAGTCCTTCTTCCAGATACCATCGCAAGAGTGATGTAGAGAGCAAGATCTTATCTCCACGATAACTTCCGACGAGCATGCGACGCGGGGTTTTCATGATGTCGTGTTCTTCGGCGTATCGACGCATGTACGGTCCGAGGTCATCGCGGGTCATGTGAATGTTCTTGAAGATGGGCTGCATCTCGGCAAAGTGCGCCCGCAATTCTTCCCGTACACGAATGTCGCACTGAGTCATTCCGAAAACCCTGCCATTGCGTACCCCTCTCAGGATCTCTTGTGACGTCATCTTCCATGGCACGCGTCGACGGCGAAAGGTGGCGTCCAGAAACAGTTTCACACCCGGATCGCGTCTCATGACCTTCCACTCGCATTCCCACATCTCGACGACCCTGACGAAGTGACGAAGGTATCTCGTGTTCTTTCGTGTTTCGGCGAGGAGTTGAGTGATGGGATTCCCGTTGAGCTCGTTGACCTCGAGACCGGGGCACGGACATCCTTGATAGAAGCATCCGTGAAACTGATAGGCCGTCTTTGTTTCGCTGCACCAACCGTCCACCAGGAGTTTACCGATGCGCTTCTCTCGTCCGTTGGATTGGTGACGTATGACGCGTCCCGTGCTTTCGGACTTCCACGACAGCCATTCGGCGGCCATCAGTCCGGTGGGCTGTGCCGCTTCCGGACGGAATTCCTTCTCTTCCCGTTGTCGCTTGTACCATCCCGTCGGCATCTCTTGCGATAGAGACCACAGGTACAATGCATTCGCATCATATCCGACAATGGACTGACACGTTCGAGCCGTATCACCGTAGTCGTTCCGACTTATCTTCGTGACCCCTTTCTCGTGATGTCTGGTGAAGATGAGTGAAGGTCCTCCGACGATGTTATCTCTGACCAGTTGATGGACATCCTTGTTCGTCTCGTTGAAGAGGGTAAAGAAGGTCTTCTCCGGTACATGATTGAACAGGTGGCTCAAGGTCAAACCGGGTATACTGATGGCTTGTTTGAACATGTCGAGACCGCGTTGTCGGTAGAAGGCAAACTGTTTGTCGATAGCCTCCAAGAAGGGTACGACGTCTCTGTTGTTGTACAAGACGAGAAAATCCTGCAACGGCTTCATGTCGTTGTCTCGCCACGCCTCTTGACATCGGGTATAGTCCTCGTCGGAAATACCTTCGTTCTTCAGTCGACTGAAAAAGCCTCTTTGGGAGGCAGAGCGGTGTTATAGTCTCTCTAACCTGTCCATGTATTCCTACGGGAAATGACCTTTCTTAACCTCGCAACCGTACGCTTTCAGGTACTTATCGTACGAGAATCCCGGGACGATATAATGAGTCATATCGAGGAATTTCAGGTCATCCGTCGATAGACACATAAACGTGTTGCCGCGTTTGATCACATGAAACTCTCCAGGATCCTCCTCCTTCTCCTTCTCTCTTTCTTCCGGTGCGGACACGAGGTAGGATGCCAGGAACTGTTTGATGACGTTCAGATCGTACCTGCTCGAGTTGAATCCGATGACGGGCAACTGTTGAAGCTAACAGTACAAATGACCCATGAGTGTATTGTATGGATTGGTCTGTCATCGCTTAGACTCGTTGTTCTCCTCCTCCGCTGCCGCCGCCTCGTGCTCGTCCCAGGACGCGATCGCTTCCGCGAGTTCTTGAAGGACGCTCTCGTAATCGTCTATCAGGGCTTGGTAGGCAGCATTGCTCATAGACTGAAGGACGGACATCATGTCGGACACCAAGTTGTCGCTATCGCCATCGGTGATAAGACATCGCACTTCTTCGAATCCAGGTACGTTACTCGCCAGTGACACACACACAACGGTACGTCACGAGACACCCAATGGACCTTGTCGCTGTCCGACGGGAGGTGTGACGTATCGAACCAGGACTCGAAGTCGAAGGTAGCGCGATAGGGGTAGTACCGCAAGCACTCGGGAACACGAATGTTTTCGTCGTCCAAACGCTGGAAGACTGTCGGCGTCGGACGGTAGACACCACCGGGATAGATCTTTCGCACGCCATCCGTACACCTGCGCTCGTGTCTCTCTAGTTGGTACACGTCTTTCCACAACGAGTCACCGCATTTCCTGCAACGATAAAAGTGACAGTACATATTGACTTCTTGTATATCGGAAAAGTGTGTCTCTTTCACATTGACGTACAAGGTGTCGGAATAATGACACAATGAACGACGTACGAGCTCGGCAGTCAACTTTCCGCCTTCTACTTCCGTTAGATCGATGAGTGAGTAGACGCACACGTTGATCTCAAAGGTGGTCTCAGTACGATAGTGGTCGTCCATCGTCACTCCTTCAAAGTCTTTCATAGACACTCCGTCTTGATCATCATACTTCTCGTAGAGTACCTTCACAGTGTGTTCCAGGTAAAGTAGATCAAATCCGCGATGCAGAGCCAGACACACTTTTGACACACGTGCTATGTCTCTCTGTAGACAGGCTATATACTCAAATGGTTCTCTATAGCCTAAAGACATACAGTCCAGGAATGTTGACCATACCAAGTGGCCATCGGAGGATAGACCGAATATCGATCTATCCGTCCACAGGTCTTCATATTGCGATGTTGTGCAGTCATCGTCGTCGTCGTCATGTCAGGTCATCTCTAACGACATGTCAGGAGATGTTGGTGACGCGGTGACATGATCACATGTCATATCAAGTGTCGGTGACGTCGTGTGAGGGCGCTGCTGACACTGGCGACGGTCGTGTAAGACTTCGAGAAGACGACGATGTAATGACACCTCGACAGGTGTTCGACGCGGGATCTTTTTCATTGGTGTATCATCGTCATCCATATAGGCACGACGTATTCGACCTAATTCACCATCATCCTATTAAACAGAATAAAAAAAGAACAAGACTATATTATGATGATGAGTATACATGACAGTTTTATATCTCGACAGACGCCATTGTTAATAACTAACACACAGGTAAGATCTCGTCAGACGCCAGTGTTAGGCCACGAGTGCGCAGGATGGCTTCGACACGTATTATAGTGTCATTTGACTACGCTGGAAAGTCCGCTTTAAACCTCAGATGTCTCACTGTCCACCTAAAACTGTCGTAGATCAAGTCACTGCTCACTCTCTACATGTCAACTTCTTGATCTCCGAAGGTACGTTCCAGTCTGTTGGCTACACGCTGAATAGAGGCGTTGGCTGCAGATGTGGTCAACAGGTACAAGTCCTTCATTTCCTCCTTGAGGTCTTCTTGTTTTTTTAGACTAGCTCTCACCGGCGCATATTTACCCTCATTCAGCAAGGATATACCTTGCGCATGCAGAATGTCTTCCACTCGTGGGATGGTATAGTCACCCCACTCCGGTGTATGCGACACATAGCCGATTTGGTTCACTGCCTCATACAGAGCATTCAGGATCTTAGTGTCATCCAGGGTGTACAGTGACTTGTCAAGGCCTTCGTAGAAAGAAGACAGTGTTTTGGATGCGTAGAGCACGCAGGCGTTGGACACAGTCGCTATAAATACATCGTCGTCTTTCATTTCCTCCGTGCGTTTTTGAATGACATTGACCTTCTCTACGCTCTCCCGTAAATCACTACAGTCAACAACAACATCATCGTCGTCGCTAGACCAACTACACGACCCACATAAAATTACACTTGCCTCATCATCAACATCACTGACATCTGAATAACTCAGATGTCTTTTCAATGACGTTTGCGATCCCTCCTCACCTGGCAGTGATTTGACATCATCCGCATCCATGCACGCGGACAGGTGTTCAAACAACAACACAGGAAATTACAGAGTGGTCATTTCCGTTCATGTTTCTGCAGTTACATTTGAATCACTTCCAGTGCTGTCACGGAATAGTTCACGTAACAGCCTTTTAATGGCTTTCTGATAGTCACCCTAGCCTGTTTGCCCTGCAGGACGCTCAATACACGATGACGCTCTTCGTCTGTTCTCAGTGACATATAGTCATTGGCCGAGACATTGCCTATAGCCCTCTGGGATACGCCATTAAAAGCTGTAACCCACAATTCAGTGCCTTTTCGATCGGTCAACAAGATGCCCAGACAGTATTTATATACAGGGGCCCCCTTCTGTCGCCCATGAACCGGACATGACATGACGACGTGTTGACCTTTCGTTTCAAGAAGTACTTTGCGGGTACATACATGACAAGACGGATAACATACATACTTCGGAGTCAGAGCGCATATTACAATATTCAGTGGTCGGTCAAATGGATAACAACCGTCACTTACTGTTTCGAGGGCTGTCAGGTCGATAGTGTTGTCGGAGGTTCTGTTAGCGGCCGCCATCTTGTTGCTGACTCACGAGGAATGCTTGAAGACGATCGATCGATTGAGAGCGTGAGTGCTATGTTTTTCTGGACAATTTCGGCTGGTTTATATACACAGAAAGTGACCAGTCATCGATCTTGTGACTGTAGGCGGGGCGTTAAAGATAAAACTGTCAGTCATCTATTTTTACGGAGCAAACAAAGAAAAGTGCCCAGTCATCGGTCTTGTGACTGTTAGGCGGACCGTTAAAGCTGTCAATCATCTATTTTTACGGAATAAACAAAGAAAGTGCCCAGTCATCTATCTTGTGACTGTAGGCGGATGTTAGGTGGACGATAAGACAGATGGCGGATGTAGTCATCTATTTTTACGGAATGTTTCCCTGACTTAATAAGATGACCAGGATGGAGTAATCTATTTTACGGAGTAGTTTAGTGAAGACAAAGAAACACGGAGCATACATCCTTTAACCGTAAACAGACGCCTCGTTAAAAACAGGAATACGCTGTAGTAAAACTGTATGACTGATCCGGGACGGGACGTAACAAGACGCCTCGTTAAAACAAACGTAGTAAAAATAGATGACTGTTCCACCAAAGGAACTAATTAGCCGTCACATGACGCCTCGTTAAGACACGTGACTGGCTGTTTTGAAAGTTCGTGTGTTGTATTAACTTTTCAATTCATAACAACAACAACAAAAAGAAAGATGGCTGGACTTATAGATTGGACTAAGTTACGGGAAGAATGGAGACAGAAACAGATAGAAAAGGAGAAAAAAAAAAATTATTTACTTGATGTCATCCGTTTTATGACTATATATATATATATTGCTTCATTCGAGTAATTACACGGCGTTCTTAGAAGTTCTTCATATAAGCTACCTGTATCGTACATATTTAAGCACTAGTAATTAATACATATATTAAAAGTTTGAAAAGTATATAGTTACCCATAATTATTCATTCATCACATCTAACAGTTGTGACTATATATATTACTTCTTTCAAGTAATTACACGGCGTTCTTAGAAGTTCTTCATATAAGCTACCTGTATCGTACATATTTAAGCACTAGTTCTGGTACATATATTAAAAGTTTGAAAAGTATATAGTTACCCATAATTATTCATTTATCACATCTAACAGTTGTCTATATCATCTTTTTAGCGCTGCTAAAGAACGCGGTGAAGAAGTAGAAGAATAAGAAGAAGAGGAAGAAGAAGAAGAGGAAGAGGAAGAGGAGGATTATAGTGAATCGGACGTGGAGTGCACGTAAGTGTTCAAATTATTATTATTACTGCTTTGTTGCCTAGCAACGCGGAGTCTGATTATAGTAGGACTATGTCGGAGTCGAAATGGATCAATGACAGTGTTTTTAATACCTCTCCTGTGTGTGTATGTAACATTTAAGGTCTCATTCGTATACGTTTTCAAAGTTTTATATTGTTTTCATGTCTCACTCTAGGTTGGTTGCCTAGCGACGCTGTGTACATTATTAACTGGCTATTCATAGATGAGCTAGTCTCGGCGACTACCTCTTGCAAGACGCCTCGTTAAACACAGGATGTTACATAGTAAAAATAGTTGCAGGACGGGAAGTATGCGTCACAAGACACCTCGTTAACAGGATGTTACATAGTAAAAATAGATGACTCTCTCTCGCCCTAGCTTGACTGACTAACACGGTGTAGACTTGCCTTCATCTGTCCACGCTCTCAAAATAGCTTGTGGTTGCCTAGCAACGCTGTGTCTGGTTATAGCACTGTATGTGTGCTGTGTTCTCCCCTTGGTGACTTGCCTTCATCTGTCCACGCTCTCAAAATAGCTGGTGGTTGCCTAGCAACGCTGTGTCTCGTTATAGCACTGTATGCGTGTAACATTTAACGTCTCATTGCTATAGTTTTCAAAGTTTTATATAATTTTTAAAGTTTTAATATTTACCTTACAGAGAAGAAGAGCTCCTCGATGAACATAAATTAATGTTCTACCCCACTCTCCGAGAACTGAAAAAAAGACCACGGATAGAACCACCGTCACCGTTGTGTGATCCGGAACCACCGTCTCCACCACCACCTATTGACACTGGAGACCACGAAAATTGGGATTTTATTGATGATGGAGATGTTGTTGATGAAGGATATTGCTGTATGAATAACTAAAGCAAGCAAGCAAAAACACTTTTCTACCTGTATTCAATAATTAAATAAAAAACATTTTCCTACTTTGATGATATGTTTTTGGTTATTATTATTATTATATCATTCTTTCACGAATACAGAAGATATATCATACCTCTATGACACTAAATACCACTAGGGGTGGGTTAGATTCACTTCTTACCGCTAGAGGCGGGTTAGATTATTTTCCTACCGCTAGGGAAGGAACTATGTCAGCATAAAATGGCCTTATGTCAGCATAAAGAAGTGTGGGAAACAGGAACTACGTCAGCATAATCCAAGGGAGCACATTCACCCGTCAGTTTACGTATTACTAACTACTAAGGTACTACTCTCATCAGAGTTACAAATTAGTATAATAAATATATAAAAACACCTGCAGAATATGACATATATAGTATTACATGCATAATACTAAAAAATAGTGTGCTGCATATATACCTGCGTGTACACTGTATGCGTATGATACAAACATTCATTGATTGTTCATGTTACTTGACTATTGTTGTTTTTGTATTAGTCAATGGAAGACATTACAGACTATGCAACTCCTAGACATGTCATAATTGTCATAACACATACATATAATATGATTCTTGGTGTATTTGTTATGTTGTATCAGACATAACTTGTCCATCTGTAAATAATGCATACAGTCAACCCTCGCTTTACGGTAACCTCGGTAATGCAGCCACCTCGCAATTGAGGTCATTCTACGACAGTTCTACATACAGTAAAATATAAGAAAGTAGTCCTGCTAATAAGATCACCTCGCTAACCAGGTCACTTTTGCTCAGACCCAAGGGTGACCTTCATAATGAGGTTCCACTGTAATTGCTTTTGACTATATTCTCAGACAATTTGTTGATAGAATTATAACTGCACTCTATATAGTTCACCGTGTTCAAAGTTTGCAATCAATTTTATATAACTCGTTAAACACAAGATATTCCTTTCAGCTGCAGCAAAAAAAATACAATACACCTGTTTAGAAACATAGCACACACTAATCACTCATTATCCACACAGACATCACACACAAAGTAGTTACTGACCGCTGCAGAACACTGTCGCTGCTTGGTGTGATACTGGGCACATGTGATATGGTACTGCCAGTGGCACCAGTCACATCTCATCTGCAACAGATACATGTTTTATTCTGCCATAGCCATATTGCAAGACAATGTTTGGTATATATTGTCTATATGTACTTTATAAGACACGCTATATCTTATAACTTTATATGTGCAGGTTTGTTTATCTAGTTCAGTTGTTTTCCAAGTTATAGCAATATTATATTTATTAATAATATCTGTATTGTAGCATTTTAATAAATGGTAAATACTACTGTAGGGACATTTACGTTATAATAATAATAATAATACATTTATTTAGACACTAAAATCGACACTACTGAACTCTGTTCAGTAGTGTTGACAATAGTCGTTAGAAATTATAACGAATAAATATAATAAAAATACAAGTAAAACATATAAATACAAAATTGAACTAGAAAAATTAAATAGACTTTGGATATAGAGTAGGTCTACCGGTATTTGAAATTTAGTGTATAAATATTCAATTATGATTATGTCCAATTTCTCTTTGACAATGTCACTTTCTCACTCCTGCTGTAACAAGGGATCTGACAATGTAAGATCAAATTTGAATTATAACATACACTGTATAATATTATATTTACCGATGCATGTGCCTGATGTCTACTTTGACTGCCACAGTGTCTGCAGCAGTAACTGGCAGCACCTATCAATCATAAATGCAACATTTTTAGTCTCCTTGAAACCGTTCTACAGGAGTTTATCTTTCACTTTATCGCATCATGTTTTTACCGTGACACCATCTGTTTTGGAATGATAAAAATATAGGAATTACCTTTAAAGTACACACATATGCACGCCTACCAAGCTACCAGCACATGCTCGCATATGAACACACGCATGCACCGACTATGAATAACTATTAGCTGCAAAAATTGTTTTTGTATAACTGCTATCGAATCTAAATAACCTTACTTAAATCCGTGTTGTCCAGCAGTCGTTGGGCAATTTTGCGTCAGTAACTTCATGCAGGACTAGTTGAGCTCTGTCCAGGAGTAGTTCTGCGAACTAATTAAGCCTATTGAGATTAATTATTATTAAATTCATAAGTTAGTAATATTAATATTATTAATACATATTATTCACTTAAAATTACATTAGTCTCACTCTATGAAAACATGTGTTACAATAAAAACATGAGATTATCTGGTACATGACGTATATAGCATGCATTGTATACATAGACCACAGGTATTTTCATATTTAATTAGTTCTGGTGAAGGGTCATTTAAATAATTTAATTAACCAACTTTGATCAACATTTTGCAAATGACAATTAGTTAATTCCTGATAATTTATTGATCAAATTGTTCAGTCACACATTTCCTTGTGTATATCACCAATTACTTCCATGACCAGCACTCCGCAACTATGCCCATCTTTTTGCTTTGTGTGGGGAGGAAGTGTCAGTGCCCACATTTCTTGCCACCCTTCACACCTCTTTATGAAGATGTTCCAGGCCTCAAGGATGAGTTTGGCCCTCTCTAAGTTCTCCCCCAGTGGATTAATGTATACTATCTTTCTCTCACTGGGGTACAACGCGAGCAGCTCCCCAGTTAAATTGATGGGCGCCAAGACCACATATTTGCCCTTGAAGATGTCCTGTAGTTAGATTACATACGAGTCATAAATATATTAGAGGCATGCTTCCCGAGTAAAGTTATATTTAAACTAAGTCATATCTATTAAACTATTATTCCAATATTAAGCAAATTTTCCATCAAATGAATATCAAATATTATCTTATATTGACATTTATAAACACATCAAAAATAATATCTTCCCGAAAGAATTGCCTTTATTTTGTCAAACTGCTTCATTACACAACATAGTAATAACATATTATTGTACAGTTAATAACAAAGGAAATATATTTCAATTTTATTTTTCATAGGATGTTCCATGAAATAAAGCCATTTATGCCAACTGAATAAATTGGACATCAATATTGTAAAGATAGGATAAATATTTAAAAAAAAATGTGATATTTAACAAGGAACTTGTGTTCTTAAGATATTAAATACAGATATAACTCCCACCATATACCCCTTGAAATGTAAGTTTAATAATAACAACAACCTTTTATAGTTACAACATTTCATAAGTTTTCACATGTTATCTTTAACAAAACTTAATAATGGCTGTCTAACCAATATAAGACATACACGATTTCAATTATTATATATTAATTGTGTTGTTTCCTGATACCTTTGGTATGGACGCTGCAGTTGGTACCTTCACCACCATATTCATTACATGGCTGTCAATGGCGGTTGCTCTTTGGGGCTCCACAAGCACCTGCATATAAGCTCGGATCACCTATAATGTGTTTAAACAGCATACGTGAAAACCTTGTAAGATATTGGCAATATTTCTTTCCAGTACTAACATATACGAAATGATGCATAGAGAAAATACACACATCATCAATGTGAAAGGCTAGTTTGTGCAGTTCAGTTTGTTGACTCAAGTTTGTTGCAGCTTAATGCCACCCTTGGCAAACAATTCTATAGAAAACTATAGAAAATTGTGAAGAAAGTGCAAAAATCCTATAGATTATTCTATAAAAAAATCTATAGTTTTTTTGCAAGGGTAGACACTGTTTAAAATATTGAAAATGCTTTTTGAGGATATGGTCATCAAAGAATGAATAACTGATTTAATTACTTGAGATTGACATGCTTGATCCATAAATAAGTCTGTTAGAGGTATGTAATTGTTATGAAAATGAAGAGTATTGATAGTATACTTGCAAAGGTATCATAATCTGGCAGAGAAACATTTTGGGTATTTTTGTACAAAAAAACACATTTTATTTGGGGTGTCTGGCCTTAACAAATGCATATAAGTATATCGTAGCATTATCATCACGTACGTCATCCAACACATCATTGATGGGCTTCACGGTGCCACCCCAGAGAGCTTCACTCCATTCACCATTGCCATCAGAGCTGTTCATGTGCTGTGGTTCCCCCAGATGTGCTCCAACTGTGGGATGACTGGTAGTTTCTGCAGTGCAATATTGTGGTTATTAATGTAACTTAGCTTTTGATATGTTCACAATTATATTTTTAACAACTCAGAAGCTTAAAACGAATAAAAAAACCTATTGCTTGAATTCATAATATAATCCCTGCTGCATTTTACCGTGCTTTCACCATAATAAACCACAGTAAAATATTATTCACCGTAGTAAACCATGGTAAAACGTGATATCCACCATAGTAAAATGAAGTATTTACTATAGTAAACCATTGTAGTTACTATGGTAAAACATGTAAAAATATTCCGCAAAAACACTGTAGTTTACTATAGTACTTACTATAGTAAACTATAGTAAATTGACTTTAGTAAACCATAGTAATTGTTTCATGGTTACATCCTGCTATGTCATGGAAGAATTCACCCTCAGGACCCTTTTCTATGGTAAGCTTGGGGAGAAGGGTTGTAGGAAGTTCTGTATTGTTGCAAATGTCTTGGAGTTTTGCATTTCCGCCAAGATATCGTTAGTGATCTGAAGGACAAATATCACCATAACTTATACAAAATACTACACATTTACAACACATAAAAAATATAGATATATACACTGTATAGAAATATATATATATATATATATATATATATATATATATATATGTCAATTGCAAATCTGTGTTGTAGCAAATGTTTTAATACAAATCTGTAATAATAAATTATCTACCTTGCATGCTTCGTCAGGCATCTCCTCATCACTGACAACTTCTGGCGAAGATTCCGTTGTAGCATGTGCTATTGACAGAAATTAGTTATACAACGCATACGCATAAACAGTCAAAAAAAGGTTGGGGTGTAGCATATGAATGGATGTACAACATTAACAATTAAAAGTTTGCTGAAAAGACATATATATATATGCATGTTCGAATGCTAATGTCACATATTTCATAAGTAGAAATTAAGAAACAATGTTTTGCATAATCTTTGCAGGACTGGAGTAAAAATAATATATGTATATTACAATAAAATTAATAATTACAATTGCTGAAAATGTAATTTGTTTTTATATAAGTATTATGCTATCACATTTGTGCATATTCCTCATGAAATTACCTGTGATAATGCACATTTACAGGGGTTGGTGTTATCCGGTGACCTTACTGATGGCTGCGCACAGACATCACTGGATTGTTCTTCATCAGCATCTGGGAATGTGTACGTTTTATATCAATAAAAGAACATTTGAGATTCACATATTCAATAGTTGTTTCATTAAGATATCTGCAAGCTTCATAAATTAGTACATATGCTCATTAAGCACTATGAAAGCCTTCTGTACCTGCAGTCTGGTGTTGTCGCTGCAGGTAAGGCTTGAGCTGAGCAGAGCTGACCTTGCGCTTCAGCACTTCACTATTCCTGGGCGCCAACTGTGTGAGGATCTCCCTTGAAGAGTGCCTTAATCATAAAGTAAACTAATCATGATTTCAGAAAATATATGTACTTAATTAAATTACCTTATATGATCAAAATGTGCCTCAAATCAACCTACCTACCACCGTATTGATATTTGGCCAGTTTTGTTGCTCTTTTTGCCTTGGATCTTTTTGAAGAAATACTGTTAGTCCTTTCTACCTGGTGTCTATGCCAGGGACGAAAAAGATCACACACAAAGGAATGGAACAAACATGAACTCACACAGGCAATCATCGTCTCAATCTACAAAAAAACCATGTGAGCACTGCATTAGCTACTACAAAAATATTTGCTCTGGTAACGTAGTACTGGTAAGTGGATACCAGTGCAATAACTATAAAACTATACTATATTATTATCATTAAGAAATACTACAATTATTCATAAAGTTCACCTTATAACGAGACACCTTAACTGAGTACTGGACAGATGTGTAGATGATGTACACTATGTGTGCCACTTGTCTGTCGCAGTCAGTCTGTAGCCTGCAACACATACAACAGAATGCTGTAACTAGCCTGTAGTATAACTGCATGGTACTACTTAGCACACTGTTCATTTATTCAAGATAACCACCCATTAAGATCACTAGACCCATTACTCGTTTGTACACTTAAAATGTAGCTCACTCGTTTATGTATTTCCGCATTGCCTTTTGAATGCATTGACTGGTCCTTTCCTCCTGTCCACTTGTTGCTGGACGATACGCGGATGTCACCGAGTGGTTCACACCATACGATTCCAGGACATGATCATTCAGCTAGAAAAGCAGAAATACAAGACATCTCTTATTTGTTCATGTGGTGGTGGTGGTCTATTTGTCTGAGAGCAGAATTACATTGGGGAAATATTGAAAGCAGAGAGATTAAGCTGATTATACTTAAAGAATCGGGGCTTTAAAAAACAAGATGTAAAAACATGTTGATATATCCATGCAGTGATGTATACAATGGTGGGAAGTAGAACCTTCACATGACAGGCATATGACACAATACTGCTATGTTGCAATATGGAACACTGTAAGTAGTATTATATCACAGTAAGTAGTATTACATCAACCAGTGGTACAGTCATGTAATAGTGCACACAATACCTCGTTCACAAACTCTCGTTCTTGGTCTGTGATAACACGTCTTGGTGGACCATACAGGTAAAACATTTCTAGAAGAACTGTAGCCACCTCGCCAGCACATTTGTTCTAGAAACACACATATATCATGACATTGTGTACATATACATGTATATATATATATATTCTTAAAAGAAGCTTAGACTGTTATGAGAGAGACCTGCAGTTTCAGTCTACATAAAACAGCGGTGTGTTTAACATGGCAAAAAATAGCATAAATGTTGTGCGTATGCTGTCGATATGAATATATGTATACATATACTATATATATATATATATAATATATATATATATATATATATATATATATATATATATATAGTATATGTATACATATATTCATATCGACAGCATACGCACAACATTTATGCTATTTTTTGCCATGTTAAATATATATATATATATATATAATATTATATGTATATATATATGTATGTATATATATATATGTTGATATATGACAAATGCCCGAAAGAATAAAGACAAGCAGATAAAGTTGAGGCTAAGCATTTTAATATCTTTAAATATTCATTGATTTATTCATTCTCATTTACAGCAGATAGAAGAACTAGTGGACATGAAGTAATGTTAGTATAAAAAAGACATTACAAAGTATGCATTATAACAGACAAATCAAAACAGATTGAACAAAACAGCGCCTTGACCCATCTGTTGACAACTGGAATACTGGTTATGAAATTTTCAATTGCCCAATCCTTTTATTTGTATGCGCCTTTTAGCTTGGTTTCCAAGGACTTAGGTATAATAGAAGTTAACTTATTATTATTATTATTATAAACATGATTATTCAAACAAGTGTCTCACACATTACCTTGATGGGTCTAGCAAAGACAAACTTGGTAAACAGGTCTGTCATTGTACAAATGAGGCGATTGCCACTTTCCGTCTCAGTGAAGGTCAATCCCAATCACATCCCAGGGTACCTCTGCTGTGATGGGGTGCAGTTCAGCGGCTATTGTTTTTACTCTCTCCGAGTGCTGGCAGCGAGAACACCATTTCACCTGGGAATACAAACATGGTAAACTAAGTCAAATGACATCCATTTAGTATGTGACAGGCATTATCAACCTACTGACGTGCTGGGTAGTGAAGAATTGTTTTTTGACATTGTACACATAATGACAACTTACCCAGTCCTTCACGTCGGCTGTCATTGACTTCCAGTGGTAAGTCTCCTCCACCTTCAAGCGTGTGATGGTCATGCCTTTGTGACCACCACTGCCTGGGTCATCATGGCATTCTCTCAGCGCATTCTCTATTTCACCCCTGGTCTTCAGAACCAAACGTAACCCCATTCTTCCTTTATAGTACAGGTCATGACCTACAGTATACAAATTAATAATGACATACACAAGTATAAGCTGTTGTAATATAGCTTATAATAAACAGGTGTTCAAACTATTGCAGTTTAGGACTTTATGGACACGTGACCTGCCGCAGCAAAGTGGGTATTACCCGGGGTATTAAGTTCCAAAATTGTGAAATGGAATTTTGTACATTTCTGGATTCCAATAAAATAGCACCCCATAATTTTAAGTCTCAAAGTGAGAAAAATAGTTTAAATTGGGTTGTGTTAAAAAGTATATACTAATAACAACGATACAGTTAGTATTTTAAAATATTTGGGTTTTATTTGTTGAGGAAAATAAACTGGAAATTGACAGATGAGATTATAAAGTGTACATTTCTGACATTACAACATTGATGGAACATCACCTAGACACGTATTTTTGGCTCGTGTGCAGAATAATTAATCACTAAATCACCAGTAAGGTGTTTCAATGCAGTGCTATTTACCAAACAAATTGATGAAATACTCATCCTTCACAGAATGCTAGTAGTTATATAAAGGACAAAATCCCACCACAATAAAGGTAACCCTTTTATAGATATGGGAAGAACTAAATAACAGACGATTGCAATACTCAGTGAGATGTCCATAAACCAGGAGTATATTGTGTATCTAGTGACATACCAGCTGGATTTGAACCAGCCACAAAACACTGATATATTGCATTCGATTGTTGAAGTATACAAAGAAATTATAACTATCTATATGACGAGTGTGGACAAAAGTCAGCTGTTTGATTGAGATATACTATGGAAGATATTGCCTATTTCTAAAATTGGTAACACAGAGTTGTGCACTTGCTTCACCTGAACAAGACATCGTAAGAGCAGGGTAAGACAAGACTAGTACATGAAACCAAATTCACACAGGTTTTATTCACAATATATTTTATTCACAATGCACACTTATATACACAGCTATATAAATGAGTACATAACTATAGGCACCAGAGAATTTACATACATGACTAGCTTTCAAACTGTAATACCTAATTGCAGTGAGTGTTGCTGAATGCTTCCCGGAGATTGTGTTGGTGTTGCAGTGAACAGGTCTGTCATTGGCTGAAGTACTATGAGCATCGACAACAATTTCTAAACTTCAGTCGTAAGTAAAATTAAATAATACAAAAATATAACTGTTTATCAGTGCACTTAAGTAATGTGTGTCTTGAAGTTTGAACTGCATAGCCATTATAAGTGATGTCACATCCATCTTCTGACTGCATGTTCCCAGGTGGTCCAATTTCCCTGCAATCATAAAAAATACATTCATTAACATGATTGTGCAATATTATGCGAAACATCGTGCTGTGCAGTTTCTCTCAATGCATGCTGAATGGTTGAAATGAATGAATAGCTTTTGTGCAGAATGTGTAATGTTTCCCTTAAAAACTGTTGTGCTGTTAGGATATCCAAGAACTTACTTACTTACTTGTGCCCATCGTCCCTCCTGGGGCATAGGCCGTCGACAACACCTCTCCAGAGTCCTCTGTCCTGGGCTCTTGTTTCAAGCTGTCTCCAAGTGTGTCCTGTCTTCTTGGTGTCCGCATGGACTTCGCCACGTGTTCTTTGGACGACCGCTTTTTCTCCTGCCTTGTGGGTTCCATGTCAAAGACTGTCTGGTGATAGTTGATGCTGGTTTCCGGAGCGTGTGACCAATCCATCCCCATCGTCTTCTTCTTATTTCATCTTCGGCAGACAGTTGGTGTGTCCTCCTCCACAAGTCAATGTTGCTGATGGTGTCTGGCCAACGGATCTGGAGGATTCTTCTTAGACAGTTGTTGATGAAGGTCTGTGCTTTCTTGGTGGTGGTGTTAGTTGTCCTCCATGTCTCTGCTCCATACAGTAGAACTGACTTCACGTTGGAGTTAAACAGTCGGATCTTCGTGTGTAATGACAACACTTTTGAGCTCCAGGTGTTCTTGAGCTGTATAAATGCTCCTCTCGCCTTGCCAATCCTTGCTCTAACATCCGCGTCTGTGCCACCCTGCTTGTCGATGATGCTACCCAGGTATGTGAAGGCCTCTACCTCTTCAAGTGCGCTCCCTTCCAGTGTGACTGGCTCAGTGCTGGCTGTATTAACCTTGAGGACCTTTGTCTTTCCTTTATGTATGTTGAGGCCCACTTGGGAGGAGATGGCTGCCAGTTCAGTGGTTTTCTCCTGCATCTGCAAAGTCCAAGTCCTCCAGTTGCGTCCACAGTGTCCACTGGATTCCATTTCTTCTCTGGGTTGTGCATGTCTTCAGTATCCAATCGATGGCCAGGAGAAAGAGGAACGGGGACAGCAGGCAGCCTTGTCTAACTCCAGTCTTCACTTCGAAACGGTTCGTTTGCTGTCCTCCATGGATTACTCTGCAGCCTGTTCCTTCATAACTGTTCTTAATCAGGTTGACCAGTTTGGTTGGTATGCCATAATGTCGTAGTAGTTTCCACAGAGTCTCCCTGTCTACGCTGTCAAACGCCTTTTCGTAGTCAACGAAGTTGATGTAGAGCGGGGAGTTCCACTCCAAGGATTGCTCTACTATGATGCGCAGTGTTGCGATCTGATCTACGCATGATCTGTTCGGGCGGAATCCAGCTTGCTGATCTCTCAGCAGTGGGTTGACTGCATCTTTCATTCTCTCCAAGATGATTCTGTTGAACACTTTCCCTGGCACTGACAGAAGTGTGATTCCTCTGTAGTTGGAACAGTTGCTGAGGTCTCCTTTCTTGGGGAGTTTTATAAGGTATCCATCTCTCCAGTCTGATGGCACCTCTTCTTTTTTCCAGATCTTTCCAAAGAGAGGGTACAGTAGTTCCACAGAGATGTCTGTATCTGCCTTGGGTGCTTCTGCAGGAATCTCGTCCGGTCCTGCTGCTTTGTTATTCTTCAGCTGCTTTATGGCCCTCCTGATTTCTTCCTTGGTAGGCTTGTCACACTTGATGGGTAGGTCCGCTTCTGCTGGCTGTATGTCTAAGGGGTCTGGAGGGGCAGGTCTGTTCAAAAGTTCTTCAAAATGTTCAGCCCATCTGTTGAGCTGTTTCTCAGTTCCTGTGATGATCTTTCCTTCCTTGTCTTTAACTGGTCGTTCTGGTTTGCTCTGCATGCCTGATAATTTCCTGGTGGTGTCGTACAGCTGTCTCACATTTCCGCTGCCTGCAGCTTGCTCTGCCTCTTCTGCCAGGCTGTCAATGTAGTTGCGCATGTCTGTTTTTACACTCTTCTTTACTTCTCTGTTGGCTTCTGTATGCTCTTCCTGTGCCTTTGCCTTTGCTGCTCTTGTTCGACTGTTGTTTACTGCTGATTTCGTCTCCTTCCGCACTTGGACCCTGCGCAAGGTTTCTGCTGTGATCCAATCTTTCTGTTTCTGGTTCTTCAGGCCAACCACTTCTTGGCAAGTTGATGTCAGTGTCTTTTTGGTGTTCTGCCACTTGGAATTTGTTAGCAAGGTTCAGCTTGTATTCCTCTCTTGTCTGTGGATCTTTGAGGAGGCCGACATTGTACTTTCGTCTCTTTGTTGCTGTCTCCATCCAATTTTTCTTCAGCTTGAGTTTCAGTCTAGCAACCAGCAGGTGATGGTCGGATGCAACGTCCGCTCCTCTCTTCACTCTTACATCTTGAAGTGACCTCCTGAATCTCTTGCCTATGCAGATGTGATCTATCTGGCTCTCTGTAACGTGGTCGGGTGACACCCATGTAGTCTTGTGTATCCTTTTGTGTGTGAAAATGCTGCCTCCGATGACAACCTTGTTCAGTGCACATGTGTCCGCAAATCTCTCTCCATTCTCGTTCATCTCTCCAACACCCTGGGTTCCCATGACTTCTTCATATCCGTTGTTGTCCATTCCAATCTTCGCATTGAAATCTCCCATAAGAATGGTCACATCCTTTTCTCGGCACTTGTCCAAGATGCTTTGTAGTCTGCTGTAGAACTGGTCTTTGGTTTCTTCATCACTATCGTTCGTTGGTGCGTAGCACTGGATGACATTCATCTTGATTTTCTTTTTCATTGTTCTGAAGGATGCTGTGATGATTCTCGGTCCATGCGCTTCCCATCCTATCAACGCCCTCTATGCCGGTCTTGATAGCATGAGTGCTACACCTTCAGTGTGGGGGGCATCGTCTTCTTCATGTCCCGAGAAAAGTAACATCTCTCCTGTAGGTATTCTTCTCTGTCCTGACTGTGTCCATCTTGTCTCGCTGATTCCCAGCAGTGCAAGGTTGTAGTTTTTCATTTCCGCTGCTACTTGTGCTGTCTTTCCTGTCTGGTACATGGTCCTCACGTTCCTTGTTCCCATATTAATTTGCTTGGTCGAAAGAAGGGTGCTCGGCCCTGTGGCTTCCGTGGTTTATCGGCTTTCACCACATGGCGTCATAGGTCCTCGAGATGAAGACCCTTCCAAGAACACACTCAGCTATATTATTGGAACTTACCTTTAAGCACCAGTTGGCTCTTTCACAGATGGATACTGCATGGACAGAAGATTTGCGACTAAAAATAGTGCATATGATGTGGTAGGTTTATTTATGTGTATATATTATATATATGTTGTTACAAAAGTAAATTAAGACTTGCAGAAAACAATTAAGCCATAATATCAATATGGCCTATTATATACAATAATTATAAACAGTTGTTAAATATTACATTTCAATTAAATGAACTGTATATACCAAGGGGGTCTACACATATTATTTAAATATTATGTACGACTCGTACTGATAGAAGTCCACATCAATAATGGCTAGATACATTATTTCATAGGCTATTTTATATTTCATTTGGTGGCTATGCTATGGCTATGCCTGTGGCACTACCACTAGTCAGTAGTCTGTCGACTCTATTCGACTACGTGAATATGTATGTGACTGTGTAAGTATCAGTACAGCCATGACTATGTTGCATGCACTATCCAATGTTAAGCCTATCAACACTATTACATTTACATCCTGACATGGCTAATGACTAATATGTTGAGATAATGTAGGCATAAGATCTTAAACAAACTAATGCTACCCAATAGAATGAATATTTTACGTTGCAAATGACAACATCATTCAATATTAACGCCATAGCCGATAACGGTGTAGAACGTTTGATGATGACCTTAAATAATGTAAGCTTAATGTAAGGCGGTAAACGGAAATGACTGAATCGCGCATGCCACTCGGATATTATTTAACTGGGGTGCCGCAGGGTGGGAAGCGTAAACGTACCCAATGGCAACTAATGACAACAACTGACTCGCGCATGCGCAGAAACGTCACCCGGATATTATTTAACGCTGGATAAATGTAAGCGTCACAACGTACCCGGATTCGAACAATTGCAATGTCTCATCACAGATGGTGATAGCAACAAGTTGGTGTCCGATATGATGTATATCCTTCAATCCATGAGCTATGCCGCCTACTAAACTATCAAAGACAAGAATGAGGACGTGTTTCACCAACTCGCGGAAAAGAAGGCCAGCTGGGACGAGCCAGAGGCACAGGCGGCGGAAAAAGAGACACATCGGCAACCAATCCCTACAAATCACGCATGGGTCAATTGCACGGTTTGCTTCATCAGTTGCCTGTCATCGGATTCAACAGTTTCTGGTGCCCTACTTCCACTGTCCACGAAAGAAACGTAGGATAAGGAGGAGGAAGAGGAAGACAACAAGGGTGTCGGCGCGGTTTTTTTTTTTTTATTAAACGTAACAACGCCTTCATGTGTCTATCGACGGATGAACTGAAATTCCTCGGTATGACTCACTACATCGCACAGGGATTCTCGTAGGATAAGTACTTGAAATCGTACAGTTGCGAGGTAACGAAATGTAAATTCCTGATCGAATACATGGACAGCTTGGAGAAACTTGACGACGCCGATCTGCCTCCCAAAGAGGCCTTATTCAGTCGACTGAAGAACGAAGGTATATCCGACGACGACTACACCCGTTGTCAAGAGGCGGGGCGAGACAACGACGTGAAGACGTTGCGGGACTTTCTCGTCTGGTACAACAACAGGGACATCGTACCGATCTTGGAGGATTCACCAAACAGTTTGCCTTCTACCGACAACGCGGTCTCGACATGTTCAAACAAGGCATCAGCATACCCGGTTTCATCATGACCTATATATTCAAAAGTGTTCCGGAAAATACCTTCTTTACACTCTTCAACAAGACGAACAAGGATCTCCTCCACCTGGTGAGAGATAACATCGTCCGAGGAGCGTCACTCGTCTTCACAAGACATCACGAGAAAGGGGTCACGACGATACGACGGAACGACTACGATGCAGAAGCTCGAACGTGTCAGTCCACAGTTGGCTATGACGCGAATGCTCTCTACCTTTGGTCCCTATCACTAGACATGCCAACTGGATGGTAAACGCGACGATGGGAGTAGAAGAAGTCCCGGCCCGAAGCGGACAGATGGCTGCGGAATGGCTGACGCAGGTGTCCGAACGTACCGGACGCACTGTACGTCATCAATGCAACGGGCGAGTGCACAAAATCGGCAAACTGTTGGTGGACGGTTGGTGTATCGAAACAAATACTGCCTACCAGTTTCACGGGTGGTACTACCACGGATATCTGTGTACCCGACGAGAGGTCAACGATGTCAACGGGAAACCCACGGCTCAACTGCTCCCCGAAACGCGAAAGAACAAGGCCTACCTTCATCATTTTGTCAAGGTTGTCGAGGTGTGGGAATGCGAGTGGAAAGAGACGAGACGCGATCCGTGTGTGAAACTGTTTCTGGACGCCACCTTTCCCGCCGTCGAAACGTGCGATGGAAGATTATGTTACAAGAGATAGTGACAGGCGTACGCAACGGCACCGTGTTCGGAATGATTCAGTGCGTCATTCATGTACCGGAGGAATGGCGCGCACACTTTCTCAGAGATGCAGAATATCTTCAAGAACATTCACCTGACCCGCGATGACATCAGATCGTTCATGCGTCGATATGCCGAAGAACACGACATCATGGCAACCCCGCGCTGCATGTTCGTCGCAAGTTATCGTGGAGATAAAATCTTGTTCGCCACACCTCTCTTGCGATGGAACCACGAGCACGGACTCGAGGTGACCCTCGTCTACCAGGTCGTCGAGTATACACAGGTCACCTCCTTTCGTCGATTCGGCAAGGCAGCGTCCGCAGCACGTCCCTAGGGATACATGAACCTCGACAAGGGTATGTTCGTGCACACCAATAAGTTGATGGGGAATTCTTCGTAAGGAAAATTTATCACTAACGTCGATGGGCACTGTGAAGTCACCTAATGCACGGAGAAGAGGGCGTCGCTCATGATCAACGATCGTCGCTTCCGACAGGTCTACTTCGTCACCGACGATGCGTACGAAAAAGCGATAAACAAGCGCAGCGTCAAATACGCCTTGCCCGTGCAGCTGGGCTCCTTCGAGTTGCAGTGAGCGAAACTGCGCATGCTGGAGGTCTACTACGATTTAATGGTCAGATGCATGGAACGTTCGCTGTTCGAGTACTGCGAAACCGTCACGGACAGCGCCTACTTAGCTCTGGCCGGAGAGTGCGTCGACGACCTCGTGACCCCGGCACTGCGAGAACATTACTTTGGTCAACCGTCCGAATGGCTCCCGTCCGAATGTTGCGCCGATCATCAGAGCGAGTATACGCGCTGTCGACTGGCAGGACGTCCGTGGAGCGGCACCGAGCCGTGTTGCAAGGCGCGCAAAGCGTACGACAAGAGGACACAGGGACTCGTCAAGGTCGAATGGTCCGGCGATTGCTGGGTAAGTCTACGCCGAAACACTGCTGACACAAATAGGAAACGCGGTCCTACGTCAGTTGGGCATAGAGGTGACTCTAGCGGTTAGTAGGCAGACAGTAGACCAAAAAAACATTAACACAACTTAGACAGATGTCAAGCAATCGATCGTCATAGAACACCATGTCACAGACGCGAGCGGTCGTAGGAGTAGCGGTAGTAGCACCAGTCTGAGTGTATCTCTAGGTCTTGTACGTCATGGTGTACGTTCCCCTTCGCTCCTCGTGCGATGGAGGTATCGTCGTATCTAACATCACGACAAAAGCGACATTGTCGAACGTGACCACCTAGAATTGAAACATCTGTTCACCTGCATCGTCGCGGGTCCCACGGGGTATGGCAAAAGCACATTTGTGACGTGCATGCTACGTCACGCCGCAACGATGATATGTCTGCCTCCCGAGAAGATCAGGTGGTGATACTGAGAAAGGCAGAGCCCTTACGCCTCTGTAGACGACGACTTGGTACAGTTCGAGGAATGGTTGCCGAGCGCTCGTTCGATGCGTCAATGAGAAACCTCGTGGTCATTGACTATCTGATGGCGAAACGGACGAACGGGTCACGACCTTCTTCACGAAAAAGAGTCATCACCAGATCACGTCCGTACTGTATCTCGTCCAGAACCTGTTTCCGAAAAACAAGGAGTGTCGCACGATCAATTTAAACGCGCAATACATGGTGGTCTTCAAGAGTCCTTGCGACGGGTTGCAGATACGTCACTTGGCGCGTCAGATGTATCCAGGACGCCTTAAGTTTGTACAGGACCCATTCAAAGACTCCACGTCGTCACCGTACGGCTATCTCGTGATCGATCTGAAACAGGACACGCCCGAAGACATGCGTCTGCATTCGGCCGTCTTTCCGGACGACGGCGTTCAGTACGTGTACCAACCCAAGGTATAAGACGACAGCGCACGCGCCTACTCTCGTCAGTCGCAAAATATCCGAGCTCGTGCAGAGATATATACTCTGCATACAGACGATAAACAGATACAAGAGCATCAAATTGAGACGGGCCATCTTCAAAAACACCGATGCTAATCTTCTGTGAGCATTGGTCGAATGTGCTTACAGCATATTGAAGAAGAATATTCCCTTGAACGCCGTACAGAGACCACGTTTGAGCAAGTACAAACGAAACTGTGTGAGTTGGAACGGAGAGGCTTGTCAGTGCCCAGGAGACTTCGCATCTTGCTTCAGGGTAACCTGGTCGGCGAACGACAGACCGGCGGTTTCATGTCGGCTTTGGTAGCACATTTGGCCGCAGCTGTCTTTCTACCCTTGCTCAAAGAAGTGCAACGCAAATAGAAGACGATGGAACACGCAAGGAAGATGGCCTTGGTAGATCCACGACTGTTGGACAGTCTTCGCGCACCGCCGACGGATGCCTTAGGATGTAAGGTGCAGAACATCGACGACGAGATGAAAGTCATAACGGACAGACACGATCTCACCGACGGTGACAATATCGTCAAGTATAATCAAGTGTTGAACGGTACAGCTCGATGACGTTGTAGACCGATAGGGGACTGGAATTCCTGAACCGCAGCGTTTGGTGTGTATTGGAAAAGAACAGTATCCACCACTTCTCCACCTACAATGAGGAGACCAAGTCGAGCATCATATCAGGTTTCCATACGACGGTGATCACCAGTACCGGCACAAAGGCCACACGCACCCACGTCCCCCCACCCATGGGTGGAATCAACACCAGGCCCACGTCGACCACCGATACAACAGACAGTGTTGATGCTGCTGCTGGTGAGTACACCTTCGAAAAAGAGGCCGCTTCCTTGAAGGACATGCATCAAGGATTTACCACCATGTACTTCTACAAGGACGTCGTGGAGTCATGTGTCGTCGGTGATAGTCTGGCACCGTTTTTGCTGAGCGTTGCGGTTATCGGATGGAACGGGTCCACCGTGACCAAGTGTTTCGATAACGTCCAATACGTCCCTCTCTGGTGTAAAGAGTTCGGGACAATAGAGATCGATATAAGATACGATACCAGACGACGCGTGCCATTCGAGATTGGTAAGGTGACGGTGATACTTCATTTCCGACGACGACGGCACCGTTCAAAAGATGAATTACAGCGACTACTATAGTCGTAATGCCGGCGGTGCACTTCTCTATTTCACAGGTGTCCGATACCATTCAGGACACGGACTGGCAAGTCTACTCGGAGGTGTACTGCGTAGCGTCATGCCGCTCGTCAAGAGAGGTGCCGTGGCGTTGGGAAAGAGAGCGGTATGGACCGGCGCGCAGAATATCAAAACGGCCGCCAAACGTCGCATCACTGCTGCCGGTAAGGACATGTTGAGCGACCTCTTGACCCCAGGCGTGCAATCGCGTAAGCGTATAAGACAAGCACCCGTCACGAAACGAGTCAGTACAGCCGGGAGACGAAGGAAGACACGCACTTTGCGGAAACTTGAGGCCGACATATTCGACGATGGCTTTCGTACATGAACAATCGTGTGAGGGGGTCAACAGCGAACTCGATCTCTTCACCATGCCTCCGATACTACACGTTCAATCGAAGGTAACCCTTGCCACCGACGGAGCCTACCTCGACCCCGCCTATCCCTTTGGTCCCGTGAATAACTGTCTCCATTCGCTGTTCAGTCAGGTCGACATCTAACTAAACGGAACGCTCGTGACTCCCTCGACCAACACGTACCCGTACCGCGCCTACATAGAGACGCTGCTGAGTTACTGGGACGATGCCAAGGAGACTCACTTGGCGAGTCAGATGTGGCACAAGGACACTGGCAATTGCATGGAAGCCGTCGAAATACCCGCCGGGCGAAGCAGCCAACGGGGGTTCGTCAACAGACGCAACAAGATCGCTCGGAATCGCGCGGTCGTCATGATGGGTCGTCTCAACGTGGACCTGTTCCTAGAGGATAAATTCCTCATCAACGGCGTAGAGTTCAAGATACGTCTGCTGCGCAGCAAAGATACGTACGCGCTTATTGCCGGCGGAGCTAACCCAGACTACAAGATAAAGATCATCAACACAACACTGTTCGGCAAGAAGGCCACGCTGAATCCGGGCGTGCACGTGGCACACACCAAAGCTCTCCAAAAGACACGGCCAAGTATCCGATGCGACCCGTCAACTGCAAGGTCTATTCCATAACGGGTATCCGCTCGCATACGCACGAGAATGTCTTTCTTGGCACTCTTCCAAATGTCTCGGGCTGTGCTGCAGCGACAACAAAGCCTACATCGGAACCTACGCCAAAAATCCGTTATACGCCATCTGGTACAAAAGGGCAACCAGCGCATCGAGATTCATTTCCGCGATGCACTGACGACCACTGTGAATGTCATCGTCTACGCCGAGTTCGAGACCGTGCTGGAGATCGACAAGAGTTGCAACGTCATCTACGACTTCTGATGGAGAACCTGCAGATCGCCCGCCTACTCGCCCTGGATCCGCCCGCCGAGGCCGTCATTCGTGCGATCGTACCCAAAGACAGACTCCTCGCGATGACGATAGATGCTCTCAAGGCTGCCTGCAACACACAACAGCAAGAAACCTGGCGAACATTGGATAGCGCTGTATCTGACGGCAAAGTTCACGGTGAATACTTCTGCTCGTACGGGTTGGCGCCACGGCACGTCGAGTTCCACCGATTGATAAATAAACATTGTGTAGAATGAACTCAAAATCCCAAGAGACTTCAGATTCCTGTGACTAAAGTTTTCGGACAATACTTTGTTGATTATCGCATGTTTCGCTGTCGTGGACTTCCTATGAAGGAATTCGTGAACGGTTTCGACACTGGTCTGGTAGCAAATGATTGCCGTGTATTTGATTGGCTTAAACAATTGGGATAAGTTGTGTGTTTCGACGCTATGCTTACAACTGTTTCGCTATCGTTAACTAGGTCATCATAAAACCGACGAGGGCGTGGTTGACTTGTTGTGCATGTACCGTGTTTCATTAACAAACAGGTATCATCAGCATCATTGTCGTTCGAGTCTATGGTGGCGGTCAGACACCCGTAAGCTAACGACCTGTGCCTGCCGTACCGCGTTGTTCAGTCACCCGTAAGTCGTACCACCATACGAGCAACTGCCGTGGTCGTAAAAACCCGTAAGCTAACGACAGCCGGCGTGGCTGTAAAATTACTCGCATGTCATGTGACATCGTCCATTTGTCTTCAGTTAATAAAATACGGTTCCGTGCATGATACCACACACACGCATGTATATGCTAAACGCCTGTTTCTTTAGTCAATATAAAAATAATGTGCATTCGTACTTTCGTGTTTTGTTGGTCATTTCATACACACGCATTCATACACACTCCTCTCTAAGTGAATTGCTCATTTGTGACCCATCTTAACGAAATGAGTCGCATGTCTGAAATTTGTAATGTTGAGTTATTAATAGCGTTGGAAAGAGCAGAATCTCTGCTTTCACATTGTGTATCAATTAAGAAGATATCGTAATTCTGACTGAAGTTATGGCTTAACAAACACATGTGGGGTAGAAACCTTCAAACCCAGAAAACGGCCGTCAAAGTTGATGCAAAATATTCGTTATGTTTCATGAAATGTATCTTAGTTACCGTGGACAGATCTAGCTAAAATGTTGTGCTCGTCAGGTTCGCTTCCATCCGTTAAGTCTTCCAAAAAATACTCCTCGATCAAACTGTCAATCTGTGCGCGATCACTTCCATCCGAATTTAACTGGTTCGCCACGTTAAACGCCGTTCTTCACGTCTTCTTAATCGTTATATGGGTAAGCAGTGACGCGGTGAAATACATTGTGCGCATGCGTGTGTTTACAGATTATGTAAATGACCCATCACTGAACCAATGAGAACAGTTGCCTGGGTCACGCAGTTGCTGTTGCTACCACGTGATCCAAATTGTTTACACAGCTGGCGTAAACAGGGGGCGTCTTCCAAGCTCTCTAGAGGTCAGAGAATGTAGTTATTAGCATATTTATGCCCATATATAGGAAGATGACGCGTCAAGCTTCGTGGTGATATTCCATATATTAGGAGCGTCCCAAAATCAACAGTTGCGAACGAACGCAATTACTGGCATTTTCGGCGTTATTTTAAGGAAATCGAGCGGAACACTTCGCACAGCTCTACAAAAATCGCTTTAAAATTCACAAAACAGAGTTAATTAGAGGGTAGCTAGAGTAGCAATCAATCAAACGAATACCAAAGAATAATTTTCAGGGGAAATCTCAAAATCGATGGATTCGCAATTAGTTCACATAAACGGCATTTATGGAAAATCAGATTTGCCGACATCTGACTCATTTCGTTAAGATGGGTCACATTTCCCCTAATTACTCCCTAATTACCATTGCATACCCCTCATGTCCCATCTTCCCGCAGGAGGTACAACCTAAATAACATTCCGCCAGGTGGCACTACATACACTTCTTTCCGCCAGGAGGCAAGTCACCTGACCACTATGATAGGCGCCATCTTAGAATTTATCCACTGCCACCCCCTCTGTTACGTATTAGGATGGACTGAAGTACTAGTCACGTTATTCAATTTCATAAAATTATATATCCGAATATATAGCCTAGTTTCGAGGAACATATCTCTGAACATTGAACCATATCAAAATATGACAACACGGCCACTTAGAGACCCCAAAAGCCTGAATGTAAGTCCAATTTTCAAAATGAGACCAACTGATTTGAGAGGGTTTCCCTCGGGATTACTATTCAGGAAGGTTTGACGTTTTAAAAACGTGAGGGCTACCAAAAATAGCGCGAAGTGTCTATTTCGACCCCCTTGCTCCCCGACTATATACAGCACAATTATATTTTATCATTTTCTTAAGAACTATCTACGATGCTCAATAGAAATAAACATTTTAAGTTATAACAACTTTTCGAAGATGGCCAAATCTAATTTTTTATCCGACGTGAGGGCAAAACAGTGCCTGGTATTAATGGAAAAACAGTACGACCACTAATTTACTCTCTGCAAATAAATAACTATTCGCAATAAAAGAAGAAAACGGATTGATTCATTCTGATATAATGGGCATACATATTCCCTGGGTTACTTGCATCAGCACACGCATTCAGTTTCGGTTGAAACAATTTCGCATTTACAGTACAATTAGTGTTTATCGTTTTAATAAGACATAATAATAATAATTAACTTTATTTATACACTAGTCTCCAGAGTACGACTCTGTTCAATAGTGTGTACAGAGTCGCTAAAATAAAACAATACACATACATAAGACTTAGTGGTGTAAACATAAATTTAGTGTGATACTTATTTTAAAATAGATTCATTAAAATAAACATTATGGCTATAAATTATATATATATATATATATATATATATATATATATATATATATATAAGAAAGAAAAGACTGCATATTTATTAAAAGTGAGACTAAGAGAGCAACAAGTTATAAACCAAATTAAAACTCAATTAAAATAGATTGTGCAATGATTAGGAAGATAGATACCCTTAAAACAACATATTACACATTAAAAGCGAGTTTTAAATAGTGCGTTTTGAAGTTACTCCACACGTGCAGTCGCTGTCACACCGGCTAATAGCGGCACATGCATCCCCGAGTGTCAAGCTCATATTAACATGTTAACGGTTTCCCTAAACAAATACTCTTATCTGTTCAACTATTCACATGTAGCGGTGGTTGTGTTGAGACAACGTCACCACAAGGACTACGTGCACGTGCCTACTCCGGGGGTCAGGTACATTATTGCCTGACCACTCGCTTATTTTCTTTCCAAAATGCTCTCTTTATAGCTCCCTGATTATGTCAGTGAGTGAGTGAGTGAGTGAGTGAATGAGTGAGTGAGTGAGTGAGTGAGTGTGTGTGTGTGTATGAGTGTGTGAGTGAGTGAATGAGTGAGTGAATGGGAGTAAATTACAATCGAACTAGCGCGTGTTTGTAAGCATGCATGCAAACTAAGTATGTATGTGTGTTTCTGTACGTATGCACGTACGTTTGTTTGTATGTATGTGTGTACGCATATAGTCCATGCGTACGCAAGTATGTATCTATGCATGTATGTATGTATGTAAGTAGTATAGAGGGTCTGAGGAGGCCCGTGCACGCGACCTTTGGTGACCTTTGGGCAAAACTTTACTAATAAAAAACGTTGTTATGACCCCTAAACGTTTTCTGGCACATACTTATAAAAAAAAGATCAAAGGGTTTTTTGACACTAAACGTTTTCTGGCACATACTTATAAAAAACGTGATGGATTACCCCACTCTAAGTACATTTGAGGTGACACCTAGCGGTAGGATTAGTGACCATTTTGTCCCTAGCGATCAACGCCGTACCTAGCGTGTGCTTACGTAAGCAATAATGCTTTTATTGCGCTGTTACATAACCGAGATAAAACCACTGTGTGCAGACTTTCTAGCGTGTGCTTACGTAAGCAATAATTCGTTTATGGCGCTTTTATATAACCGCGATAAAACCACTGTGTGCAGACTTTTCCCGTCAGCCCTATGAGACTGCCCCGCCGTACCCTATGTTAGCAGCGTTGCTGCAGCTGTAGTGGACTATGACCCTAGCGCGGCCGCGTAGCTGGCTATTAGGCGCTGTGCGTTTAAATCGAGCGGTGCTATTAAAACGAAACCAATGCATAAATATTCTAACGTTCAACGGTGAGACAGAATACGTTGTGCTTTTAAAATCTAGTGGTACAATCAAAACGAAACCAATGCATAAATATTCAGCGGCCCCCATATAGGTAAGGCGGGTGGATGTTTACGCAGGATGTTTACGTACAGACGAATGGAAGCGGTGTGAGTAGTAGAGACTTTTATTAGCTACAATCACGGTGACGCTCGATGATACTAGCGCGTCCAGCCGGAATTGGCGGCGCGCGAAAGCCGCGTCGCTGGTACAGTTCGGTCGGTGGGATTGGCGTGTACCAGGACCCATCCCTTCCTCTTCTTAGGAAGTACGATACGAGGCTGGTGTCGTCGTCATCAGCGTTGTGGCTAGCCGGTGGCGGAGTGAATGGGCGAGGACTCCGTGTTTTTGGAGTGACCGAACATATAGGCTTGTTATCATCGGTGAACGATTCAGACGGGCCCGGCGTTCTTAAAGGCAGTTGGACTCTATGAAATAAAACCACAATACATGTTTAAAACAAAATAATGAGAACCAATATTAACGAAACCTAAATTAATGAGAACCAATATTAATGAGAACCAATATTAATGAGAACCAATGAGAACCAATAATGCACGAATACACGCGTAAAAGCAGGCGTACCGCTGTATTGTACGAGGTGCTGTAATCAACTCCATAATCGTGCATGAAATGAGCAAACGGTGGAATGCGCCGTCAAACGCAATACATGTTTAAAACAAAATATTAATGAGAACCAATATTAATGAGACCAATAAATTAATGAGACCAATATTAATGAGAACCAATAATGCACGCATACACGCGTAAAAGCAGGCTTACCGCTGTATTGTACGAGGTGCTGTATGTGACTCCATAATTGCGCGTTATTTTGTAAGCGAACTTGCGACTAGGCAGTTATGCGGCGTATGTGTTAAAATGAGCAAACGGTGGAATGCGCCTTCAAACGCGGCGGCGGCGCATGACACTGAGTGGCGTCGGCTTATTGTCATCGGAATGTGAAGGGAGAACAATGCCATTTCAAAAACAATAAACGAAAAGCTAAAAGCATGAAAGTAAGCGTTGTATATGATTAGTTAGGGCTCGGGAATCGTGTGGTGTAGTGATATTAGAGAAAATCGATGAAACGTCATATTTGACGATGAATGTACCGACATGACCGCTAACTTTTTTCCTAAAGCAAATACCTCGGTAGACTAGGCAGTTATGCGTCGTATGCGTTAAGTACGCATGCGCGTTATTTTGTAAGCGAACTGAAGACTAGGCAGTTATGCGGCGTATGTGATAAGTGCGAATGCGCTAGTTTGTAAAGTGTATAAAACGGTTGAGAAAATGCTATGTTGTTCTAACGTATTGTTTCAGCAGCAGCAGTAGACGTTTTCCCGCGGCAATATGGCAGATAACGAGACACCGAAAAAGCTGAAGGCGGTGCGCAAACAGAGTCTGAAGGTGGCGGCCGGCAGGCAACAGCAAGCTACGTCAGCAGCAGCAGCAGCGGTGTCAACGGGGGCAGCCCAGGGCAATAAGAGGCCCGCGGTGATCATCGCGCAGCCGCTGAGAGCTCGTAAGCGAGGCGCCGAAGAGGCCTTGGGGAGCATCGAGGCGGCAGCGGGCCAGCCGGCCGTAGCGCGGAGCGCGTCGATCGAACGAGAATGCGAGTCGGCATCGTCGACACGGGCTACAGTGGTGAGTTTGAGGGAGCTACAGTACGCTAACAACGGCGTGTATAAAATTAAGACGCCTGTTATGATCGATGCTGTGTCGTACAAAGAGAGATGTACGTATATGGGATGCTCCCGTTGTCGGCGAAAATTGTATCAGAAAACCAAAGGTGGGCCTATGATATGTCGAACGCACAGTGAGCAGTCTGAGGCGAAGAATTTCTTCGCGTTGCGTGTGATGGTGAGGGATGGCGAGGACGAAGAAGACGAGCTTTGGATCACTCTATTTGACACGCACATGGCTAATCTCGTCGAGTACCGGGCCGATTACTTGACGGAGTTGAGCGAGGAACCGCTTCGCGATACCGTGCTGGCGTTAACCGGCACGGAAGTGGAGATCAGCGTGCGTAGGACGACTTGGAACGGGGAGCCGTCGTATACCGTGCGCACACTGAAGAGATACGAAGAGGCCTAATGTGTTCTTTGTAGTTTGTGTAGAAGGAAGAGTGCCCGATACTGCTAGAGTTGCTGACGGCGCATAGGAACGTGCGACACGTGATGACAACAAGTGAGGAGTCCGCGCGACTACTAACCGAGACGGCCGATAATTACATAAAACCGTTTTGGCTAGCCTACGAAGCGGGGATATTTAGTATTTCTCGTAACTAAGAGCTGTGTTTATATGCTGTAGGATGTGCGCCGCGTACTGCTGGAAATGTTAGCTACCAATGAAAGGATACGTGCGAGGTGCGCAGAGGTTGCCTCGTTCGTACAAACGCTGCTGGACCGTGGCGTGGCGGAGGCGGAGAGAAAGGATGAGGAGAGGAAGGAAGGTCGAAAAAACGATCAGGCGGCGGACTAATCATATATAATGTGGTGTTGTAGGAGCGGCGCACCAGGCATGAATGTACGCGAGAATTCGTAGACGCTTTGCTGACGGTGGCCACCGAACGTAAAGACTAGTACATTCTTTGTGCTGTAGGGAGGAAGCGGAGTGCGTGACGCTAGCGTGTTAGACGCCATCATAGAGGAGGCGCTTGACGTATCCGATACGACGGCGCGCCGATACCTCGAAGCGACTCGATCGCTATGTTGGCCTATCGCTATGAGCGGCACGCAATGTCCCTCCTCCCAGAGTGCCTCGGTGAGCTGATACTGGAGCGGGCGCGCGATAATTGCGGCGTATGCGAACCTAACGAGGGCTGTCCGTACGTGCATATGGCCGGCTATCGTGCTGGTAGTCCGAACCGCGTGTACGCACAGCGCTACGACGACGCGGGGAGCATCGTAACGAGTCACTTCAACGCCGTGTTGGAAGTGTTTCTGCGTCGTTCGCTGATACCGAGCTTCACGCGTCTCGTGCTGCTACTGGACGATAAGGCGGCAACCGTTCAGCAGCAAACGGGTCGTGCGGGGAATCTGTATCTGGTCCAGTTCGTTTCGGACTGGTTACTCGGCATGGACTGGCGCGACTACATCAACCTCGCTCTGTTGGAGTCGGCCGTCCATAAGTACGTCCAGCGCAGGAGCGGTCTCCTCGAATAAAAGAAACAGTGCTTTGAAATTGGTAAAAGACCGTTGAACTTTCTGCTGGTGCCAAATAGAGCTGCTTATGCTTTGCTATATAGTAAATAGACCGATTTTTTAAAAATGTTGTACGGTGCTTAATAAAACTTTGAAAATGTACTTTCCGTTTCCGAGTTACGCAAAACACACACACACACACACACACACACACACACACATACACACACACACACACACACATTCCGAGTTACCCACAGTCCCCGCCACCACTGTTATAAGTAGCATTCCGAGTTACTCACAGTCCCCGCTAGGGCACCACTGTTATAAGTAGCATTCCGAGTTACACACAGTCCCCGCCACCACCACTTTTATAAGTAGCATTCCGAGTTACCCACAGTCCCCGCCACTGTTATAAGTAGCATTCCGAGTTACCTAAAGTCCCCGCTAGGGCACCACTGTTATAAGGGCTCGACAGCACTCAGTCAGTCAGTCGCCCCTAGAGAATGCCGCCTCCTCCTTCTCCTACTAGGTGGCAATGCCCGAAATGCGGGACTTATTTCGTGAAACAGGCGACGTTAGAGCGACAGGCGAAGAGCTCGAAACAATGCGGCAGCGACGCGCTATGCGTAAAACGACGAGAGTGCCCGAAATGCGGCAAGACGTACACTAGACGCTCCATTATGCTACGACACCTGAAGGAGCAGTGCGGCTGTCAGACCGACGGTTCGTCTAATGAAATGGCAGCCGCTAGGGCGGCGCCACCTCACGGTGGTTCTAACGGGTCGATAGAAGCCTCCGGCGCGCCGTCGACCGACGCTCTACGGCGCGTCGTGGACGAGCACCGGCGCAGCATAGAGACGTCGGTGGCGCGCGGTGCCGTGCAGTCCCGCTACAACTATCGCAAGACCGCCTGTACGAGTACGCGGGTGCTCGAACCGCGTTTGCGGGCGATGTTTCGCAAGCAAACGAGGGCCTTTAAAATTAACGTGAGCTATGGTTTCGTATTGCGCCACAAGGTGTCGGGTCGTTACCGATATTTTCATTCTTCGTGTAACTGCTGCGGCCGCCTCCTTGAAACGCCCGCCCTCGTTACCGATAGCCGTTCGTTCGAACGATTCCTCGGCGCCGTGCGCACGACCGACGTAATGCAGTACGTCATTGCGCAGCGTCCCGACTCGGGGTGGGTCGTCGAGCTCGTAACGAACGCCACCTACTTTGTGAACGCCATCCTCGAACATCCTATGCCCGCTTCCCGCCTACGTGCGCACCAACATGGCCGTCGCGGCGTTGACGATAGATCGTCGAGGCACGCCCTACGACGAACATATATGCCTCTTCCGGTACATCGGCCTCCAACTGCAGGGAGGACGACGACGCGAAACGCGGAACGGTGGCAAAATCGATACGACCCGTTTAACGAAAGTCGCTAAACGACTGCACGCGCACTATTGCCGCGCCACGCGCACGACGGCCTCGAACGGCGTCCGCCTGACCTAACTGGAACGCGTGGAGACGGTTTTCGGCATCAAGGTCGCCGTCTATCGACTGACGGCGGCAAACGGCGCCGAACTAGTTCGTCGATCGCTCGGAGCGCACCCCACGACCCTGAACGTCAACCTGTGCGAGACGCACTACTCGTACATAATCGACCTGCGCGTGTACACGAAAACGTACAAGTGCGGAAAATGCGGCAACGCCCTCTGGCGGACCCCGTCCAATTTACGACGTCAAGAAGCGACGTGCGAAGGTGGCGTTCGTCACGCGTTTCCTGGCGGCGTCTACCGGTCGACGCCGTCCGATATAACCAATTACCTCGCGCCCGGCGTTAGCTACGATCGCTTTCTGAAAGCTTACGGCTGCGAGGCGACGAAGGGGTACTTTCCGTACGAACATATCGACGCGTTGACGCACCTGGACGAGACCGCCCTGCCAACGCGCGAGGCTTTCTACAGTCGCCTGAAACGCGAGGGAATCACCGCGGAGGCGTACGAGATATGAGCGTCGGCGTGGTGTGACGAGCGCATGACGACGATGCGCAATTTTCTGATTGGTACAATAACCGCGACGTGGCGCCATTTCTCGAGGCCTTCTATCGGCGCCGGCGCGTCGACATGTTCAAGGACGCCATCAGCGTACCGGGGTTGACGTTGTTGTACCTATTCAACGACCTGCCGACGTCGATCCATTTCTCGCTGTTCAAAGAACCGCTCAAAGACCTGCACCGCCTGCCGCAGTCGCAGATCGTCGGCGGCACGTCGATCATCTTCGCGAGCCACCACGAGGCCGACGTGACGGCGATTCGAGGCGACGCGCCATGTCGTTCGATAGTCGGTTTCGACGCGAACGGCCTCTATCTGTGGGCGATAATGCAGGAGATGCCGACGGGCTGGTACACGCGCCGGCGCGCGGAGAACGCCTTTCGACTGGAAAGCGTGCACCGCTACGGTCGTATGGCCGTGGAGTGGTTGACGTGGGAGGCGGCGCGAAACGGCGCGCGTATACGTCACCAGTTGAACGGGCGCGAGAAGCTCATCGGCAAGCACCGAGTCGACGGCTGGTGCGCCGAAACGCGAACGGCGTACTAATTTCACGGCTGCTACTTTCACGGCTGCCCGACGTGCCAGACGCACGTGACGACGAAAGCCGTCAACGGTCAACCGATGACGGCGCTGTACGCAGCGGCGATCGCCCTGACGGTCTACCTGCGCCGATTCGTCGACGACGTCGTCGAAATGTGGGAGTGTCAGTGGCGCACCGTGCGTCAGCCCGTGGCGCCGACACCGCCCGACGCGTCACGATGGCGACCGGCGGCCGCCCCCATTACGCGCTCGACGATACTGGAGGGTGTACGCGACTGCTCCCTGTTCGGTCTGGTGCATTGCGATATCGCCGTGCCGGAAGCGCTGCGCGCTAAGTTCGCCGAAATCCAGCCCGGGTTCAAGAACATATATATATCGCGCGCGTCGATCTTAGCCCGTTCATGCGCCGCTACGCCGAGTCGCACGACCTCCTCACCCGACCTCAACGGACGCTCGTCGGTAGCTACTTTGGCGCCGAGATCGTGCTTTTCGTCGTCGCGCGCATCTACCAGGTGATCGAGTACGCGCCGATCGCGTGCTTTCGCCGCTTCGGCGACACGGTCTCGGCGGCGCGACGCCAGTGCGACGTCGATCCCGACAAATCGATCATCGCAGATACATTTAAGCTGCTCAGCAACAGTTCGTACGGGAAAACGATTACGCGCGTCGATCGGCACCGGGAAATCAAGTACGCTACTCCGGTCGGCGACTCGCTGCTCGTCAACAACCGTCGCTTCCGGCAACTCGACGCCGTCGTCGACGACGCGCTGTACGAGGTGGCGCTGAATAAGCGCACCGTCAAGTAGGGCCTGCCGATCCAAATCGGCTATTTCGTATACCAGTACGCGAAATTGAGGATGCTCGAATTCTATTACGATTTCATCGACGCCTACATCCCCGTCCGCTCTTCCAGTAAAGCGCTATGGACACGGACTCGGCGTACATCGCCCTCGCGGGGCGCGACGTCGACGCGCTGGTGGCGGAAGAACGGCGCGAACACTACTTCCGGAATCGCTCGCTCTGGTTTCCGGCCGAATGCTGCGACGCGCACGCGGACGCGTACGTACGACGCCGCGTCGCCGGACTAGCGTGGGATGACGCGCCGGCCTGCTGCGCGCTCCGGCGCCTGTTCGATCGTCGAACGCCGGGTCTCTTCACAGAAGAGTGGCGCGGCGACGGAATCGTGGCGCTGTGCAGCAAGATGTACTATTGCTTCGGCGGCGACAAGGGCGCGAAGTACAGCACGAAGGGTCTGAGCAAACGTCAGAACGACATCGACGAGGACACCTTCCTCGCCGAACTGCGCGACCGACGCAGCGGCGTCGGCTGGAACCGCGGTTTCCAGGTGAAAGACTCGTCCGTGTTGACGTACGTTCAAGAGCGCGCGGCGTTGAGCTATTTCTACGCAAAACGGCGCGTGCTCGACGACGGCGTCACCAAGACGCAGATACTCGTCTAACTCGTATAACTAACCTAAGGACTAACTACCACCCCCTTTAGCTAACTACCGCCGCCGACCTGTCGAACGTAGTAGTCATCGTACGGGTTCTTCGGCATCGTCGTCGTTAAAACAATTTCGATTTCAAGCGTCTGACGTGAAGCGTCGTTACTAGTTTTCCCCGCTCAAACGGTATCGGTTGACCGAGATCGTCTCTTATATCGAACTCGATCGAATCGAATTGATCCCGCATGAGCTTCACGTATTGGACGCGGTCGAAGGTTTCCGAATTAAGGCTGCCGTTCGTACCGTAGACGGCGACGCTTCGAGGAAGCGGCGTGTACACGTCACCGACGACGCGCGGTTCCACGAGATCCGTGTACACGTACATGGTGTCGACGCCAGACTTCATATCCACCGTACGGCGATCTTCGTACGCGTACGTGTACGCGACGGGCATGGTGTCGATGACGACTTCCGGGTCGTTGTCGGCGCCCAGCATCGGGGAACTCGTGATGACGTTGCTATGGAAACCTAGTACGTCCTTCAGACGGCTCGTATGAGGTAGGGTAAATTCGACACCCGGCGACATATGCAGCGTCATTCGGTTAGAGACTTCGCTGAACTCTAGACGCACCTTGACGCTATCGGTGCTCAATTTAATTAGCTCCGCGTTTATCGCGTGCATCAACGTGTAAGCGCTGTTGTAGAAACCGTGAGTAATCGTGCCCTGTCGGTTTATCAAGATGGTTGAGTCGGTTTTGTCGACGGACGTGTACGTACCCCGGTCGCCCGTCGCGCAAGTCAGGAAGAAATAGGCGTCCTTCTCTCTCACGTTGTACCACGTGTGCGGATACTGTAGCGTCACCAGTCCGCATTCCCACTCCCCCGACAGGTCGAAACGTCGCGGCAGCGTCGTGATGTAGTGCGTCAACGTATTTTCGGGGTGACGCTTCATAGACGCGTTGCTCGGTAGCGTCAGGTAAAAGTCAGACGAGACCGCCATCGCGTGGTCGTCGTCGACCGCTCATAGACGGACTCGGGAGCAGGTAACCGAGACAGCTGCTCAACAGCGCCGTCCACAGGTTGGAGTCGCCTTGACCTCTCGTCAGATTGTAGATACTCACGGCGATGACGAAGTACAGGACGACGACCTAACAGAGGAATACGATTTCGGCCTTAGGGCATTCGCTGCCGGATATTTGCCATGGAACGGGTTCATGGACGGCTGCGGCGGTGGCGGCGGTTGTGGTAGCGTCGACGGAATCAGTATTGGCAGGTTCGCCCGAAGCGGTATCGTCGCCGAGCCTCGTCGCCGCCTCGTCGATCATCGTTGCGCCACTGCGGTCTGTCGATACAGCAAGGGCCTTTATACGGCAAGAACGCCGTTCCTGAGCATAACCCCGCCTCGTGCAGTCACCAACACCCCTCGTGGCGCGTCCAACGAGTCGTCATTCTCAGCTCCGGCGACGCCGCCGCCGCGCTAGCGCTTTAAATAGGTGCACGAGCGACTCGGCGTCGATCCAGCTGTTGAAGGAGGCCGGATAACCGCTCCATTTTACGAGCGCCTCCGAACAGCCGCCGCGACGACGACGCTGTTGAACCGCCTCCACGCGATACAGTTTGTCCTTCGGAACGACTACGCGTTGTAGTTCCGGTTCGTAGAAGGCGCCCTCTACCGGCGTCCCGGCGTCATCCTTCAGGCGATAAACGGGCGGCTCGGACGGGTGTGCCTCTACGACGGTGAAGAGCTCCTCGCTCCAGTTAGCCATGTATCCTTTTTTGAATTGATCCCTCGTCTTGCTGGTACGTACGCGATCTCACTCGCGCAGTTTCGGTTTTTGCCGCCGGCCACAGCCGATGATGCCGTACAGTCGTTGCCATACGCTCTCCTGATTCGTCGCTTCGACGCTCGCCGGCGTCCTACCGATGCTTCGGTGGTAGGCGTTGTTGTACGATTGCACGAAATCCGGTAACGCCTCTACGTAGCGCAGCGTCTCCTGTTTCGTAAGATAGCGCCACATACGCGTCTACAAAGTCCGATTGAACCGTTCCACGACGCTCGCTTTAGTCTCCTCGTTGTGCGTCACGAAATGATGAACGCCGCGACTCTTTAGGAACGCTTGCAGGGGTCGTTTCAGAAACTTGGTCCCCTTATCGGTCTGCAGCGCGTTCGGCGGCGCCTCGTCGCCGCTCAGCAGGCGCTCGAAGGCCGCGACGAGTGACGGGCTGGACTTACTCTTCAACGGAACGCACCACGCCCGCTTCGAAAAGACGTCGATGACCGTCAATAGGAATGTTATACCGTCGTTGTGCGTTTTCAGTCTAGTCAAGTCGACCAGATCGGCTTGCCACTGCTGATTGCGACCGCCCACGATGACGCGACGTCGTTTGAAATTTCGTTTAACCGGTTTGTGTAGGGTATAGGCGTCTTGCGCCGCTAGCCACCTCTCGACGGCCGGTCGACTTCGGACCTTCGACGCCCGGTGCAACGCGTCGACGCGGCCGTAACTGCCCGCCCGTTTCGCATCGAAGTAGACGCTATTCAGTTCGGCGTCGTCGTCGTCGTCGTCGTTTTGTTGGTGGTGGTGTTGTCGAGGCTTTCGTTTTGGACGACGACGACGACGCCACCCGGACACCTTGGCAACGACGACGACGACGGCCACCAATGAACGACGATTATTATACACGTATAGAGAGCGATAACCGCGATGGTGAGGCTGACGACGATGGCCGTTATCGTTCGTCGTGCCGGCATTGTCGTCAAACCTCGGCCCACTCCGCGACGTCGCCCAACGTTTGTCTCTTTTTAGTGGCGCGCCGCACCCGCCGTTTCCACTCCGCCGCCGCCGCTGACCTACTGCTTCTAGTTGGCGACGTCGCCGCCTCTTCTAGTAGCCGCTTCTGCCGCCACCGCTGCTCAATGTACGCCCGATAGCGCGGGTTGCCTAATAATTCCATAGTAATGTTCATACCCTTCATGCGCGACCCGAACTCGCGCCATCCTACAGGCGGTGTCGTCAACTGTCTCGTTCGCATGAGATCGTTCACGAGATCGACCATGTTACTCCCCGCGACCGTTTCACCGGCGTACACGAACTCGCCGCGGTCGATCCATCGACACGCCGGATCGGATTTCATTTTCTCGATAAGCAGGCTCGCCTTCTCTTTCAGCGTTTTCGGCATGCTGGCCATGATTTCACGCTCTACGGCCTTCGACGATGGTGGTGGTGGTGGTGCCGCCGCCGGCGTCTCGCCGCTGTTGACCACCGACACGCGTACCGGTTGCGCCGTTCGAGCCGACTCTATCGTGTTGTAGCGACTCAGCAGTTGATTGTACGACGCCACCTTATCGCGTTCGGATAAATCCGACCGCTCTAGAATGTCCTTCATGTCCCTGTCCAGGCTACTCAGCACACGTGATCGGGGCGTGCTTGGCGGCTGATCGATACGTGGCAGGAGGCTTTCCACCAATCGCGTGTCGACCAACGCCATCTTCTTCGCGTACTGCATCAATCACTCCCCGATGACCTGTCTGAGCAGTGGGAGGAGAACGGTGCTCGCTAACGGCGCTAGCAGCGCCGTCAGAAAACCGCCCGCCCCCGTTTGCAAGACGGCTCGCTTCTGCTTAATAGAAACTGCTTTGTCGGCCAGTTTACGCAGGTGATCCCTGTATTTCGTCAACACGCGTTTCTGCTTCGGCGACACCTTCACGTTCCCTTTCAGAATGTTGTACGCGCAATGGCACAGACTACAAATGAGACCGGACTCCGCGTGGCCGATCACGGCTTTTCGCAGATTGATGTTCCGCTTATGCCTCTCCAACAGCTGCAGGGCAAAAACGTGTCTCTTCACGCGGCTCGTCGGTCCCGCCACCTTCGGTCGTCGCTTCGCCGCTGCCACCGCGCGTCCCGTCATAGCGACTAATGCGCATACGCGGCGACGTCTCTCTCTTCTTATAGGCGTCCGCCGCCGCCTCCCCAACCGCTGCAGGGCGAGAATGTATCTCTTCACGCGATTCGGCGGTCCCGCCACCTTCGGTCGTCGCTTCGCGCGTCCCATCATAACGACTAACGCGGCGACGTCCCTCTCTTCTTATAGGCCGCCGCCGCCGCCGCCACCCTTTCGTACGTAGACGTACTGAACGTGGTCGTCCGGAAATATGCACGCGCGCAGGCGCATGTCCTCTTCCGTTTCCTGTTTCAGATCCACGAAGAGATAGCCGTACGCCGCCGACGTCGCGTCTTTGAAATCCTCTATCATGTAGTTGACCTTTTCCGGGTACATCTGTTTCGCTAGGTGACCTACTTGACCGGCGTCTCGGGGGCTCTTGAATAGCACTATGTATTGAGCGTTCAGGCTGATTGTACGGTTTTCTTTCCCTTTCGGAAACATGTTCTGCCGTAGTTGTACGACCGACGTATTACAATGATGGCTTTTTTTAGTGAATAAGGCCGTCACCCTGCTATCGGTCTCCTCCATGATGTCGTCGAGTACTAGAAGCGTCCTCGTTTTGCCGTCTAAACGTTGCGGATGCGGCAGGCCGTCTAAGAACTCTAATTTCGAAGACATAGACGCGTAGGCGGCCTGCCACTGCCCGTAGCACCACAGGATTTTCTCGGGCGGTGGATCGATCATAGCGTCGTGCCGTATCAGACGATCGACGAACGTCGTCTTACCGCAACCCGTAGGGCCGGCTACTATACATGTAAAATATGCTTCAGTCCGATCATTTTCCACGACTGATACCGGCGAACGCTTTTTACGCGTCTTTGTAAGCGTCGCGCACCTCCATCAACAGTTTACCGAGCATGTTCTCCCCCGCAACGCCCCCGATACTGGCACCCAAGAAACCCTCCCTACTCGGTACCCATTCCACCAATTCGGCGTCCCCGGTGGCCAACAGGGTGGCCTTCAACTTCCCGCCAAACTTGATCATCAACAACTCCTTCATACACTTGACCCTAACGGCGTTCCATTAGGTTCCCGTTCTCTTTTTTCGTATTTCGTAACTGCGTCGTTTCGCTACATAAGGCGATCGCGCTATTTTGATACACTCGGCGCATTCGACGTCTTCGTTGAATATTGCTTTCCCATACTGATAGGCGTGCACGACGGAGCGGAAACCACGACCGAACACCGTCAATCGACACGGATACATATTCGACAAGAACGAGCGCGATCCGCCAAACTTTATAGGCGACGACGACGACATACCGACGACTACCGATAACCCGCTATCGCCACCGCTTATATACTTCCGCCGCCGCCGCCGCCGCTAGACGGAGGACCGTGAATCTAAAAAGGGCCGACGTACGGATTCGGACCCGAAATGTTTCGATCCCTAGTCGAACACTCTCCCAGGAGAGCTAATCCGTCGCCGGCGCTTATGCAGTGGCTTATATAGCTTAAATAGCCGCGCAATAAACGCAATATTGCCTACTTAAGCACGCGCTAGGTACGCCGTTGATCGCTAGGGACAAAATGGTCACTAATCCTACCGCTAGGTGTCACCTCAAATGTACTTAGAGGGGGTAATCCATCACGTTTTTTATAAGTATGTGCCAGAAAACGTTTAGTGTAAAAAAAACCTTTGATCTTTTTTTTATAAGTATGTGCCAGAAAACGTTTAGGGGTCATAAAACCGTTTTTTATTAGTAAAGTTTTGCGCAAAGGTCGCCAAAGGTCGCGTGCACGGGCCTCCTCAGACCCTCTATACTACTTATGTATGTATGTATGTATGTATGTATGTACGTATGTATGTAAGAATGTATGTATGCATGTATGTATATATGTACGTATGTATTTATGTGTATTGTATATACGTATGTGTGCATGCATGTATGTATAACATGTGTTCGCGCGTGCGTGCGTGCGTGCGTGTATGTATGCATGAATTCGTGGAAAACAAGCGGAGAGTTGCGAAAAAGTAGCCAAAATTACGTAATTTTTGTTAAACGTCAAGAACGAATACATTGTGTTTAGCAAACAATAGTAAATAAAATATAAACAAATCGACCCGAATATACATATATTATTCAGGAGCATAGCAAAGTCATGGTCCGTTTTGTTACAGCAACGTAACCAGAACATGCATGAACATCAACCCATGTAGACATGTATTTCGTGTACTACTCCACTCTGAACCCCCCTATTCCCCGGTGTATCTGTGTTATGAATATGTTCTTGCAGCCCTTTCTCCGTTTGTATTGAATTTACACCAACTATTGCGTAGGTTAATAATAGGCAATCCAATTTATTAACACATGGATTGCAGTGCAATCAAGTCATCACACCACACAAGAACATCGACCCGTTTAAAGATGTATACTATTATATAGACGCTTAACTATATTATTGTTACATTAATATAATCCAACCAAATGTGAACATCAACCCAAGTAAAATACATGTATGTGCTTGACAAAGTTTCTGTCCGTTTTGTATTACATTGATGAAATCAGACTAAACATGAACATCTACGCGAGTATACTAAGTGTTCAAGTATATAGCAAAGTGATAGTCCACTGTGTTACATTTATGTAGTCATGTCACACATGAACATCGACAGGATATTCAGTTAGTATGTTTAGGTGTGTATTTTGCAAATAGGACCCCGTAGGTGTAACGACAGTATTTTTTGTATTGGTAACTAGTTGAGTTATGAGACTATGCATGGAGAAAAAGCAAGCCAAACCTTTTTCATAGTAAATCGTGCCTGTGAAGAGCATGGTAGCGCAGCTAAGTAAATATATACAATGCCTTTACACCATTTGACCCACACAACTCTGGTGCTACTAGTTAAGGCATGAACAACATACCCACAGCAGTAATTCATTCCAGTAACATTAATCTTAGAAACAGTTTGAAATTTCATTGCATGAACTATCGGAATAGTTCAAGTGCAATTAATTATATTGTTGTATGGGATTGGAATAAAAGTTAGGCCTATGCTATACAATCAACCGTTGGACAATTAAAACACCGTAGTAGAGGTGCAAGCTGATATGGTGATTCCATTATATTAAAGCTTATACAAAACTCGAATGTTTGGCATATAATAACGTCATACTTTAACAGTTATTGACGAAATTATTAAGCATATTAAATGTTAAACGAAGTTAATATTGAACGTTTCTTAAACAGCAGTTGTGAAAACCATGTTTATGCGAATAATGTATGCGTTGTTGTGTACAGTTGTTGCAATCTTCGTTTCGAATATGACTATCAATAAACAGCTAACACATGTATATATTAATGTAGTGAATTGCAGTAGTAGCATATATTTGCTGAAGAATGAAAACGAAAATGTTTAGGCACTACGTAGCTACTTCAAGCATTGTTTGAAAGTCCGGTTATCCTGGCGAGTTGGTTTTGTTTGCTTTTAAACGTGCCTCACTAAATGCACTACGGTGCAAATTGTAATCATGATGTCGCATATTAAAGAGAATAATTCCAGCTTGATCACCTAGTGTAGTCGGGCTTCTTCCAGCTGTTTGGCAACCTGTTCAGCAGGATCTAGAGCGGAAATATGAAGAAAAAAACAATTAAATAGCATAATCATTAGTGTGTGATCTATAAGAAAGATAATGTTTAATGTGTGTCTGTGTCTGTGTGCGTGAGTGCGTGAGTGCGTGAGTGCGTGTGTGCGTGTGTGCGTGCGTGCGTGTGTTCGTGCGTTTGTACTTGTGTGCTTTTGTGGTTGTAGGTTTGTGTATGTGTATGTGTATGTGTATGTGTATGTGTATGTGTATGTGTATGTGTATGTGTATGTGTATGTGTATGTGTATGTGTATGTGTATGTGTATGTGTATGTGTATGTGTATGTGTATATGTATGTGTATGTGTATGTGCATGCGTATGTGCATGCATGTGTATGTGTATGTATGTACAAGCGTATGTGTATGTGTGTATGTACGGGTATGTATGTATGTATGTATGTATGTATGTGTGTGGTTCTATAACCCGCACTCATCATCCCTGTGAGTAGCGACCTTAACCGGCATTATCCCGTATTATACATGTCGCGGAAACCAACACCTTTTATGTATGCATCGGTATATATATATATATATATATATATATATATATAGGGTTGCGCAGTGGCCGAGCGGTTAGATTACCGGACGGTCGATCTGAAGAACCGGGTTTCGAATCCCGGTGCTGAACGGTCGATCGTTCGCTACTAGTACCGGCCTCCACAATTTCGTTCACCCTACGTTGCCTGCCCCTCCCAACCCGCACCGACCAGCAAGGAAGGTAGGCCAACAACACTTGCAAGGTACAAAAAAATCTAACGATCTCGTCCCCACCAGCATCGAAAGAGTGTATAACCACGCAGGCGGCTCTGGTCAAGTAGGGCTACCTGCACGAAGTGCTTAAGAATATATGGGTCAAAAATAGCCGCTGAGAGAAGTTATGTAGACTGAAGATAGCAACATGTAACGTAAGAACACTTCTAAAAGATAAACATACACAAAATCTGGAGGAAGAACGTAGGTAAACCAAATCAGTATGGGATGTGATCGGGATCGGAGAAGTCAGAAGAAGAGAAGAATGCTTCACCACCTCACAAAGCGGCCACCTGCTATATCATGTCAGGGTGAACAACGGCCAACAGGAGTAGGTTCTCTCATAAAGCGGCCACCTGCTATATCATGTCAGGGTGAACAACGGCCAACAGAAGTAGGTTCTCTCACGGTGACCTTGAGCTTAGGTCAAACAAAGTTACCGTGAAATTCTATTGACATGTTATATTCTATGTGAAAGAGCAATTTCTTCCCCTCAAAATGTGATATGAATTGGAGGTGTCAGTTGATGAAGTTTGTGTGGAGCGACGATCAAACAGTATCACCGTCAAATGATAAATGTTCGAAATTACGTCATCACGTAAACGTTGTACAAAATGAATGGTGGTTTACACACATTACCTGTCTACTCTTGGCCACTTCGTATACCTTTGGAAAGCTTACTATCTCCCCGCAAATACGGGGTACCATCGGGAGCTATCAAGTGATGTAGTAAGTGTGGAGTGAAGGTGAAACAAGGACACCACCAAATGATCAATGTTCAAAACTGCGCTATTCCGCAGACGTTGCGCAATTACAATGTTTGCATATCTACTTTGTCTACCTACACTATGCAATGTTCTACACCTATGTGCACTGTATCTCTGTCAAAATGAGGCATGGCATAGAGTTGTAAAGTGGAGGTCTAACTGAGGAGTGAAGGTTTAATATGAAGGTTGACGGTTATTGTCAACATATGCATCAACCAACATTACCACGTTTGATGAGTATGCATACAGTTTTGTTGTTCCGCACATCATGAAGCACTTAATTCACTCCACAATATTGGCGTCGACCTGGGCACGTACCTCGCCAGCAGAGTCAAATAATCCATAGGAGAGAAGCGTGGTAACGACATTCTGAGGAGAGCAACATGGCACAAAAAGGTGTAAATAAACTGTAAATACTTCCATTGCGATGTTACCATCATACAGGATCTACTTGCATTTCTCTCCATTAAGGTTGCAAAGCTCCACCATCTAGGTTGAAAGGAAGTGTTTGACACTTCAAACATCTCAGCTGTCGTCACTAGGCACAACAATGACATGCTACATCCAGTATGACCATGCAGAACCTGGCTCGCAACTGTTGATCCTTGTGCAAAATGCTTGTGGAAAAGGGATCAAAGCCATGCATCATTCGCAATGTGTTTACGATCGTTAGGAGTTATGAGCTTGTCAAGATTATATCCAGCTGCATACATTTGGATAGGCTTTAGGACAGGCAATGACGTTTTTCATATTAATGGCAACGGCATCCACCATGCTCTGGGAAATTATATGTCCACGTCATTGCCAGTTGTCAATAGCATGGGAAATCTAAATTTCATACCACGATGGAACCACAGCATTCACACATCCATTTGGATCTGGATTTGCAGCGTGCGTGGTCTCCGTTATCGAGGTAATGAGAAAGTTATTCTGTTAAAGGAATAATATCACTAAGATATTTCAATAACTCCGGATGCTCTTTAGGAGTATACAGGGCGCATAGTGTAACAAGCTTTTATTTGGTTGACTAGTCAACTGGTTCATCACCAGGCGCCCACTCCAGATGAATGGGGGTGGACATAGGACGTGAAGAGGCTGTCATGTGCACAAGAACACATCAGTTAATTAATAAAAAATAGTTCGACCCAAGGTTGAGTTTGTTACCCTCAAAATGTCATTCAAATTCAAAATTGAGGGTGGCATCCACCAACATATATTTTCTCATCCCATGGGTGATACAAAAATGCCGTAGAAGTATAACATCACCTGCAATCTGCGGAATGGCTCAATTTCGAAAATGCATCTTTTGATGATGACCTTGTTCAACCTTCACTCCACAATTAGACCACCACTTTACAATTTCATGCAAAACATTTTGACGGGGATCAATACAGATAGGTGTGTAACATGGCCCAGTGTAGGTAGACAGAGTAGATAATTATGCAAACATTGTAATTGTACAACATTTACAGAATGGCACAGTTTTGAACAGTCATCATTTGGTGATGTCCTTGCTTGACCTTCACGCCACTCTTACTGCACCAATTGATAGCTCCCCCTGGTTTCCTGTATTAACGTAGAGACAGTGGGCTTTCAAAATGTATATCACATGGCCATGAGTAAGTCAGTTGCGAATATATGCTATAAGCCACCATTGATATTAAATAACGTTTGCGGGATGGTGCAATTTCGAACATTTATCGCTTGACGGTGACACTGTTTGGTCGCCGCTCCACAAAAACTCTATCAACTGACACCTCCAAATCATATCTCGTTTTGACGAAAAGAAATTCTTCTTTCGCGATATATGGAACAAGTCCAAAGAAATTAAGTCGATACAGAGTTATTGTAACTTTATGACGTTCGCGGTATTGCAAAAGTTCGGATATTCATCATTTCATGGTGACCTTGTCGGTCCATTAAGTAGTGCATATCGCTAGCCTATTGATATATAAACGAATATCATCAAGTTATATTGGTCAGAGCTAATTTGCATAATCATGCGACAAATATGCATTCTATAATTTGTTCACTGACGTAGTCATACCTGGGTACAATGAAAACATGCATTACGACACATCATTTGTATTATTTGGATGTTTACAATTCGATACATTCATAAAAGTAGTATACATTTTAATGGCTATGACTAATTAGCAGATTAATGAGTTTGTGCAAAATGCTCAATGGTGCCAGGGTGGCATCCGTCGGATTATTGACTTTTAATATTTGAACATCGCAAATATGCAAAATAACATCGTGCAGACCCTAACGCACGCTTCACTGACCAACACCCTGACTACCAGAGTCAGTTATGTGAGGCTACACACCCATCTTAATGTGAATTAACCAGCGTAGACAAATATATTCTATGAAGGCCCTCCCATGATCAAAATGAATTAACGCTATTCAAGTTGCCAATATTGTAGGATGCGCCAGGAATTAAGATGGATAAGCATGGCTATAAAGTAATATATTTTTTAAATGACGGTGGACTTGGATGGTAACTTCAATCGATATAACACTAAGAAGACCATATTCCGAAACGTTAATGCAGCAGCAGAAACAATAATAGTTCCAATGGTATAATTTACTCTAGGAACAAAAGTAAATCATTACTAGATGGTCGAAGCAAGAGAGGTTTCCGGAGTAAGCAATGAATGTAAATATGATGGTTGCTCATATGAAAGTGCCATATGGGTACCGGCACAGATCTTAAAATTATACGCTATCGGACATGATGCCAATGCAAAGACCTCCAGTGTGGCATTGGGTAAGAACATATCTGGGAAAGAATCATTCTTCGGTGGCAGGGGCGTTTTAGTGGATCGTACATTTTGACTGTGGGATTCGTTTTAGGAGGGATTAACAAAAAATTGGGATAATCCGAATCCTTCCAACAAAAATATATTATGTTCATATAAAAGAATACTGTGTATATTTCACTGTACGTTTTTATAACACTCATTGATTAAAATCGTTATTTGCAGAGGGGTTCGTCTTAACCCCAGAACCGTCCTTATAGTCACGTGCCTGCAGTGCCGTACCAGTAGTGGTAAGCGGTTCGCCATCAACGGAAGTGACCTAAGATCAAAGGCTTTTTCGTTTTTTATAAGTAGAATTCCTACGTTTTTTAGCAGTATGATTATAGCAACGTCAAAAGTGATTGATGGGGGTCATGAGAAAGAGGGTGTCGCCATCTACTGAATAAAGAGGAAATAAATAGGGTGAATGACGAGCTCTAGCGACTAATCAGGTACTAATTAGGGGTAATTAATTAATTAATTAATTAAGTACTAATTAGTAACAAATGAGTAGCGCAATTATCGGAGGAGAACGTTAGCAACGACAAAAAATAGTAAATAGAGACCAATTAGTATTCATTACGTGCACGGGAGGTGGGAAAGATTTTAGAGTGAAGTGACACCCCTGGAGATCAGCGAGTTTAAAATAATGACGCGCGGGAAGGTTCTAGAACCTTCTAGAAGCTTCTAGAACGGTGCGGTGGTGGAGGTGGGGCCGCGCGGTAATGACGCGCGGGAAGGTTCTAGAACCTTCTAGAAGCTTCTAGAACGGTGCGGTGGTGGAGGTGGGGCCGCGCGGTTTAGATTACGCCTGGTGGCCTGGTTGTCACGACTCACTGGCAAATGGTGGTGTCGAATGTCAGGCTGTAGGATTTTATGTGCATTGTTTTGACGGATAAATGTTTTTCGGGGCGCGCGCTTGTAGGTTCTGGCACCGATGTGTCAGTGCTGGCTGCGGCACGGAAGGCCGGATTTTTCGTGGTGCGCGTTTGTAATAAGGCTCTGGCGCTGATGTGGAATTGCCTGTCAGTGCTAGCTGCGGCACCACTGATGGATACGCGTGCAATTGCGGTGCAATATCGGAGCTGTCAGATTGGCCTGCTCGTATTAATATAGGTGGAATTATTCGTGTGTTATTGCAGTTGGCGGTCGGCGCTGTCAGATTGGTCTGTGTGTGCGCGTATTTAGCTTGTGGTGTTCGCTGACTTTATCGTGTGTGAGTTGGAAACACAGTTGGTGGGCGCTGATACACGTGCAATATCGTTATAGCAGCTGGGGGCCGGCGCTGTCAGATTGGCCTGTGCGCGTGTATTAAGCTTGTGGCTTGGGGGGTCGCTGGTGTTGCAACGACGAATAGGTGGAAAATATAGGCGGAATTATTCGTGTGTGATTTGGAATGCTGGTGGATGTGAAAGGAAACACGGAAACAATAAACGGTGAGAAATAAATTGTATTGGTACAATAAAATTTCATTTATCATGGCGGAGGGCCAAAGCCGTGTCGGCCCGGGGGTTGTGGCGGAAAGGCTAAATGCACGGAAAGATGTGCTGGGATGGGTGGGGCAAATGAGGGGGGTAGAATTTCAGGAGGTGGAAAAATATCCGCAAATGAGAATGGTTGTGCGAAAGTGTCTGGGAAGGAGTTGCCGGCCGCAACTTCTAAATCAGTGTAGCCGGGGTAGAAGTCATCGTCGAAGTTCTCTTCGAATTCTTCGAGTGAATCGTCACTGTCTTGTTCGGGTGGTGGCCGTCGTTGCGGCTCAACGGCCAATAGGGGCTGGTGACGGCATCGGGCTGAGGTGAACGTGATCGGGCGGATGGAAGGTGCAACATTGTGCAGTATAGTGCCCCGGCCGATATCATAGCGTCGATGCACCAAGCTCCGATCTATCACGTAGAGGTGTCTGCAGGGGAATGAGGAAAAGTTTAATTAGTGATACTGGCGCACGGAGGTTCATCTGTGGTGAAGGAAACAGTGTTAAGGGCTGTGATGTGGTCGGCGACGTCCAAGGTACAATGTCCCAGGTCGATCGGTGCGCATCCCTCTATCTATCATAAGCAGATCGGCTGGGGTTAAATTTATTCTATGCGATCTATGAATAAAGCCGTTTCGGTGCGAGGGCCTCGCAAGGGTTTGTCCGCGTCCTATATGTAGGGTATCGAAGCCGGCGATGTTTCGTCTGCAAGTATGAAAAAAAGTATTAAAGTAACGGTGCGTCTCTGTTTAGGTTAGGGCCTGTAAAAAAACATTAAGTCGGTAGCGGGGCGTTTGTAAATAGTGGGGTGCTATAGCCTTTATCGAAAGTCTGCAAAATAAAGGTAAATTAAAAAAAGTGCTATTATCGTTAAACGTACCTTGTGCCGGGGCGGCTTTGTGGTGGGGGTAGACGCATAGAGGCAGGCGGTGGAATAGCACTATCTCCGGCGGCTTGTGGAGGCGCAATCACGTCGACTTGGGGCGGCGTATTCACGTCGACTTGGGGCGTACCGAGTCCGGCGTTTTGGGGAGGCGGATCGCTGAAAAAATAGTGAACGTTATAAAAGAAAGGTTATAAAAGAAAGTGAGCGATGAAAGTCAGTGTTAGGTGAGTTAGCAATGAAAGTCAGTGTTAGGTGAGTTAGCAAAACGTACCTGTTTCGCGCCTGATGAGAATTGGCCGCATAATTACCAACTTGTTCGGTTGGCTCCATAGTGAGAAATGAATTGCGCAGTTGTTGAGCCGCTGTTTTGCGCGCGGCCCCTAGACACGTACGCCATAGCCTTACATAAGGAGCTGACGTCACTGTTTATATAAAGCGCTTATGTAACTGTTTGTAAGTCTTTAAAACGACCGTTAAATGTGAAATGTGAGCAAACTAAGCGGCCTATAATAGTCAGTGGGGTCTAGAGAATCTTATGGTGACTTTATATTAGGAAATAAAAGTGGCATTCTGTTAGTGCACTAGACTGACCGAGAGATTTTTTTCAGTTTTAGTAACCTTGTAAGAGTCGGCCGCTTTGCGGCTCGCGTGCGTTTGTGCACGGGGGCCGCGTGCGGGCCGCGTGCAACGCGCTTATATAGGAACCGGGCGGAGAACGTCTAAATATTGTCGCTGTCGTGTTGCTACCGTTGCCGTTTTGTTGTTGTTGCAGAGCGTTGTTGATCATGTCCCCGCCTGTCGCGCACGGAGAGGCGCCGCCAAAGAGAGGCAGCAAGCTGAGGGAGGTGCCAACGGTGGCGTCTGGTGGCAAAGCGAAGCCGGCGTCGGAGGCCAGCGCGAAGGCGCTTCCGACGGCCGACGGGGCGCCCACTTTCGAGGCCGTGGTGAGTGCGTCCGAAGTGTCGTTGAAGGAGTTCGTGCTGGCGTGCGATGGCACGTATAAGATTGTTACCCCCCTAACAATCGTTGGGGTGGCTTGGAAAAGCAAATGCACGTACATGGGCTGTGGCATTTGCAAGCGCAAAGTGAGAGGCCTAGAAAGTGGTGGCCGGGTGTGCGCTGTACACGGCATACAGGCAACGGCGAAGACGTATTTTTCGGTGCGCGTTTTGGTGGAAGACGAAAAGGACGCCGACACGGAGGCCAGCATTTGGATCACCCTGTTCGACGAAGCTATTTCGGCGATAGGCGATTACAATGCCGACCATGTGTCAGCCCTGTTGCCCGACCAGTTGCGCAGTAGCTTTGTGGCGAGCCTGGTTGGCACCGTCTTGGAGTTGACCGTGCACAAGGTCGTGTGGGGTGGCATACTGGATACGTATACGGTCCGTGAGGCGCGGGTCGTGACGAAGAAGGGGAGCGAGACCGTTTGAATGATGACTAACGTTTGGCTAGTGTTCTGTAGACCTAATTGCTGCTTTGGTTATTCTTCTGTAGGACGCTGTAATTGCTGCTGCGTTGCGCGGCCTTATCGACGCTGCTGACGAGTGCGCACCCCCTGCCGAGAAGTGCGCTAAGAAGGAAACGACGCCACGCCTTGCCGACGTCCCTCCACCGCTGGGGAGAGCCGAAGAAGCGCTATCGTACTGGCCGGCAGCGGACAGCGCGCAGCCCATGCCACCGCACGACCTGGTGAGCGACGCCGGGACGCCCACGTACGTTGCATTAACCCCGGTGGTGGTGGTAGTGGGTCCAGACGAGGCAGCCGCTGTGCCAATAGCCCCGGCGGCGACAGCGGACGCCGCCGCGACCGTGCTATCGTCACCACTGCCGCTGGCCGTGCTGTCCGTCTCGTCGGAAGACTTCATACCGTGGGCCCGTAACAATCGCCCTGTGGTCGTGGGCACACTTCAGGCCGACTCGGAGTGGAGCGTTCTGCATTCGTACGCCGGTCGTCAGCGATGCATGATGTCCACGTTTGCTGAGCTAGTCGGTGAGCGCGTGATGGACACAGCGCGCCAAGAATGTGGTGAGTGCCCCCCGGAGGAGGGGTGCCCCTTCGTGCACATGTGCGGCTACAGGGGGAGGAAGCCGAGCCGGCGGTACAACATTCTGTACGAAAACGTGGCGGCCCTGAATGTGTGCTTTTTTTCGGCGTCACTCGACAGCTTTCTACAGCAGACGTTGTTGCTTCCTGCTATTCGTATACTCTCGGTACTGGAGGATCGTTGCGTGCGTGGCGATCGCGCCTCGGAGGGCGCGCTCCTGCGCCAGGTAGCCGACTGGCTCATGGGGACGGATTGGACGGCGCCGTTCGACCGTGCTCTGTTGGAGGTCGCCGTACAGTATTACCTGATGAAAAGGGCATGCCTCGACGTCTGAACGCTATGAACAGTGCATTTCGCTATGGCATAAAGCCGCTGATGAACATTAGCAGGAAAATTGAATGATGGCATAAGCGCCCCGCCGCCCATTTTGCTATAGGCCGTTGTTAGAGCCTTATTATTTACTCTGCTGTGGCATAAAGCCTCTTTACTGTTTACAGTCTGAACATTGCATTTCGCTATGGCATATTAGTAGGTGATGAACATTAGCAGGAAATTAAATGGTCGCTGTGCAGTATTACCAGCGGCCTATAGTGTGGCGCTCCTAAAGCGTTATTATTTACTCCGCTGTGGCATAAGCGCCCCGCCGAACACTTAGTAGCGATGAACATTTTGCTATAGGCCGTTGTTAGAGCCTTATTATTTACTCTGCTGTGGCATAAAGCCTTACTGTCGAGATGTAGTACGAGACTGCTTAATAAAACGTATGAAAATCAATTCCCGCCTTCTGTTGTTACCATCCAAAAAAAAACCGCACGTCATTCAATGCCTGTCCAATGGCGCCCACAAAACACTCCGGGCGCCACTGACGGCCGAAATTTCTATAAAAAAAAAACACTTTGCCGTGGGGACGGCCGAAATTTCTACTACAAACCGTCGTATTCAGGCGCCCCTGACGGGCGAAATTGCTACTACAAAACGTAAATAAACACTCCGGGAGCCACTGACGGCCGAAATTTCTATAAAAAAAACACTTTACCGTGGGGACGGCCGACCTTTCTACTACAAACCGTCGTATTCGGGCGCCCCTGACGGGCGAAATTGCTACTACAAAACGTAAATAAAAACTTAGGCGACACTACAAAAAATTCTACTACAAAAACGTTGCCGCTGACAGCCGAAATTTATACTACAAAACTTTGCCGTCGTATTCGGGCGTCAAAACGTAAACAAAAAGCCACTGACAGTATCCCTCGACGCTGTCGGTGTCGCCACCTGACGCAAAACGTGAACAAAAACTTTGTCCGCTGGGCGCCCCTGCCAAACGCATCCCGCGGCGCTGCCACCTGTCTGTGTCGCCACCTGACGGAGCAGAGAACACCGCTTAGAAAACCCCCCTAGCGGGGTTTAGGGTGGCCTTATAAAGGGCGTCTACACGCCCCTCCGTCGTAGTTAATAGAGCGCCGCCTAGACCGACGATGCACGTGTGTCCGAAATGCGATCGATCGTTCGTCCGTCTTTTTAATTTGTCGCAGCATCTAAAAACATGCGGCAGCGATGAACACGTAGTATGCCCGAAATGCAATCAAGCGTTCGCGCAGCGCCCCAATATGTTGCGGCATCTGCGAATGTGCGGAGACGCCGCTGAGGGGCCCCCAAATCGACCGTTCGAGGGGGGCGCCGACGACGACCTACAGAGCGTCGTGCGCGACTACTGGGCGAGCATCCGTACGTCTGTGGAGCGCGGACCCGTTCAATCTAGGTATAATTTCCATTTGACCGGTCACGGGACTATGAGCGCGCACGACGCCCAACTACGACTGATGTTCGAGGCGCAGACTCGTGCCTTTAAAATAAACTTATCGTACGGGTTTATTCTGCGCCACAGGGAGACGGGCCGACTACGTTACTACCATTCTTCGTGTAACTGTTGCGGCCGCTATCTCGAGTCGCCCGTCCTCGTTTCCGACGTCGCGTCATTCGAACGCTTCCTCGAGGCCACCCGACATCCCGACGTTCTGCAGTACGTGATTGCGCAGCGCCCCGACTCGGGCTGGATCGCCGAGTTGGTAACGAACGTTACGTATTTTCTCAACGCCATCATCCACCATCCTATCGGATGCGCCCGTCAGCAGCCCCTTCCCGCCTACCTGCGCCACAACGCGGGCCTCGTCAGCCTAGTGAACGATCGCTACGGGCATTCGTATGCCGACAACTTGTGCCTCTTCCGCTGTCTGGCGCTGCATCGGGGCGCCGACTTTCGCGCTGACGATTTGACGGCCGCCGCCTTAAGGCTCTACGCCGACTACGGCGACCAACCCTACTGCGCGTTCGCCGGCGTCCCGCTGAACGAACTCGACCGGGTGGAGGCGGTCTTCGAAACGAATGTGACCGTGTATCGGCTGTCGGCGGCGGAGGACGCCACCGCCGAAGTGGTCCGCCGCTCCCTCCATCGCTACCCGGCCACCATGAGCGTCAATCTATTCGGAACGCACTATTCCTTCATAGCCGACGTGTCGCTGTTCTGTCGTTCGTATCGATGCGGCAAGTGCGGCGATGCGCTGTGGCGCACCGCCAGTCGGCTGCGGTGTCACGAGGCGACGTGCGAGGGCGGCGTTCGCCACGTCTTTCCCGGTGGCGTCTACCATCCGACGCCGTCCGTGTTTCAACAGCTGGAGGACGAGGGCGTCTACGTGGACGAACGCCTGCGCTACTATCCGTACAGGGCGACGTACGATTTTGAGTGCTACTTCGACGATCACGATCTGCCGGCGGACAGCGCCAAATGCCGGTGGATAGCGCGACACGAGCTACTCAGCGTGAGCGTCGCCTCGAACGTCCCCGGACACGAGTCGGCGCGCTGCTTCGTGACGTCCGGCGATTCGGGCGACCTCGCGAAGCGCCTGATCGACGCCCTGGAGGCCATGAGCGAGGCGGCGTGCGCGGCACTGCGGCCGTCGTTCGACGCGACCTTCGAGGCGATCGACGCGCTCGACGCCGAATGGCGGGCGCACGCAACGGTGGCGGAGCTCGATAAGAGCCCGTACACGGCGCTCGGCGACCGTCTGTGGCAGCACCTGCGCCGCCTCCCCGTCCTCGGCTTCAATTCGGGGAAGTACGACTTGAACGTCGTTAAGAAATATCTGACGCCCCTGTTCATGACCGACGCCGCGCAGGACATCTCGTCGGCGTTCACGATCAAGCGTCAGAACAACTTCATGTGCCTGACGACGGCGACGCTCAAGTTCCTGGACATCACCAACTACCTGGCCCCGGCGTCAGCTACGACCGGTTTCTGAAGGCCTACGGCTGCGAGGCGACGAAGGGGCACTTCCCCTACGAGTACCTCGACGACCCACGTAAACTGGCCGAGACCCGGCTGCCACCGCGCGAGGCCTTCTACAGCCGCCTGAAGCGCGAAGGCATCTCGGCCGCCGACTACGAGGGTTGCGCGCGGGTATGGCGCGACGAGGGGATGACGACGCTGCGGGACTACCTCGTGTGGTATAACAATAGGGACGTGGTGCCGTTCCTGGAGGCCCTTGACAAGCAGTTCGCCTTCTATCGGCAGCGCCGAATCGACATGTTCAAGGACGCCATCAGCGTGCCGGGCCTGACGCTGCTGCATCTCTTCAACGATCTACCGTCGTCGCTCCACTTCACGCTCTTCAACGAGTCGAACAAGGACCTGCACCGGCTCCTACAGTCGCAGATCGTCGGTGGCCCCTCGATCATTTTCGCGCGCTATCACGAGGCCGGCGTGACCGCCCTTCGGCGCGAGGAGTACGGCGAGTCGGCACGCCCCTGTCGCTCTATTGTGGGCTTCGACGCAAACGGCCTCTATCTATGGGCGATCACGCAGGAGATGCCGACGGGGTGGTACACGCGCCGGCGCGCGGACACCGCCTTTCGACCGGAGCGCGTACACCGCTACGGCCGCCTGGCCGTCGAGTGGCTGACGTGGGAGGCGGGCCGGACGGGGGCCCACATACGTCACCAGCTCAACGGGCGCGAGAAGCGCGTCGGCAAATACCGGGTCGACGGCTGGTGTGGCGCGACGCGGACGGCGTACCAGTTCCAAGGGTGCTTCTTCCACGGCTGTCCGTGCACGGGGAGGGAGACGAACGCGGTGAACGGTAAGCCGATGAGCCAAATGTACGCCGAGACGGCCGCCGTCACGGCCTACCTTCGCCGCTTCGTCGCCGTCGTCGAGATGTGGGAGTGCCAGTGGCGCGCGACGCGACCGCCGCCGCCGCCGCCACCGCGGAGCTGGACCGGCGACGGCGCCGTGACGCGGTCGACGATCCTGAAGGCCGTGCTCGACGGCACGCTGTTCGGTCTCGTCGAGTGCGACATCGCCGTGCCGACGGCGCTGCGCGACACCTTCGCCGAGATGCAGCCGATCTTCAAGAACGCCTACATCGAGCGCGACGATCTCAGCCCGTTCATGCGTCGCTACGCCGAAACGCACGACCTCCTCGTCCGGCCTCAGCGCACGCTCGTGGGGAGCTTCTTCGGCGTCAAGATTCTACTCGCGACGCCGCTACTGCGGTGGTATCTGCGGCACGGACTCGTCGTCGAGCGCGTCTACCAGATCGTCGAGTACGAGCCGGTCGCGTGCTTTCGCCGCTTCGGCGACACGGTCTCCGCCGCGCGACGCGCGGGCGACGACGAACCCGACAAGGCCATCATCGCCGACACGTTTAAACTGCTCGGCAACAGTTCGTACGGGAAAACGATCACGCGCGTCGACCTGCACCGCAACATCAAGTTCTGCACGGCCGCCGGCGCCTCGACGCTGATCAATAATCGTCGCTTCCGTCAGCTCGACGTCGTCGTCCCCGACAGCCTCTACGAGGTGGCGCTGAACAAGCGAACCGTCCGGTACGCGCTGCCCAACCAGATCGGCTACTTCGTCTATCAGTACGCCAAACTGCGCATGCTGGAGTTTTATTACGACTTCATCGCCGCCTACATTCCGCGCCCCCTGTTCCAGTACTGCGCGATGGACACGGACTCGGCGTATTTGAGCCTCGCGGGGCGCCAACTCGACGAGCTCGTGGCGGCGGCCAAGCACGAACACTACTTTCGACACCGCGGCGAATGGTTCCCGTCGGAACACTGCGACGCGCACGCGGAGGCGTACTTGCGGTGCCGGCTCGCCGGCCGAGCGTGGGACGCGCCCGCCGAGTGTTGCGCGCGTCGGCGCCGGTACGACAAGCGAACGCCGGGACTCTTCAAAGAGGAATGGTCCGGCCGCGGAATCGTCGCGCTCTGCAGCAAGACGTACTACTGTTTCGGCGGCGACGACGGCGACAAGTACAGTACGAAGGGTCTGAGCAAGCGTCAGAACGACGTCGACAAGGACGCCTTCCTCGACGTGCTGCGCCACCAAAGGAGCGGCGGCGGCCGGAACCGCGGCTTCCAAGTGAAGGAGTCGTCCGTGCTGACGTACGTTCAGGAGCGCGCGGCGCTGAGCTACTTCTACGCCAAACGGCGCGTGCTCGACGACGGCGTCACCACGGCACCGATACTCGTATAACGAGGACCTCCCTCCCTAGGGGTAGGGCCCCTACCTAGGGACCCCTACCTAGGGACCCCTACCTAGGGGTCTATGTATGTATGTATGTATGTATGCGAATAAAAATGCGAACACTCGGTACAGTTTTCAGCGTTTTATTTAACTTCGGTAATAGCAAGTGATAGCGCAACAATACAACCTCACTACTTCGGTCTTGCCTGCCTAGCGCGGCGAGGAGCCCGCGACCGGCGGGTCCGACAAAGTCGGTTCGGATTCTCGGTCGTCTAATAACAACAATAAGCGATAATAGGCAGCTTTCAATGAGGCTTTAGCCAGTCGAATACGAGACAGTCGTTGGCCACCCTATCGGGGCCGAACAGGCACTGGAAGCCGCTTAGCGGCATTCCGCGGCACCATAAGAGCAGGTAGGTGACGCAATATTGTCCGCACACGTTAGATACGCCGCTCTGCAGTCGCTTGTCGTTGTGCGTCCACGAGTCGCAGTTGCGGTTCAGGAAGGCGCGGAAGTCGGCGTGCAGCGGCGGACGGCCGTACGAATCGAAGTAGTCGCCTCGCCGGTCGGCTCCCACGTAGACGGCCACCCAGTGCTCGCCCGGTTCGTCGCCGTCGTCGGTGTTGCACACGAACGCCGTCGGGTAGGCGGTGAGCCGCCGCCCCGGCAGCTCGTCTTTGGGCACGACGCCGACGACGATGTTTTTAGTGTACGCGTCGATCGCCAGGCGACGCATCAGCTGAAACGTGTCCATCTCAAAAGTCGTACACGACGTTCCGGTTCTTGTCGATTTCGAGCACCGTCTCGAACTCCCCGTACACGACGACGTTCACCGTCCGGGCGAGCGCGTGCACAAAGTGGATCTCGGCGCGCAGGTTCCCCGTACGCACGACGTTGAAGTGTTCGCCGTCACAGCAGTCGGGCGACAGGTCGAAGCCGAATATGGTGTAGCCGCTGCCGAACTCGCCGCGCGTCACATCGAACCCCTCGTCCTCGTACGCCTTCCCCGTCGCGGCGAACAGGTTCATATAGCTTCGGATGTAGCGCCGATGCGCGAAGTCCGGCTGCAGCGGCTTGCTCGGCACCTGGCGTCCGTCGACGTAGAGGGCGAAGAAGTTTATGTCGTTGTGCTTCGCGTTGAACGGGTTTTTATCGTAGGCCCCGTTGTAGGCGTCGTTGTCGATCAGGCACATGAACACGCGTCGCGGGAGCGTCCCCAGATAGACGTTCTCGTGCGTGTGCGACGCGGTACCCTGCGGTATCGAGAACACCTTGCAGTCGACGCGGCGCATCGGATACTTGGCCGTCCCGTGCGTCAGCGCCTTGATGTGACCGAGCTGGACGGCCGGATTCAACTTCTTTTTGTAGCTCCAGCCCATAGAAGGTGCCGTCCAGTATCGCGCCGGCGTCGTCCATCAGTCGGTAAACAGGAGGGTCGGTCGGGTGCAAATCTACGACGGTGAAGAGCTCTTCGCTCCAGTTAGGCATGTACCCCTTCTTGAAGACGCCCTTCGCCTTGCTGATGCGTACGCGATCCCCCGCTCGCAGTTTCGGCTTGCTTTTGTTTTTTTGACACCCTCCGCCACCGTACAGACGCTGCCACACGCTCTCCTGATTCGACGCGTCGACGCTCGCCGGCGTCCTACCGATGCTTCGATGATAGGCGTTGTTGTACGACCGCACGAAGTCCTGCAACGGCTCCACGAACCTCAGCGTCTGATGCTTCGTGAAGTACCGCCACATGCGCGTCTTCAGCGTACGATTGAATCGCTCCACGACGCTCGCCTTCGTCTCCTCGTTGTGCGTCACGAAATGGTGGACGCCGCGCGCCTTCAAAAGCGTCTGAAGGGGCCTGTTCAGAAACTCCGTCCCCTTGTCGGTCTGCAGGACGTGCGGTGGCGCCGGCGATGCCAGCAGCCCCTCGGAGGCCGCGACGAGCGCCGGACCGGATTTGCGCTTCAACGGAACGCACGACGCCCGCTTCGAGAAGACGTCGATGACCGTCAGTAGGAACGCTATGCCGTCGTTGTGCTTTTTCAGTTTAGCCACGTCGACGAGATCGGCTTGCCACTGCTGATTTTGACCGCCCACGATAACGCGACGTCGCTTAAATCGGCGCCTAACCGGCTTGTGAAGCGTATAGGCGTCCTGCGCCGCCAGCCACCGCCCGACGGCCGGCTTGGGCACCGCGGCCGACCGGCGCAACGCATCGACGCCGCCATAACTGCCTGCCCGTTTCGGGTCGAAGTAGGCGCGCTTCAGTAGGCCGTCGCGTTGTTGGCGCTCTCGTTGCGCACCACGAGTCCGCCGGCCGTCTCGTTGCGCACCACGAGTCCGCCGGGACACCATGGGACGCGCGGCGGCGACGACGCCGATACGGCGAACAAGAGGACGGCGACGATGACCGCCGCAATTACGACTGCTACGACGACAACGAGTACTGATCTTCGGACGGGCGGCATCCTCTACGGGACACGCTAAAAGCTGGACCACGGCGTACGCTCAACGGACCGCGTGCGCTCCTTTCGCTTCTGCTCGCGCTCGACGGACCGAGTGCGCCCCTTTCGCTTCTGCTCGCGCTGTATATACGCCCGACGCTGGGGGTTGCCGACGAATTCCATAGGGACGTTCAGCCGCCTTATATGGTCGCCGAACGCTTCCCAGCCAACCGGCGCGGGGGCCCTCTTACGCGTTCGCATGAGATCGTTCACGAGATCTACCATATTACTTCCGGCAATAGGCGTACCGTCGTACACGAGCTCCGCTCGATCGTTCCAGCGAATCAGCGGGTCGGCCTTCAGTCGGGCCAACAGGAGGCGGGCCTTTTCTTTCAGCACTTTCGGTACGCTCTTCACGGCCTCGCTCTCCATCTCCCCCGGCAATTGGTCGGACGTAGGCGGCGGCGGCGACGGCGGCGGCGGCTGATCGGACGACGACGACTCGTTCTTCACTACGGACACGCGCATCGGCTGCTGCGCGCGAGACGCCTCCATGGCGTTGTAACGACTCAGCAGTTGATTGTACGCCACCACCTTTTCGCCTTCGGATAAATCGGCACGCTCGAGAACGGCTTTCATATCGCCGTCCAGGCTACTCATCACACGCGACGTGGTCGTGGTCGGTTGCGATAGTAACGGCAGTAGACGCTCCACCAACCGGGGGTCTACCAGCGCCATCTTCTTCGCGTGCTGCATCAACCGAAAGCCTGCCTGAGGAGGGGCAGAAAGGTGCTCGCCAACGGCGCCAGCAGCGCCGTCAGAAACGCGCCCGAACCCGTCTGCAGGACGGCCCTCTTCCGTTTGATGGGTACTTTTTTCGACGCTAACTTGCGCAAATTGTTCCTGAACTTTGTCAGCACTTTTCGGTTGTTAGGCGTTAATTTCACGTTCCCTCGCAGGATGTTATACGCGCAGTCGGCCAGACTGCAGATGAGGTCGGCGTCCGCGTGAGTGATTACCGCCTTTCTCAGATTCGTATTCCCCTTGTAGCGGCACAACAGCTGCAGGGCAAGGATGTGCCTCTTCACGCGCTCTGTCATCCTGTCGAATGACGGCGGCCGCGGCGCGCCCCACCTTTTTTATAGTCTCGTCGGCACATAGACGTACTGAACGGGGTCGTCGGGAAAAATTTCCGTACGCAGGCGCATGGTTTCCGGCGTTTCCTGTTTCAGATCCACCAGGAGGTAACCGTAGGCGGCCGACGTGGCATCCTTGTACGCCTCCACCATGTAGTTGACACGGCCCGGATACATCTGCTTCGCCAGGTGGCCTACTTGCCCCGCGTCCCGGGGACTCTTGAAGAGGACCATATACTGCGCGTTTAAACTGATTGTGCGATTTTCTTTCCCTTTCGGAAAGAGATTCTGCAAAAGCTGTACGACGGACGCGTTGCAGTGGTGACATTTTTTAGTAAACAAAGTCGTGATGCTACTATCGGTCTCCGACATAAGGTCATCGAGCACTAGAAGCGTCCTCGTTTTGGCGTCCAGAAGCGACGGATCCGGCAAACCGTCTACAAATTCCACGCCGGCCATAGAGGCGTAAGCGGTCTGCCACTGGCCGTAACACCACAGAATTTTCTCCGGTGGCGGCGAAATCATACACGAAGCAAACTTTAACAGGCGTACAACGAAAGTAGTCTTCCCACACCCCGTAGGGCCGGACACTATACACGTAAAAGGGTGCTTCCACTTTCCGTCCATAGCGACATCTGGTGCGCCGACACCGTCACAATCGCCTATATGCACCACCATCGACGCTTTTCAGTCACTAGGGGTATACATTTTAGCTATTGCTAGTGCTACCCTCTAGTGAATGCGCTACTCATAACCACCCTAATTAGTACCTGATTAGTCACTAGAGGTTGATCCTAATTAGTGCCTGATTAGTCACTAGAGCTCGTCATTCACCCTATTTATTCCATCTTTATTCAGTAGATGGCGACACCCTCTTTCTCATGACCCCCATCAATCACTTTTGACGTTGCTATAATCATACTGCTAAAAAACGTAGGAATTCTACTTATAAAAAACGAAAAAGCCTTTGATCTTAGGTCACTTCCGTTGATGGCGAACCGCTTACCACTACTGGTGCACGAAGGTGTGTTCCACTTCGAACACCATCTTGGTGGCCTCGGACTTGGCACGGTTGTGTTCACCAACAACAACACGCAGCCGGGACGTCTTGTAGATTTTACTGGTAAAAACAATTTGTGTGTGTTAGTTGTTCATGCATGTAGAAGTGAAACGCAGCTTCTGAATCAAAAGGGAAATATATATTAATAACTTGCAAGATTAATAAAAAAAAGATGGTGCGCCGTACCCGACGTCATAGCTCGGAGCTTATTTGCTAAGCCTCCGTGTCATGAGCAAGATATCAGTCACCAGTTTATCGGACGTTTGGTAGGAATCATCCGATCTTAGACCACATTCTGAGTAAACTATCATTTGCATTTTCTTTCCCTTTAAAGAAACACAAATATATATATTTAACGGTTATATTGCGGCGAATGGATTAGTGATTTATAACTTTGCATTTTGTTATTATAGTATGATATATACTGTTTACCTATGTATTTATTGTTGTTACATGGACATACCGATTGATTGTCTGAAATAAAACATTATAATTTAGCAGTGACGTGGATCGTTGTTAACGTGCTATCGTACTAGGAACGGGTTAAGCCGTATACATACACGCAGTGCGCTGATGTTGCGATCCAGCGCTTGTTCAGGATGCTGCCGCCGCATATGTGACCTACAGATCTTAGACGGACGAGATTGATTTGCCACGGCCACGAGTGAGGCTTGGCCTCAAAGCCGTTAAAGTCTGGATGTATTGGTGATCTTCCGCACGTATAAGAAACTATGTAACAGGACACAGTGATCAGTGAACATTTGTATTTAGTAAACAGTTATTGCTATCAGAATCGGTATTACTGTTGTTTGATCATTACTAATTACAGATGTCTATGTGAATAATAATATTATAATTTGCATTTACATTTATACTAATAAAACTGTTGACGAATATTTTATTATATAACAGTAGATTTGAAAGAATAAGTTTTGTAAAATATAAGAATAAGTTTTGTAAGAATAAGTTTAAATCATTTATCACAAGTTAACTTTTCGAAGGCATGGGTCGCCACGCAAAGACCGCGACTGGAATTTGGGTTGCAAACCAAAAGGTTAAGAACCGCTTATATAAGCCAATCTATGCCTACCAGGAATCATTGTCCGTGCTGTGTACTTGATCACAAAACCGCTGCGAGTACCCGAAACGTCGCTTCTGAAAACAACCATTAACTGGTTGCTTGTCGAAATCACGTCGCCAGGCGGGTCAATACCGCAGGACGCGTGCAACTGTTCTCCGGTAACGCTGTCTGTGACAGTGACGTTGTCGTTCAAACAGCTCTCCTCTTCTTCCACGTCAAATCGCTCGAAGTGTAGGAGCACGCGCTGCAAGTCAAATGAGTTGACAAGATTTCAGAAGATGTAAGAAGATTTAACAAGATGTAGTAATACTGTCTGATATCTCGAAGAATCCAACAATTTGCCTAACTAGATTGCCTAGCATAAAACCCTTTTTACCTATGTATATCCCGCCCTTCTGATGTATATGTCAACTTTGTTTTAACTGCTCACTCAAATGTTCACGTTGTTAGCACTTGCATAATCAGCAGATAATCTGTTCCATTCGTTTATAGTCCTTTATGAGAATGAATACTTCCTAATGTATAATCTACATTGTTTCTTCACAAATGTTTCTTCACGATCTAGTCTTTCTATCTTTCTTAACTGAGACAAAATATGTCTATCAGTATTTACCTACAATCCCCATTCAATATTTTTAAAACTTATTATTCTGATCATCTCCTCTTAATCTCCTCGTATCTACTGTTTTCAAACCACATTATTTTAACTGTATGACATGTACCATCGTAAGAGTGAGTACTGAGCATATCCAATTTATCTACACCTTGATTAATGCTTTTGTGTGACCACCGGTATAGTTACGACCTTTTATGTTTCAAGTTTGAAGAAGCTTCAACATTAAACATAATTTCCGTGTCTCCACTTAGTCTGCTGATACCTAGTGTTGTCAACGCACTTCACAATAGATGTGACAAAAGTTAGCAACATAGCCATCTAGTGCAAAATACGCAGAAGTCTATTTGACCAAGAAGCCTTTGACGTATCGAGAATTACATTTGTTTTGTGTCTATGTGCCCGTATGTAATGTAGCATACAATCAGAGGGAAACAATCCTTTGGTGAAGATGCGTTGCCTCCATGTCCTCGTATATTTCTACACACATGCCAAATTTAAAATGAATCAAAGTAATTTACTTTTTGGCGAACCCTGAAACCAGGTTTACACGTTTTGGCGCTTTTCCTGTTATGTGCAATCAGTCCTAGACCACTATCATGTCAACATTAACTTCGTCTACATCATTTTCTGTTACAGTTATACCTAATACAGCACCACGTTATATTCTTCGTCCATACATTTCTACAAAATAAACATCACACAAATAGAAACAGTGCTTACACTTTCGGTGTTCACAAGTTTACGGTTTTATGTACATATTGCAGTTGTGTCTGTTCTCATCCGAGGCAAGTTTCTCAACTCCATTGTTGAGACAATAAACATTATCTTATCTTATCTTATCTTATCTGGTTATAGGAAATACGGTTTTCTGCGCACCTCCATACAAAAAAAGATCCGCACAATTGTACTTTTGAACATATTTAGAATACCTATGTTAAGACAGAGATTATATAATGTGTAACGTTCGATCACCGTCCTCTGTAAAAGTGAATACTTTCCAAGGTCCAATGTACATCTTTATTATTTCTGTGAAATCTACATCTTCATTATTTCTACCAATATATCTTCATAACCATACAATATTTATACTATATATATTTTGCATATTACAGTTAGATTTCCGTACATACGGAATCGGCACGCGGATGTGGTATGCGATAAAACACTTGATATAGTGCCTACTGGAAATTAATTGGAGTGATTTCATCATTGACAGACGCTGATGCATTTTCACGCAAATGCCGATGCGGAAAATCGAATTGTTCCTGCAGCGATTCAAGTCGTATTCATACATAAATCGAATAAGAAAATGTCAAAATGGACCTCATTACAGAGGTATTTATCATTTCGCATGCCATTCCCGTAAATCATATTACATATAGATTCCTCGCCTGCGTTTAATATTGAATGGCCATAAAAAATATTTATACGAATAGCATCCTGAAACGTAATAGAAAATAGCAGAACCACAGGTTATAAAACGTCACTAGATATATAGTATTGTAAAACCGTTTTCTATTAAATATATGTCAAAACGAAAATGAATTATACTGTTATTATCTTTTGGAACGCAATCCCATGTTGTTCTAAATTTGTCTTGCCAGCATTAACTGTTACGTCTAAATGCTTACATCAGTTATCCCAAGAATAGCATCATCTTTTATATTCTTCGTCCAGAAACATATCTATAAAACAAACATCACCCAAATAGAAACACAGCTTACACTTCCGGTGTTCACAGTGATGTGCCACTGGCAATGCAGATCATTCCTATACTGTGATCCCACAACGCCAAACTCTCCGTCACTCCCATTCAGATCCGCCGAAGAACCGTTGCATGCCGGGAGCCCTTAAAGTAGTGTTTAGTCGCTTATGGACATATATCAACGTAGGGGAAGTAACGGAAATGAGTGTGTGGAATTTTGGCCAGGGGTATCCTCGCAGATAGATATCCTATGTATTGTACATAATTCAATTAATCAGTTGTACTTTGTCCCTGTCGCTGTATCGCCGGTCATGAATGTGAAAATGAAACGTCCGGCCCTATATCAAAGATCGATTCCTGGAAATCCCAATGATTATCCGTCCGATCATGTTCACAACCCAGCGGTGTTATTAAGATAGAGTGTGTGTGTGTGTGTGTGTGTGTGTGTGTGTGTGTGTGTGTGTGTGTGTGTGTGTGTGTGTGTGTGTGTGTGTGTGTGTGTGTGTGTGTGTGTGTGGTGTGTGTGTGTGTGTGTGTGTGTGTGTGTGTGTGTGTGTGTGTGTGTGTGTGTGTGTGTGTGTGTGTGTGTGTGTGTGTGTGTGTGTGTGTGCGCGCGCGCGCGTTGATGTGTGTGAGGGCGTGTGTACGTATGTGTGTGTGTTCGTGTGTGCGCGCGTGTGTGAGAGAGAAGTAAGATGATTATATATTTGTTTTCACACAGCAAGTGCAGTAGTGTGCTTATATTTAATATTATCCAGTAATTTGTGCAACATGTTATTGATTGATTCTTGAATTTCACCGAAATAATACTTACAACGGTCTACAGCCGTATATTTAAATGTGAAGCCTTCGTATGTACGCGAATGGGTAGTTTGGAAAGAAACAAACAGTGAGTTGCTGCTGGAAATGACGACTCTCAGCCATAGAATGCTGCAGTATGTGGCAAGTAGTGGCGCCGAGGCATCCACCCCGTCATACACTTTGATTGCCTTAAACCAACATAACGATTCGGTCTTCACGTTGAATGTGAGTGCCTCAAATTTAACAATCTGCAAAGAAAAACAAAATAAAGTTACAAAACAGCTATATATATATATATAAGACAAAAAGAATGCTACCGATGTCACATGTTTATATGCTAAATGAATGCTCTGACACATCATCTGTCAAGAACTCTTCCAGGTATTGACATATTAATGTATGTATCCCTTATTAGAAACATGCAATTGTGGACTATATTGCAGTACATAATGGTAGGCGTATAAAAAAATAAAAAAAAGACAACAGATTTACTAAATGTTTTTGGTTAAAACACAATCATGATTTTGAGCGCCGTTAGTCGTCCGTCATTAGTCAAATGGCAAAGTGTTGTACGTAGCATGACCTGCTTCCACAAAACTCGAATAAGGAAACACTTGATCGTTGATAACAATATTTCAGGAGGTGGTTCAAACGTCCTTTGTGGTCGCCTCCCTTGACGCTGCATCCAGTCCATGGGACCGTAGTGTACAAAGCGCTTCACAAATCTATTCATTCTACCATCAGCTCGACAAGTCTGGGAGACGTCATATCGTCACTACTGCTTGCAGACGTCATTCACCAATATTAATCACAGTCTACAGCCAGGTACTTATTGAATAATAGTCCTACAGTCTAACATTTATGGAACTGCTGCCCACTATCCAATTAGTTAATAACATCTAAATAATACATGCACGCATTCACGCGCACACACACGTACGCACACACACACACACACATGTAAACACACAAACGCAAAGAAACACACACACGCACACACACAAACACACACACACACAGAAACACACAGAAACACACACGCACACACACAAACAAACAAACAAAGACACACGTGCGCGCACACACAAGCACACATATACACATATACACACAAAACATACAAACACACACATAAACACACACATATACAAACAAACACACACACACAAACACATACACACACAAATACACACACAAAGAAACACACACGCACACACGCACACACGCACATACGCACACACGCACACACACACAAGCAAACAAATAAAGACACACGTGCGCGCGTGCGCACACACACAAGCACTGCACGCACATACATGTACGAATATACACACACGCACGCGCGACCGTCATCATCATCATCATTGAAGCACCCCATGCACGCGTGTACACACACACACACACACACAAACACACAGACCATTGCACGCACATACAAATGTACACATGTCCGCTCGACCGCACACATACACTCTCACATGTTCACACACATAAACATACACACCAATTTTAATTTCTTAGTTCTAGTGGAACAAATCAAGTTAGTTACCTTGGATGGATCGACTTGAATCGTCCAACTACATTTCATTCTGCATCTGAATTCTGTCTTATTGACGCTAATCAGTCCTTCTGGTTCAGTCAGTATCTCTGCATTTCCATGACATCCTGAAACAAACACGAACACACTTCAGTTGCGTGATAATGTGAACAAATTGTCAGTGAAATTACACACCATTTATTTTATTAAATATCCGAGGTTTCGTGATTTTCGGGGTTATGTTAAATGAAATTATAATCGATTAATTGAGAGCTGATGTAGGTGAACCAGAAAAGCATTATTTATTAAGTATATTTAAAAAAAAAAAAATGTAGGAAAGGAACAGTTACAGCCTCGTTCTCAACTTTCAGGACAGTGAAAGTTTGGTTGAAGAGAGTTCGTGATGAATCATGCAGACTGAATGTTTCGTTTTTCATAGACTTGACTAGGTATAAATGGATAGGCTTATGTTTTTTCATTGATTGATATATTACTAATTGCTAACGATACCCGAATATTTAATCGTGAAATAACATTTATATAGTTGTAAGCGGGTATGAAAATACTACGGCGTAATAAATGCATACTGCTTGGTTTGTGTTCTTGTGCAATGTAGTGTTCGTGTTGTACATAATTGTGTTCAAATAAATTGCACTTGCCACTGTGTTACCTTTATAATTGCATAGTAATTGTTGAACAATTCATCGACTATTTACCATGTCATAATTGTTACTAATTACTTATAGTATTGTATTCATTGTCCGTTGCACGATACCAATGGTGTAACAACAGCCTACCTTTACCAGCGGTTGGTAACGACTAGTGACACAATTTACCTTTTCTTTGTGTGTGTGTGAATAGTCGTTGAACATTAATTGCAGCGTGACTGAACACTTTCGATTGAACAGATCTACGGTGTAAAGCGCTTTGAGCAGTCCTGAGGACTGAATATTGTACTACGTAAGAACTTAGCTTTACTTTTACCTTGTTTATGTGTTACGGGAAAGTGTAGGTATATGTCTTCAATATGTACATTCATTCAACACTCAACAAATCGTTGTTTCAGCGGCCGCTTAACATTTTAAATTAAAAGTATGTTTCGTACGAACTCCTTGCGATTAAGTAGAATCGTAGATCACCAGAAATCTCATTGAGACTTTTACATTAGGCATTAATGGTTCACACAGCGAGTTACTTTATGAGGTCAATCTAGACTAAAAATCGGGATGATGATAATACACTTCATTTAGACACCACCAAATCTGAGGTCAGTGCCCCGTTAACGGTTGTTTACAAAACCAGCATAATATACCTATCTAAATTATATAAGATCGCGCATAAATGAGGGATGAATAAATTGGGGATTGAAAAGTAAACTTTTACCCACAAAATCCTAGTTCATATAAACAAACCTATGTGTAGCAAAATTACGGGTAAATTAAATGCTAAAGAAACGAGCAGCAAAAGTGCTAAAAAGATAAACATACTGGATAAAATTACAATAAAATAAATGCAAAGTTAATTACATTAAATAAAGTTTAAATCTAATTTTTAGAGAAATGAAAACTAAAACTGATAGAAACTGTCATTATCACACACGCGAAGTTAATACTGTCATATGTAGAAAGGGCATCCCGAGTCTCAAGAAAAAAGACAGGGAAAGCGCAATCCCGTTCAAACTAGAGGATGTCGGGCAATTTGTGCAGTAATATCGAACTGTGCACATAGGATGCCTCTACAAACAGCATTACAATAATGTGCATCACATTCACTCATATTCTGCATTCAAGTGGTTTCTTGTGTCCGGAAGGATGGGTCAGTATACCCGCTGGACGGGCAAAAGGAACCATTCCTATACCTATTGTATATCTCAAAACAGCACCTATGTTTTTCTCTTACATATATATCTATAATTGAACTCTATAGGGTACTACAGCCAAATGTTTGCCCCTTTGTGTGTACAAAAGGTAGTTCAATTGCATTCATATTCTACAGCTAATCGCGCTTAAGTGGTTCCTCTTGTTCTGACTTACCTATGATTATGATAGCTCTCATTTTTCATTTAACCAGACCCGCCACAGAAAAACGAAACGACGTAAACGTACCTTCTGGTAGTGCTGTAAGAAAACAGAAAGGCAATTAAACGTACCTTCTGGTAGTGCTGTAAGAAAGCAGAAAGGCAATTAAACGTACCTTCTGGTAGTGCTGTAAGAAAGCAGAAAGGCAATTAAACGTACCTTATGGTAGTGCTGTAAGAAAGCAGAAAGGCAATTAAACGTACCTTCTGGTAGTGCTGTAAGAAAAGAAAGGCAATTAAACGTACCTTCTGGTAGTGCTGTAAGAAAACAGAAAGGCAATTAAACGTACCTTCTGGTAGTGCTGTAAGAAAGTAGAAAGGCAATTAAACGTACCTTCTGGTAGTGCTGTAATAAAGCAGAAAGGCAATTAAACGTACCTTCTGGTAGTGCTGTAAGAAAGCAGAAAGGCAATTAAACGTACCTTCTGGTAGTGCTGTAAGAAAACAGAAAGGCAATTAAACGTACCTTCTGGTAGTGCTGTAAGAAAGCAGAAAGGCAATTAAACGTACCTTCCGGTAGTGCTGTAAGAAAGCAGAAAGGCAATTAAACGTACCTTCTGGTAGTGCTGTAAGAAAGCAGAAAGGCAATTAAACGTACCTTCTGGTAGTGCTGTAAGAAAGCAGAAAGGCAATTAAACGTACCTTCTGGTAGTGCTGTAAGAAAGCAGAAAGGCAATTAAACGTACCTTCTGGTAGTGCTGTAAGAAAGCAGAAAGGCAATTAAACGTACCTTCTGGTAGTGCTGTAAGAAAGCAGAAAGGCAATTAAACGTACCTTCTGGTAGTGCTGTAAGAAAACAGAAAGGCAATTAAACGTACCTTCTGGTAGTGCTGTAAGAAAACAGAAAGGCAATTAAACGTACCTTCTGGTAGTGCTGTAAGAAAACAGAAAGGCAATTAAACGTACCTTCTGGTAGTGCTGTAAGAAAACAGAAAGGCAATTAAACGTACCTTCTGGTAGTGCTGTAAGAAAACAGAAAGGCAATTAAACGTACCTTCTGGTAGTGCTGTAAGAAAGCAGAAAGGCAATTAAACGTACCTTCTGGTAGTGCTGTAGGAAAGCAGAAAGGCAATTAAACGTACCTTCTGGTAGTGCTGTAAGAAAACAGAAAGGCAATTAAACGTACCTTCTGGTAGTGCTGTAAGAAAACAGAAAGGCAATTAAACGTACCTTCTAATAGTGCTGTAAGAAAGCAGAAAGGCAATTAAACGGTGCATGGAATGTAGTCAAAATGCATATAGAAAATAATGTTCTCAAGCCAGCATGGCTTACCATTTTGCAATGGTTATATATAGGAAGAACTGCAGAGTGTCAGGTCACACGTACTCTTAACATCCTAGTATTAAACAGGACATGTTCGCACATGTTCGGCTGAAATCTGTATCTCAATACTGATGATGGGTGTGGTTCGGATTAATTATATGTGACGAGATTGGTGACACAGGATGGCTCACTTCGTTATTCATTTTGCGTATTTCACATTAGTAAATTGACTCTTCCGGATAAAAAGTAAAGACTATTGTTTTTTGAAGTTCCCCAGCCAGTGTCCGAGAATGAGTAAGATGTATTGTGTAAGACTACTGACTGTGCTTGCTTTTATCATTCAGCCAGGGGGATGAAACACACAGAGTATCCGGAGTCTGGAATTGTTTAGTGTTGCCGAAAATATATAGACTGCTTACTGATTGCTGTTAAGTAACACCATCTTGGAATTGCTCATATTCTTTAAATGTAAAATTTTTCATCTAACAGACAATCAACGTTAATACTAGATATTTTACATATGGTACCTGGTATAATTGTGTGTGTAGGTTATAGAAAACGTTTATTATTAAATATGTTAACACTGCTGATTGAGTGAATTTCGTGTTCTTTTCTGTTTTTGGTAACACACAAATGAACTGAATTATTACAGTTAATTGTTTGTTGAATTAACGTTAATTGTTAATGTAAGTCTTTGATCGTTAAATTATTGAAGTTAATGGAAGTTAACTGTTACCTGAAGTAAAGTTTATTGTGAACTTAATGTAATTGAAAAAATACGTTAATTTATTTATTTAAATATCAATTGACCTGATGAATGTGTTATTTAATTCACTGTGATATGTCTTAGTTAATTGTAGCTTAATTAATTACGTTTTTCAGTTAATTACCCTATGATTGGTGTGTGTGTGTGTGTGTGTGTGTGTGTGTGTGTGTGTGTGTGTGTGTGTGTGTGTGTGTGTGTGTGTGTGTGTGTGTGTGTGTGTGTGTGTGTGTGTGTGTGTGTGTGTGTGTGTGTGTGTGTGTGTGTGGTCTTGGTTTCGACATAATCAAGTTTAGCATAATTTAATTATAGCATAACAACTTCTACGTGGTACTTACATTGGTTTTCACTGGCGTATTTTATCTCGAATCCTGAAGCTGTAGTGGAAGCGTCAGATTCGAAAGATAAATACAAGGAATTCGTTGTGCTAATTGTATCATTCTGCAAGATACTGCCGCTGAATGTGTCCAGCAGTGGAGCAGAACTGGTCTCTCCGTCGTACACTTTGACAACGTCGTAGGGTCTGTCAATATCAAGTCTCAAGAAGGTCAATCTGATGACCTACAAAATGACAAGTTACGAACAGTCATAATAATGCTACGCACTTATCAACACAACTGTGAAAATTACACAACTTTACAAACATGGCAAATAATGTCTACTTCGGCACAGTTAGTGGATGGATTTGAGCTGGTTCACATAGAATGGACTACGTCTGAAGCATCAAAACGGCCGAACACTGCGCTATACGATGTTGGCATCTTCTTCCTAGCCATCAGCATATTGCTCCGGGTCATTGCCTCATTGCTGATCCCAACAGCGCAAGCCTAACGGGTGTTTCCGAAGGTTGACCGCGAATCCTTCTCCAGGAACATAGGAACAAGTGCCCAGTTGACGGAAAGGTCATTGTCAAATTTCCTGTCAGAGCGCACGTTTGTTGGCTTTCAACAATTGATTGGTTTGACAGTACCGTGCATTATTTGTGCAAATTGGGTTGTCAGGTTTTGCCACCGTCCCTATGAAAAATGGTTGATCCTGGATACGCTTGCGTGCATAGAAATACATAGAATAATTGGGAACTACTTAAATTAGCGAGATAACCTTTGTCAGTTGATTCATACTACACACTCTCACGCATTGATATACAAATTCGAATGTCAGCCTTTCTAGTTGGACATATCATATTGAATGTGTTTACCTTGGATGGTTCGACCTGAATCTTCCAACCACAGCTCATGTAATTTATATATTCTGTCTGGTTGATGTTAATAATTCCTTCGGGTTCCGTCAGTTCCCGCGCACTTCCACGACATCCTGAAGTATTTAAATTAGTACATCACCTCTGGAACCACTAACATAACTATCAACCTCAGCAACTACCAAGCATCATAGTGTCGGCGTATATTATCAGATCATGGAGTGAAAGGAACGTTTACCAACATGACGCCAGAAGACTGAGGATAGCATATGGTGGATTGATGATGTCTGCCATCGTAGACCGACTAGCCCACACAACACTAAAACTATTGAATATGTTCTTGCATTCGTCAGAAAGGCCGATCTACGACGATTTTCCTAAGCCATATATATATATGACATGCCTGTTTGCATTGCTTCGTGCAGAGATTGCCGCGGTACCAGCTGCACCATGTCATAGCTGTCACATTGCACATATAACAGTGATCTGTTTGATGGAGCACGAAAAACACGTAATATCACACTCATTGCACGTTGCTTTGTAGCGGCCATTTTTTATTTATGCGAATGAGCTACTCAACCAATCACATTGTAATGTATTTCAAATGCATTCTTATGTTCAAAACTCCATTCTAAAATTAAACATTACTAAAATATGTCAACTGACTGCAAATTATTTATTTGTGACGGCCAAATTGGATTTATGCTAATTATACACCTTCCCATAGTGGGAGTTCTTGGGGCTTTAAGAGTGGTGTTCTGGAGACCACATAAAAACCACTCTGGTAAAAAATATGTTGCAATGTGTCCCAAGTTAAATGAACAATTTAGTTAGAGTTCCTGGACTATAAAACAGGGTGTATCAGCGAACAGCTCTGCCGCAGAAATCACGCAGCAATGTTACGCTTTGTTTCACCTGTTTGTGGGCATGACTATTTCGGACGGTGCATCTATAAAGCATTGGCTTGAAACATTCACGAGCTGATCATAACATGTTATCCGTGCAGAAGTGACGTTGCAAGTCTGTCAAATTCTGTCAGTGAGAAAAGTTGTACCTCGATCTTGCTCTGTGATCGTCTATGTGATCCAAGAGACGAACTTTCTCACCCGAGCAAAGACAGGCGGCCGAAATCTGTGTCAGATAGAGTCGCTAGCAACTAACCATTTGAACTGTTTGTATTTGTATGTAAAACATCATTTATATATTTAGTATTAACGTTTTCTGTGACATTGTTATGCCACCACTATAATTAAACACTGTACCACCAGCCTGTTTCATACTACGTGTTTTCCAAAATAGTAAACCTAAACAAAAACAATATCATTATAACGATCCAACTAAGCCCTGAAAGTTTACGTTCAATAACACGTTTGACTATTTTGAAATATTAGTTTTGCCTGCGTGCGTTTGTATACGTGTGGTGTGTGTGTGTGTGTGTGCGTGTGCGTGTGCGTGTGCGTGTGCGTGTGCGTGTGCGTGTGCGTGTGCGTGTGCGTGTGCGTGTGCGTGCGCGTGTGTATGTGTGCTGTGTGCGCGCGCGAGCGCGTGCGTGCGTGTGTGCCTGATAAGATAGCTGCTGTAAGTAGATCTTACTAACCTAGATTTGCAGCCGCTTTTTCCCCAACTTGTAAGTCCGTGCAGTGTCCACTGCCGCGTGTCAGACTTACATACCAGTGGACCTCCGGAGTCTCCCTACGAACATTCATCCGATTACAAACCGATGCATGAGGATTTTAGAATTAGATTTAATTCGGCAGTTTTGAAAAAAGCTACGGGTGTTCTATGTCAAACCGGAATAATGCAAATAAGGGTACAAATTGGGTTTGACTTTTGTGTTTACTTTAATAATACGTAGGTATTATGTAGGCCCTGTTATGTTTTGTTAACGAGCGTACGTGCAAGCGTGTGTACGCCTATGTACGTACACGTTTTAAATGATGGCACAAGTGAAATGTTTATTGCAGAAATTGCATTGGCAATGCATAGCTTTGGCAATTATCAATTTCCAGAGACAATCTACAACTTTTTATATGTGGGACGGAATTAATCCCAGTTGTTGGTCGGGAATACTGAAACATAGCTCTCGGTATATGTTTAGTTTGGTTTTAAAATGCCAACTAACTATAATCGACCTAGCATATGTATCTTATTGTTTCCCACTTAGATGGCATGAACATCGAGCGCCGAACTTTCAAAGATTAATCAACGAACCCTAGAGTAAGTCGTAATACCTATATCTTTTCAAAATACCCCATATATGTCAAGACATTATTTTGGGGGAAAATCAGTTCGTTCTGTAACGGGTCAGAACATGAAACGTAATGTGCACGTAATACATAATATGCGCATAACACATAACACATAACATAATATTTGCAGGAACCACGCGTGTGCGGCGAAATCTCCGACAAAACGGCTCCTGCGTCATGGACTTGACAACGTGGAATGCCTATGTCTACCCTCATGCCAATAGCGTAGCAACACAAACGTTGTATGACAATTCTACACTATCACGACTAGGGCCTATCGATGGATGTGAACTACATATTCTATCCGACGTCATGTTGAACAAACAACGAGTATCTGCGAACGCGTCATGATGTTTATATAACGTTGCTGTGTGTTTTGTAACATTTAGCAAACATTATTTTCACGACTCTCTTCTACCCAAGCATCCCGAATTTTTCGTAGTATTTCTAATGCAAATTATATATATTACGAAGATATATTTGATACGTACATTACATACTCCCTTTTTGTCATGGCTGTATCCTGCACACATCATGGCGTCAGTAATGTCGCCGTTCCACCATCCCTTATCATTGCACGTCTCCGTGGCAATGATCGGTGCTATAACTTGCCGTAGGACTGTATTATTGCCCGTTCCTGCAATGGAATGTGCACGCAGTGGGGAATGGACACGCCTATGCATAAGCAAATTACACTAAGTAACAACCGTTGAGTTTTGGAAACACATATCCAATTGATAGATCAGAGGCCAATGGTCTGAGGGACCGAACAAACTTAGAAAGACACCGGCACCCGAGAGAAGATATACCCGTACTGCTACCAAATTATCAGATTATTGTATAGATGGTTACACATTCGACTGGGTTCATTGCCCTTGAAGTATGCACGATGAGTAGTTTAGCACAAGGCGGTATTCGCCTTACAGAATGCATAACTGTGTGATTCCCACCTTTAGTGACACCCCAACCCGTCGTCATACATATTGTGCCGGGCGATACATCCGTCTCGGGCAGACAAACTGGCGCCACCTCGCGGCTGTACTCTATACTGCCCTTCAGTCTGATCAGGGCGATATCGTTGTAAACGTGACTGCCCATCCAGTAAAGAGGGTGCACGAAGGTGTGTTCCACTTCAAACACCACCTTTGTGGCCTCGGACTTGGTACGGTTGTGTTCACCAACGATAACACGCAGGAACGATGTCTTGTATCGTTTACTGGTAAACAAACAGCAGCAATATATACATAGGTCTGTGTGTTTAACAGCGGATGTCTGTTATTCATCCTTTAAAGAGAACTTGACTGTTCCTCGTTTACTTGTTATCTTAGGTAGTAGTATCTTCTTAAAACTAGAATAGCTAATTTAGTTATGTATTAAGATTATCAGCGATGAGTAAGCTCAACAAGGACAGAGGACGTGGTTCCGAATGTATTCCGAAAGAGCTATTAAAGAAGGCGTACAGATGTCTGGCAAACTCTATCGCAAAAAAATTATCAGTGACGCGCTGGACGAATATAAACCATATCAGCTTGTTAGAGACGTCTTAACGATATAACAGAAGAGTTTGAGGCCCATTGTTCTACTGACTGTTGCTAGTTTTGTTTCGAATCGCATCAACAGTCGATCAGTTTCTTTCGCCTGGTCAGAGTGAATTCCGTCGAGGTCGAGGTACAGCTTACTCATTGTTCGGGCACCGGTGGTTGTGTGTCAATATACGGAGATACCGTGTTGCAGTTCCATCCCGTCATTTAAGTTGACGGAAGTACTTTCAACCGTCCTTGAAGAGTCGGAAGTTCGAATTAGAAGTCTTCGGTCATAACTGCCTCTACATCCAGTCAGTGACATCGACCTGCCACACGACATTTTATGAGCTGATGACACATACGTCGTCGGGTCTTCCCGTTTTTTTCTGGATCACATTTCCATAATTGGTGGTGGTTCCTCAGCTTCAACGAAACTATTACCGAACGAACATCTGCCCAGAGACATACCGAGCGAGGAATCGCAGATGACCAAGAAGTTCGTCTCACTACTTTGAGGATGCATACACCATACGCCGTTCACTAATGTAGTATTTCGCAATTATGGACTGTCTGATTCAGACGGAATAAGACTAACTCGAAGAAACGGCTCCGCCTGCATGCACCGTTTGTTCTGCCTTTGCTGACCTACAACATGGACACGGGGTGTGTGACTCAGACGGACTGAACAAGCTGGATTCATTCAAACGACGCCGTTTGCGTCGGATCATTGGCGTTCACTACCCACAGACAATGAGCTCAGAAACCGTGTATCATCGATGTCAGTGCGAGCCGAGTAGCCGGTTTGTTCGGAGAGCCTGGTGACGACTCTTTGGCCACGTGCTATGTGTGCCACCAAACGTCCCTGCCCAATTTCCCAATGACAAGTAATTCAAACCGGACAAGGACGGCTTTCGCGGGCGACCGCGTGTTACATCGCCAACGATATTAAACGGGGACTTGGTCAAAGTGAAGATGCGGCTGCGCAACTCTGGACACACCAGGATGCTGCGCGCTCTCCATCCTGGCGAATGGCACGGACTGATGAAGCGAATGATTTAAATGACATAAACGAATCTTAGTTTAAAACGCGAATACTCCCTCTCCCTCTCCCTCTCCCTCTCCCTCTCCCTCTCCCTCTAAATATATACTAAATTTTCACCTATGAATTTATTATTTGTCATAATAATGGATTGATTGGAGAACATTATTATTGTTGTTGTTATTATATTATTTTATCATTATCATGATCATCATCATTATTATTATTATTATCATTATTATTATTATTTAGTAATGTAGTGACGTAGATCTTTGTTCAATCCTTTAGGTCGTACACTTACACGCAGTGCGCTGCTGTCGCTATCCAGCGCTTGTTTAGGATGCTGCCGCCGCAGTTGTGACCAAATCCCAGAAGGACGAGATTAATTTGCCACGGCCACGAGTGTGGCTTTGCCTCGATGCCACCAACGACCAAAGAAAACTGTGGATGTATTGATGGTCTTCCGCACACATCAGAAACTGTAAAACAGGACATATTGCTTAGAGATCAAGTACTACTGATAGAATTAGCATTATGTTTGCTATATCATTATTATTGCATGGCAACAGATGCACAGAACAAGAACAAGAAAGGTTTATTCATACTCCGATATACAGTGTGTATATAATATCAGTTAATATAAATTATAAGTGTGCATATATTCAAGTGTCATGTAATTTACATTTTGGGCGTCAGTGACTCCAATTAAAACAGTATAGTCGCCCTCATAGGAGCAATGAAAAAGAGATAAATGCAGAGAGAGAGAGAGAGAGAGGGGGGGCAGACAGACAGACAGACAAACAGAAGGAGGGAGAGAGAGAGAGAGAGAGAGAGAGAGAGAGAGAGAGAGAGAGAGAGAGAGAGAGAGAGAGAGAGAGATTCAAAAGAAACGCTATCGCAATTTTCGGAATTACAGTCTGTCAGTGAACGGTTGACATTCTTTCTGCATTATTATAAAACATTATTTTGATTCCACGTATAACAGAAAACACAAGGCATGTGTGCCTACCAGGAAGCGTTGTGCGTGCTGTGTACTTGATCACAAAACCACTGCGTGTAGCTGAAGTGTCGGTTCTGAAAACAACCGAAAGCCGGTTGCTTGACGAAATCACGTCGCCAGGCGGGTAGCGTCCGCAGAAAATGCGCAGTAGTTCACACGTGACGCTGTCTGTGACAGTGATGTTGTCTTTAGAACAGTTCTCCTCTTCTTCCACGTCAAATTGCAAAAAGTTTAGGAGCACGCGGTGCAACATGAACGAACGACTTATGTAGATTTGGCCCAGATGGTACACGGAAATGGAGGCCTTTGGCTTTTTGTATCTATAAAAGCCGCCCATCTTAGGCATTTAAAAATGTTCCTTTTAAATATATTCACACTGCTAACATTTACTAAACATTGAGACACAATGTAATTGGTATACTGCACATTCGCTCGTTCCAGCTATCAACAGAAATCTAACACAGTGTATTATCCGACGCAGGTCTAAGCAAATTGCAAACCAAAGTAGAATGGACAAGTAGCACACTGAGAGTGCAACGACATCTCATCTAAATGTATTGTTGCCGATCAATTGCCTGTTGTTATCCATGTTGAAGAAATTGTTTAGATCAGTCGGTACAAATACCTTGGTGTCCATCTTGATAACAAACTTAGTTGGAATGTCCATGTTCACAGTGTGTGCTCCAAAGTCCCCAGCGGTTGTACTTTATCCGCAGAGTGAGAGCTTTCGGTGTCGATAAGAAAATACTTGTTCTTTTTTATCGCTCCATTATTGAAAGCATACTGCGCTATGGGATTACTGCTTAGTTTGGCAATCTGTATGTTCAGTTAAAATCACAGCTTTCTCGATTGATGAGAACTGCCATGAAAATCACAGGTTCTACATCTCCCATGACCCCCTTCAGGAGAATTGTCATGTGTGTGCATGTATTATTTATTATTTAGCTGCTGTTTTTATTGAATGGTTTTGTGCTCTATGTACATATTGCAGTCATGTATGTTCTCGCCCGAGACAAGTTCAGGTCCAATCTACATCTTAAATATTTCTACCAATATATCTTCCTAACCATACAATATTTAAACTATATAAATATATTGCATACTACAGTTAGATTTCCGTACATACGGAAACTGCACGCGGATGTGGTTTGCGATATAGTGCCTACTTCCATCATGTGCAGACGCTGATGCGTTTTTCACGCAAATGCGGATGCGGGAAAATCGAATCGTTCCTGCAGCGATTCAAGTCGTATTCATACATAAATCGAATAAGAAAATGCCAAAATGGACCTCACTACAGAGGTATTTCTCATTTCGCATGCCATTTCCGTAAATCATATTACATATAGAATCCTAGCTAAAGAGCCCAGCCTACGTTTATTATTGAATGGCCATAATAAATATTTATAAGAATAGCATCCTGAAACGTAACAGAAAATAGCAGAACCACAGGTTATAAAACGTCACTAGATATATAGTATTGTAAAACCGTGTTCTATTAAATAGATGTCAAAACGAAAATGAATTATAATGTTAGTATCCTTTGGAACGCAATCCCATGTTGTTCTAAATTTGTCTTGCCAGCATTAACTGTTACGTCTAAATGCTTACATCGGTTATCCCAAGAATTGTATCATCTTTTATAATCTTCGTCCAGAAACATATCTATAAAACACACATCACCCAAATAAAAACAGAGCTTACACTTCCGGTGTTCACAGTGATGTGCCACTGGCAATGAAGATCATTCCTATACTGTGATCCCGCAACGCCAAACGTTCCGTCACTCCCATTCAGTTCCGCCGAAGAACCGTTGCAAGCCGGGTGCCCTAAGAGTATTTATGTAGTCGTCTTTGAATATATAAACGTCGGAGTACAAATGGCAGTAGGTGGATAGATATTTCACACCCACACAACACACCCGTACGCACACACACACGCACACATGCACACACGCAAACACGCGTACACACGCACACGCAAACATACACATATATACGCACACGCACACGCAGACACACACAAACACACATACACACACACACACACACACGCCGAAGAGCGCTAATAAATATTTCATAGTATCAGATAATTCTTACAAAGTGATATTGATTAATTCGTGAATTTCACTTAAATAATACTTACAGCGACCAATAGCCGTATAGGTAATCTTGAATCCGTCGTACGTTCTCGAAGAGTCCGTATTGAAAGAAACAAACAGTGAATTGTTGCTGGAAACGACGACTCTTGATACAGATCCGCAGAACGTGCCAAGAAGTGGCGCCGAAGCATCTAGCCCGTCGTATACTTTGATATTGTCAAAACAGAACAAATGTCCCTCCACGTTGAATAATATTATCCCCAATCTAACCATCTGCAAACAAATGCAAAGTAAAATGAGAACGAATTACACAAACAACACAAATGAATTATCTAAAGAGAAACACCCAGACGCACGCACGCACACACACACACACACAAACGCAAACAGACGCACACAGACACACACAGACACACGCGTACACAGAAACACACAGACACACACATACACACACAGACACACACAAAACACACACAGACACACACAGACACACAGACACACAGACACACAGACACACAGACAGACAGACACCCATACACACACACACATACACACACACAGACACACACAAAACACACACAGACACACACATACACACAGACACACAGACACACAGACACACAGACACACAGACACACAGACACACAGATACACAGACACACAGACACCCATACACACACACATACACATACATACACACACACTCATACACACACGCACACACACATATTCATACATACACACCCTCACACACACACGCACATTTATTTATTTATTTATATATGATATCATATAACGTTACTTCTGCTGCATTTTTTCACAAAACTAGGCGAGGATTCATTGCCGTCTGCTTGTGCTGGAAGTTTGTTCGCTTCATTTGTTTCAACAAAATTGGATTCAAATAACAGTTTGTTACGACTAGTGTTGTCATGTGTATGTCATCGGAATACCGCACAGTAACTCAATGAGACGTTAGTAGTTATAATGCGGCTGAAGATACGGGTCATGACCTAACATCAAAGGAAATCGGCGAAACATAAAAAGGGTTTTGCGCGTTTTTTATTACTAGTGAGTCGTTTTGGTGCATTCAGGAATGTTACTTATAAAAAACGTGATTGATTGCTGATTGATAGACCACACACGATAACGCATGCGCGCCCTCTAGCGAGAATACTAATTAGTACTAATTAATTATTACAGTAATTAGTACTAGTGTTTTCACTAGAGGGTAGCACTAGCAGTTTTACTAATTAGCACTAATTAGTACTAATTATTAAAACTGCTAGTGCTACCCTCTAGTGAAAACACTAGTACTAATTACTGTAATAATTAATTAAAAAACTGCTAGTTTGCTGACGGTACGGGTCATGACGACAGCTTACTTATAAAAAAACGTTTGATTGATTGCCTTAATTCTATGAATGAACGGTGTGCCGCGCCCTCTAGCGAGAATACTAATTAGTACTAATTAGTGATTAATTATTAATACAGTCTTAGTGACTAATTAGGTCAGAGGTCAAAGGTCAAAGTACTAATTAGAATGTGCTGTAATGATTAATTAGTGCTAATTAATATAATAAATAATTAGCGATTAATTAGTGCTAATTAGTAAAACTGCTAGTGCTACCCTCTAGTGAAAACACTAGTACTAATTAGAATGTGCTGTAATAATTAATTAGTGCTAATTAGTATAATAAATAATTAGCGATTAATTAGTGCTAATTAGTAAAACTGCTAGTGCTACCCTCTAGTGAAAACACTAGTGCTAATTACTGTAATAATTAATTAGTACTAATTAGTATAATAAATAATTAGCGATTAATTAGTGCTAATTATTAAACTGCTAGTGCTACCCTCTAGTGAAAACACTAGTACTAATTACAATGTGTTGACTTTGCTAAATAGTTGACTAGTTAGTGCTGATATACGAGGCAGAAAAGTCTAGTGAAGTACGCCTGCAACACGAAGTTACCACACCGACAATAAGCGAATACAGAAGCGTTCTCGTCCGCCCCTATTTATATTAGCATAACGCATAGCTCCCGTGTACTCGCGCACGCGCGCCAGAAAACAGCCCATTCTCGCAAGGTTACTAAAACTGAAAAAAATCTATCGGTCACGTTAGTGCATAAACAGAACGTCGCTTTTATTTTCTAATATAAGTTTACCATAAGATTCTCCAGTCCTTAATTAGCATTATAGACCGTTTCTTTTACGCAATTAACTGTTTATTAAGGCTTTATGCACTTATGTAGCCAGTTACGTAAGTGCCTTATGTAAGCGCTTATGTAAGGGAAGGCTACGTGTCAATAACCATGCCTTCAAAACTGCACCTACAGTCACCGCGTAAACAAGTGAGCGTCATTCTTTCTAGTAGCGCCTCTAGCGCGGGAATCGGACACTTATGTGGTTATATAGTGGTTATGCGTGAGGCGTAGTCAGTAGCGTTTCTAGATACAAATGCGCTGTGATGTCCTCTAGTGAATGAAATAAAGTACGCACTAGTGCCTCTAGCGCGGAAATCGGACATTTATGTGGTTATATAGTGGTTAAGCGTGAGGATTAATTAGTAATAATCCATATATGTGTGTGGTTATATGGGTATATGGTGAGTCTCTAGATACAAATGCGCTGTGCTGTCCTCTAGTGAATAAAATAAAGTACGCACTAGTGCCTCTAGCGCGGAAATCGGACATTTATGTGGTTATATAGTGGTTACGCGTGAGGATTAATTAGTAATAATCAAGTAAAACTGCTAGTGCTACCCTCTAGTGATCGTCTCGCCTCACAGCCAAATGGGATATCGTATTACGGCAAAGATCTGCATTATGCTGGTGCTGTATGGCGCAATTTATAAAGATAAAGTTGGCTGTATAAGCGCTGCATTTAGCTGGCGTTGAGCGGTGTATTTTATAATGATAAAGTTGGCTGTGTAAGCGCTGCTGCGTTAGGCTGGCATATTTTATAACGCTAGGCAGTGACGTCTGACGTTGTATTCCTTAGCTGGCGGTGCTAGCAGCTGTCACTGGCATAGTTGTTGTAGCTGTCACTGGCTGTAGATGACGGCAATTTTTTATAACGAAACCTAGCTGGATGAATTAGTGCTAATTAGTAAAATTATGTGTACGCAATAGTTGGGATATAGACAAATGCCGCGGCCACTGGATGTATTGGCATAGCGCGGAGAAATCATAACGAAAGGTATTTGAACAAATAAGCCTGTTGCTGATGTATCAAAAGGAACTTTATTAATGAATTACTACAACTACTACTAGGCATTTGAGTGTTCCGTATTTATTAGGTGAAGGGATCTCTTGGCCACGGGAAACGTGGAATGTTACGCGGCAGTGTACGTACACCTGGCGGGGCGCCATAAGGTCCGGGGGGTGATCGTGACAGCAAGTCAGCAGGCAGTTGACTCTCGTACAAGAGGTGGTAGTGAAGTGGTTAGAGCAGTGGCCTCCTATACCAGAGGTGACAGTGTTGTGGTGTGTGCTCTCATACAGAGGTGGTAGTTTAGCGGTTAGGGCAGTGGACTCTCGTACCAGAGGTGGTAGTGCAGTGTTTAGAGCAGTGGATTCTCATACAGACGTAGTAGTGTAGTGGTTAGAGCAGCGGACTCTCATTCAAGAGGTGGGAGCGTAGTGACTAGGGCAGTGGACTCTCATACAGATGTGGTCGTGTAGTGTTTGAGCAGTGGACTCTGATACCAGAGGCGGGAGTGTAGTGGTTAGAGCAGTGGGCTCTCTTACCAGAGGTGGTAGTACAGTTGTTAGGGCTCTCATGCCAGAGGTGGTAGTGTAGTGCTTAGGGCAGTGGACTCTCGTACAAGAGGTGGTGGTGTAGTGGTTAGAGCAGTGGCGTCTTATTCCAGATGTGGTAGTGTAGTGGTTAGTGCTCTCATACTGAGGTGGTCGTGTAGTGGTTAGAGCAGTGGGCTATCTTATCAGAGGTGGTAGTGTAGTTTTTAGGGCTCTCATACCAGAGGTGGTAGTGTAGTGCTTAGGGCAGTGGACACTCTTACAAGAGGTGGTAGTGTAGTGGTTAGAGCAGTGGCCTCTCATACCAGAGGTGATAGTGTAGTGGTTAGTGCTCTCATACAGAGGTGGTAGTTTAGCGGTTAGGGCAGAAGACTCTCGTACCAGAGGTGGTAGTGTAATGGTTAGAGCAGCGGACTCTCATTTGAAGAGGTGGTAGTGTAGTGACTATGGTAGTGGACTCTCATACAGATGTGGTCGTGTAGTGTTTGAGCAGTGGACTCAGATACCAGACGCGGAAGTGTAGTGGTTAGAGCAGTGGGCTCTCTTACCAGAGGTGGTAGTGTAGTTTTTCGGTCTCTCATACCAGAGGTGGTGGTGTAGTGCTTAGGGCAGTGGATTCTCGCACAACAGGTGGTGGTGTAGTGGTTAGAGCAGTGGCGTCTTATACCAGAGATGGTAGTGTAGTGGTTAGTGCTCTCATACTGAGGTGGTAGTGTAGTGGTTAAAGCAGTGAATTCTCATACCAGAGGTGGTAGTGTAGTGCTTAGGGCAGTGGACTCTCGTACAAGAGGTGGTAGTGTAGTGGTTAGAGCAGTGGCCTCTTATACCAGAGGTGATAGTGTAGTGGTTAGTGCTCTCATACAGAGGTGGTAGTTTAGCGGTTAAGGCAGAAGACTCTCGTACTGCAGGTGGTAGTGTAGTGGTTAGAGCAGTGCACTCTCAAATAGAGGTGGTAGTGTAGTGGTTAGAGCAGCGGACTCTCATTTGAAGAGGTGGTAGTGTAGTGGCTAGGGCAGTGGACTCTCATACAGTGGTGGTCGTGTAGTGTTTGAGCAGTGGACGCAAGGTATACTGCCCATTAACCTGCAATGTGTTTTACCTATTAACCTGCAATGTGTACTGCCCCACTAACCTGTAAGGTATACTGCTAACTAATCCGCAAGGTATACAAGGTGACCGTGGGAGGAGGTGGTAGTGTAGTGGTTAGAGCAGTGGACTCTTATACCAGAGGAGATAGTGTTGTGGTTTGTGCTCTCATACAGAGGTGGTAGTTTAGCGGTTAGGGCAGTGGACTCTCATACCAGAGTTGGTAATGTAGTGTTTAGAGCAGTGGATTCTCATACAGAGGTGGTAGTGTAGTGGTTAGAGCAGCGGAATCTCATTCAAGGGGTGGGAGTGTAGTGACTAGGGCAGTAGACTCTTTTTCAGATGTGGTCGTGTAGTGTTTGAGCAGTGGACGCAAGGTATACTGCCTATTAACCTGCAATGTGTACTACCCATTAACCTGCAATGTGCTGCCCACTAACCTGCAAGGTATACTGCTAACTAACCCGCAAGGTATACTAGGTGACCGTGGGAGAACGGTGTTGGATGGGAGTTTGTTAGGCGTGGTTCAGGGCCCTTTCGTTACGAACGCCACCTCGTCCACGGGCCAGTGTCCCTTACCCGCGCATCATTCAGCGCGGTGGATTATTTTATACCAGACAACGCTCATAAACGGACCTCCTGGACAAAACTTTTAGTGTAGTAAATATAAACTCACCGTCTCCTTTAATTCTGTATAATCCGACTATTGCACCAATAAATCCACCTTCTATTCAGCAGCAGTCTTATTTGTCTAGCTAGCTTTCGTTATGAATTCTCCGCCTAGCATTCATTCCGTGCAAGCTCGTAATACAACGCCAACGCTGCTGACCTATGATCTATAGCCTAGTTAAGCTGTAGCCGGCTTACGCGCGAGCGCGCCTGCCAGCGCTAGTCACCCTTCCTCAGCACACACACACCCCCAGCCTCGCTAACGGAGCTCCGCCCGGCGTTCGAACAGCCCCTCGTCCCGGGTGCCGTGTCTCTCGCGGTGGATTAGCTTACCTCAACATCAACTCCTAGCCGCGTTCTTTCGCGCGGTGGATTATTCTACACCATGAACTCCTAGGCCACCTATAAACGGACAAAACTACGGCTAATGCCTAGACCGCATTTAGTATAGTATAACCTTATTTGTCTAGCTAGCTGTCGTTATGAATTCTCCGCCTAGCATTCATCCCGTGCAAGCTCGTAATACTAGTGGCTAAGACCTAAGTATAAGGTATAAGGTGTAGCACACAGTGGTTAAGACATAAGTATAAGGTATAACTGCAGTATGAGAGTCCACTGCCCTAGTCACTACGCTCCCACATCTTGAATGAGAGTCCGCTGCTCTAACCACTACACTACTACGTCTGTATGAGAATCCACTGCTCTAAACACTACACTACCACCTCTGGTACGAGAGTCCACTGCCCTAACCGCTAAACTACCACCTCTGTATGAGAGCACACACCACAACACTGTCACCTCTGGTATAGGAGGCCACTGCTCTAACCACTACACTACCACCTCTTGTACGAGAGTCCACTGCCTGCTGACTTGCTGTCACGATCACCCCCGGACTTTATGGCGCCCCGCCAGGTGTACGTACACTGCCGCGTAACATTCCACGTTTCCCGTGGCCAAGAGATCTCTTCACCTAATAAATACGGAACACTCAAATGCCTAGTAGTAGTTGTAGTAATTCATTAATAAAGTTCCTTTTGATACATCAGCAACAGGCTTATTTGTTCAAATACCTTTCGTTATGATTTCTCCGCGCTATGCCAATACATCCAGTGGCCGCGGCATTTGTCTATATCCCAACTATTGCGTACACATTAAACTTCATCCAGCTAGGTTTCGTTATAAAAATTTGCCGTCATCTACAGCCAGTGACAGCTACAACAACTATGCCAGTGACAGCTGCTAGCACCGCCAGCTAAGGAATACAACGTCAGACGTCACTGCCTAGCGTTATAAAATATGCCAGCCTAACGCAGCAGCGCTTACACAGCCAACTTTATCATTATAAATTGCGCCGTACATCACCAGCCTAATGCAGATCTTTGCCGTAATACGATATCCCATTTGGCTGTGAGGCGAGACGATCACTAGAGGGTAGCACTAGCAGTTTTACTTGATTATTACTAATTAATCCTCACGCGTAACCACTATATAACCACATAAATGTCCGATTTCCGCGCTAGAGGCACTAGTGCGTACTTTATTTCATTCACTAGAGGACAGCACAGCGCATTTGTATCTAGAGACTCACCATATACCCATATAACCACACACATATATGGATTATTACTAATTAATCCTCACGCGTAACCACTATATAACCACATAAATGTCCGATTTCCGCGCTAGAGGCACTAGTGCGTACTTTATTTCATTCACTAGAGGACAACACAGCGCATTTGTATCTAGAAACGCTACTGACTATGCCTCACGCATAACCACTATATAACCACATAATTGTCCGATTTCCGCGCTAGAGGCGCTACTAGAAAGAATGACGCTCACTTGTTTACGCGGTGACTGCAGGCGCAGTTTTGAAGGCATGGTAATTGACACGTAGCCTTCCCTTACATAAGCGCTTACATAAGGCACTTACGTAACTGGCTACATAAGTGAAAAAAACTTAATAAACAGTTAATTTCGTAAAAGAAACGGTCTATAATGCTAATTAAGGACTGGAGAATCTTTTGGTAAACTTATATTATAAAATAAAAGCGACGTTCTGTTTATGCACTAACGTGACCGATAGATTTTTTTCAGTTTTAGTAACCTTGCGAGAATGGGCTGTTTTCTGGCGCGCGTGCGCGAGTACACGGGAGCTATGCGTTATGCTAATATAAATAGGGGCGGACGAGAACGCTTCTGTATTCGCTTATTGTCGGTGTGGTAACTTCGTGTTGCAGGCGTACTTCACTAGACTTTTCTGCCTCGTATATCAGCACTAACTAGTCAACTATTTAGCAAAGTCAACACATTGTAATTAGTACTAGTGTTTTCACTAGAGGGTAGCACTAGCAGTTTTAGTAATTAGCACTAATTAATCGCTAATTATTTATTATACTAATTAGTACTAATTAATTATTACAGTAATTAGCACTAGTGTTTTCACTAGAGGGTAGCACTAGCAGTTTTACTAATTAGCACTAATTAATCGCTAATTATTTATTATACTAATTAGCACTAATTAATTATTACAGCACATTCTAATTAGTACTAGTGTTTTCACTAGAGGGTAGCACTAGCAGTTTTACTAATTAGCACTAATTAATCGCTAATTATTTATTATATAAATTAGCACTAATTAATTATTACAGCACATTCTAATTAGTACTTTGACCTTTGACCTCTGACCTAATTAGTCACTAAGACTGTATTAATAATTAATCACTAATTAGTATTAATTAGTATTCTCGCTAGAGTGCGCGGCACACCGTTCATTCATAAAATTAAGGCAATCAATCAAACGTTTTTTTATAAGTAAGCTGTCGTCATGACCCGTACCGTCAGCAAACTAGCAGTTTTTTAATTAATTATTACAGTAATTAGTACTAGTGTTTTCACTAGAGGGTAGCACTAGCAGTTTTAATAATTAGTACTAATTAGTGCTAATTAGTAAAACTGCTAGTGCTACCCTCTAGTGAAAACACTAGTACTAATTACTGTAATAATTAATTAGTACTAATTAGTATTCTCGCTAGAGGGCGCGCATGCGTCATCGTGTGTGGTCTATCAATCAGCAATCAATCACGTTTTTTATAAGTAACATTCCTTCATGCACCAAAACGACTCACTAGTAATAAAAAACGCGCAGAACCCTTTGATGTTTCGCCGATTTCCTTTGATGTTAGGTCATGACCCGTATCTTCAGCCACATTATACCTACTGACGTTCGCTTCGACCAAACGACTACTGTTGTAAACAAGCTATGACTGAAAGGAAAGTGCCACCCTCCTGCGAGTCATTCTCACCTACGACGTCACATGTAAGCATACAAAAAAGCGCGCCAAAAATATGCATATTCGAAGAAGGCCAGTCACCTAGCGTATAATGTGGAATTATTAACTTTTGAATTGAGGTTAAATTTTTGTCTTGGTCAGAATGTAATATAATATGATTTCAAGCAATCGGAGTTTTATATCCTCAGTATAATAACACAAAATGCACCATGCGATTCACACCAAATTCAAATTTCGGTCTTCGCAGTGAAACAAATATAGATGAGTACAAATACAGATGATTACCTTCTAATTTACGTATATAATGCAACTTTAAAATGCCGTACCTTGGATGGATCGACCTGAATCTTCCAACCACACATCATGTCATTTTCATACTCGTCCCCAGTGATGCCAAACGTTCCTTCTGGTCCTGTGAACGCCACAGCACTTCCGCCACATCCTGATATAAACAAGGGCGGGATTCGGCTGTGGTGCACACGTAGCTATGCAACTGGTAGAATTTAACTTGTACTTGTTAGCTTACACCTTCCAATGGCTCGACAAACAAATGGGCAGTGGTTATCATCATTACAGTAGTGTCATCTTTTAAAACTCGTCACATACAGTCTGTGTGCATGCGCGTGCGGGCGTGCATGTGTGCGTGCGTGCGTGCGATCGCGTCTGCCCTCTTGCCCGCCTACCCGCCCGCCCGCCCGCCCGCCCGCCCGCTTGTTCGTTTGCTGTTTTTAAGCAGACCAAAGCCGGGCTGCTTAAAGTCTTGACCCCTGGGTAGGTGGATAATACATTTTAATTTAGAATTCGAAATGGTAGTATAATCATGTAGTATAACCAAACATATAATGATATGTAGAAATATTTGCACATACAAATATTTTGGTGATTTTGAGAGCATTTTGTTGTTTAACAGTTGCATATCCTATCTCTCCTAATGGAGCGGTCTGCCTTTTAGGAATAATACTAATAATTCTATATACATAGTATATATCATACATACTGTATAATATATATATATATATATATTATGGATATATAATTAATAATTACATCACATAATAAAACTAACATAATAATGACCTGGTGGTGTATCATTCGAAGCCTGCCTTGCCAGAGAGGCCAGCCTTGTCGTGGAAGCTTGATTTTTCGGTATCCCAATTGGTACTGAGCTTGTTTTAGTGGCTACTGCTGGAAGGAGCATTAAATCAGCATTATGAGATATTCAACAATAAGTATGTTTTTGCACTTGCACAAGTTACATATGTAGGCATATATATATATATATATATATATATACAACTGCATGCACATAAATACGCTCGCACACGCGCCCGCAAACACATGCGCAGGCACGCACGCACACACGCACACGCACACACACGCACACACGCACACACGCACACACGCACACACGCACACACGCACACACGCACACACACACACACAACAGTAACATGACTATCTATGTCTTCATTATATAACTCAAGATTCTCTCACGACCATTTTTGTAAGAGCGCTACGTGTTACTTGTGGTCGTTGTTTTGTTTATCGTCTGTTCGATCCACTTGACATATCTCAAAACACGGGTGAAGACGCTGGGTCGTGATCTGTGTGTACAAAGAACACATTCTTGTTGTGTTGACAATATCTACACACTTTTGCCATTGACAAATTACTTACAACTAACATGAAACAATGTAAACAGTTTTGTTGTTCTTTATTGTAGATTTATTTTATAAATGTGTAATGACGACTATATTACACTGTTCTTTGATGTTTTTGTCGTTTTCCTCGTCCACCCTATCACCATGTTGTTCCTCCACTTTGTTAAGAAGTATGTGAGAAAGGCAGGAGATGTTTATTCTGTTCACGCTTCCTACAGCCTCCCCGAGTTACTTTTCGCTCACTTTCCAGGTCAGCCCACCTCTGCTCGCAAAGGGACTTATCTTTTCCCATTAAACTTAATAACTGCACCCTACCCTTTCCCTCTGTTCATGTCTCCCTTTAGTCCCTCCTTGCTCCTGCAATTCTCAGGACCAAGTTGTTCTCGACCAATTGCAGCTACTGTCCGTCATGTCTTCCTCTACCTTCCTCCCCGCATCCTCTCCCTTATGTATTGACGGTGCGCTTGTTGTTCTTTCCCCTTGCTTGACTTCCAACATGATGTTGAACTCATCTCTCGGCAGCACTCCAACCCACACCGCGTATGCATGTATGTATGTTTATACATGTATTATAATACACTACACGCACAGAGTGGGGCTAGATACGCACAGACGCAAAACACGGTTTCTCCAAGTATTCGAAAGAAATTTTACATAAAGAGGAAAAGTTCTTTTCGCAACGCTTCGCGCGTTTTCTTTCCTAAGATTGTGCACTTAGTTTGGCACAATCGCAGAGAACACGCATAACGTGGCGAACAATTTACTGATGCCCGCCTAACGTCCGGTACGTTTTATAATTTTTTAACCTACGTTAAATTCCAAAAAAGCGTTAGTTTCCTACCGAGGGATACTAGATGAATCCCCTGAAAGTTTGGCGGTCGAGAGGCAAAGCGCCTAGAATTAAAAACTCAATATACACAATCATACACACACATAATTATAACCAACCATACGCAAGTACACACACGCACACACACGCGCACACACGCGTACACACGCGCACACACGCGCGCACGCACACGCACGCACACACACACACACGCACGCGCACGCACGCGCACGCGCACGCACACGCACACGCACACGCACATGCACATGCACGCGCACGCACGCGCACACGCGCACATACACACACACACGCACGCACACATGCGCACACACGCGCACACACGCGCACACGCGTACACATGCGCACACACGCGCACGCATTCGTATTCACACGCACGCACACAAGTATGGCGCCCATGTTTTATATAAAATTTGACAGTAAATATGCCGAGTTGTCAAGCATGCGAGTTCCGTATTATGTGTTACTTACTTAGACGTACAATCATACGATCCCCTACTCGTGACGCCGTGAAGGGTCCACATTCCGTCAAACGCCTTGCACACTAGAGGTCCACCGGAATCCCCCTGTAATACTCCATTGGTTAATTTATATTTTCGTAAAACTCGTTCGTTGTTACGTGTCTCTACCGTTAAACTGGTATTGTGATACTTATCGCATAAGTGAAGCATAACACTATTTGTCAGTTGTAAAACACGGCAGAACATAATGGGTTTCATGTTACGATTACATGTGTTTTTATTCAAGATATTTGCTCACTATGCAAACGTTTGTTTAAACTTATGACCTTTTTGTACCTGCCTATAGTAATGTAAATGGCACAAACCACACACGGATTTCTTGTGCCATCCTGATATCCTGCACAGATCACTGCTTTTGTAATTTGGCTATTCCACCATCCCGTCCCGTTGCATGTCTTAGAGGCAATGATCGGCGCACGAACCTGGCGTAGAACGTTGCTATCGCCTGTGCCTGAAAACAGTGGTATAGTCCAGCGGATAGGTGAAAAGATTGTGCACTTTCGGGTAAAAGCAAGACACTTTGCTGATCTGTTCTATACACCAAGGGAACCATTTTCAAGATTGGAGTCATTCCAGATTTTGCTGCGTTCAGAAATGGCGGCCATATTTTTAAGTGACCGCCACATTCACTTTCCCCATATCTTAATAACTGCTTTACATAGAGCAATAATAGTTGTGTCTAGATAGGGTCAAATATTTCATATTTATTACTTTTGGACTTCTCTGACATTCACATACGTCATTTTATAGATGGCGGTCGTCAATACAAACGTAACAATATCTTAATAGCTACGTTACATAGAGCCGTTTACTTTTACGTTTTTGAATAGGTTTCAAGAAATCTAACTTTTTACCTTCGTCGACATGCTTACATCCGCCATTTGTGAAGATGGCGCCCGTCAAAGCTTATTATTCCCATATCTCAAGAACAACATAACGTAGAGTCAGCCACAAAGTTGATGTCAAGTGCATGTTTTTTAGATGCGATGATTTCAAATATATTACTTTAGTCTTCATTGACTTTAAAATGTATCCGCCGTTTACAAATATGCGCCATTTTAAAATATGGCGGCAAACAAAGCCTGTTATTCTCGGATATTAATATCTATATATCCTTGAACCTTGAAGTGGGTGTCAAAACATATGTTTATGAATAAAACGATGTTAAGGATGTTACTTAGAAATTGTTTAAAACGGGCAATGTCACTTTAAACATGAGATTGTGATGCCTACCTTCTAAATATACAGCAACGATTCCCAAACATTTTATACATCCCACTGACATCCGCCGCATTGGCATAACATTGTGCAACGCTGGTTGGCTTTGAAAAGCAGCAGCCTTTCGTGCACCCATAATTGATGATTGAACGTCAAGATGTGCCTGCAGATGGCAGTGCCATCCATTGCACCTCCCATTCATGCAAGTCCCCCTTTCGAGTCCAGCTGAAGTCTACTGGACTGAGCAGGTTTGGTGCTTTCCGCAGGGCCATGACTTCAGACGTGGCCAGCCTGGTAGCCCACTCGCAATGGGTGTTGCATGGGGGTGTTGGTGGAATCTTTTCGATCTCCCTTCCTTTCTGTGTGAAGAGGACCTGTCCGGCGCGGTTCACGTGGACCTGAGAACGGCCCCGGCCGTACAGTACAACAACGTACCTCTCGGTGATTGGAAGACCTTCTCAAAGGATACCTGTCGAGGTAATGTCTGCAAGAGCACACAGCGCAAGTGTTACACCACTGAAGGCATTCCATGATGTCCAAGCCGTTCGTTTTGCCTCTTCCAGCGAAACATGGTGTAGTGTCACACCCGGTCAGAGCATGGAAAACAGGCAGTGCCTTGCACTTGTCAACACCAAGCTCGTATGCAATAGCAGTTGTATCGACGTATCGGAATGATTTCCCTGTGCCGATCGCTACCACGAAACGTTTACAGCCAAGTCTGCGAATAAAGCTGACAACTTTAATTTTCTTTGATTCAAGCAGACCGCAGGAGAGCAAAGGGGTCACTTGCCCCACTGGATCTGGATCTGAATTTTGATGAACGTATATTCGTCAGTCAAAGTATATATTAGCTTTACATTTCATGTAGTATCTTTAAATTTTATAATGTAAAACACGATGGACGGCCAAGTACCAGAGGATCAGAATCGTCATAAACCACTTCGAAGATATTCACAAACAACTAGGTATCCTCGCTGCTACAGCTTCTGGCAAGACCCGCCAAGATGCATACCAGTTGCAATGCGCATCTGAAACGTCAACAGTCTTGGATGCCTTCAGCGATGTTGGAGCCACTGACACAAGCTTTGCTAGTTGTTCAACTCGATGTTCTCAAAGTCCACGACCACATCCAGCAGCTGTTGGATTTATTAGAAACTCACAGAAGAGAAGCTGAAGAACATGTTAAGGAAAATATAATGGTGCATATTGTCATAGTCAGGAGGAAATCACACGTAGGGTGGAAATGGAGTACAGACGTTTTCTGTATATTGATATGAGTTTATAAAGGCATAAGACAATATTTTTCAGAGGATGTGCAAAATTTCGTCCATTGGCATTTTTTTTAAATCCAATATGGCCGCCTCCACCCTCCCCCAAATCATTAAAATGGCCACAACTCCTTAAGGTTTGTTCTAGAGACATAATTTTTGGTTCTACATCCAGGATTTTAAGCACGAGGAATCTGTTGGAAGGGTTATGGATGTGATTTGACAAATGCATTAGCATAACAATCCAATATGGCCGCCAAAACACCCCCCGAAATTACTACAATGGCCATAACTCCGTAAGTATTTGTGCTAGAGACATAAATGTTGGTTTTACGCCAAAACACCTCCGCAATCTCAAATATCTAAACAGCTGGCAGTGTCATGACAGAGGTTCTAGCTAGCACATTTGGAAGCGTTGATAAAATGTTAAATAGAAAGAAATATCCTCAATATTTTCGCGCCCTCAGACTGCTAGTGAAGGAGTTGCTCCGTGGTGTGGTACAGGTGCAAGGAGTTACATCATTCGCTCACATCATCGAAGTGTTCGACGTTCGAGCAAGTCGCAGCAGAACTACAAAGATGTGGTCTGACAATATTGTCAAATGAAGTTCTCTCTTGGAGGACCTGAGAGTGACTGGGATCTCCAACTCTTCGCTGCAGAAGCCATGTTACCTTATTTCCGGTCTGCCGGCTGCCACAACTACGCGCAGTATGCTGCCTTCTATGTTCATCACATGAAACACCTCGACTTTAATAACTGCAAGTGCCCTAAGTGAGGAGGTATCGCAACGATATTCTCTCCACACTCACTATAAAGAAGAAGCCGAGGGCCGAATCAAGACAGACGAGGCTGATCGCCTGAGCCTACACAACCCACTCGATGTCCCCATTGACCCTTTGGATGATGTCTCTTACCCAGATGGTGCACCGATGACCATCGTCACAAGACGAATTGCTCACCCTGAATTCAATGCGGATGATGCCATCAACCTTGGACAGCGGGCAATGAGAGACTTTAAGGGTGGTTGGCCGGGATCTTTCTATGATACTCTGAGCAAGCTGGTTGTCACATTGGATGTGAAAAAAGCATGTGTTAGTCGGTAAGGAACGTGCCTATGACCAGGAGCTCATCTATGCACGTATCATTGGTCTACTTGCAAGTTCACGTGATATCAACATTGACGATGTGTTGGTATGGGATTTAGCTGCAAATCCACCATCGATGTTTAACCCAGACTGCGAAATGAAAATGGCTAAGTCAGAATGGATCCTGAAACAAAAACTACAAGTGGCTATATCAGAACGTAACTGCTCAATCCCAAACACCGTAATCTATGATCTTTCTGCGCCTCTCTGGGTCATCTCCTGACCGTCTGACAAACTCCATATATACGTGGGCGCCTTTAAGATGTTCCTCTATCAAGCTCTACAAAACGCAAATGTAATCCTCGGGTTTTACAGATATTTCCACAGGAGCATTAAGAACTTCACGAGGATGCAGAAAACTAGATCAAGTCGCGTACACAACCTGACACTAGATATGCATGCTCCACTCAAGCAAGTCATTCTCACCAAAACGAAGAACAAGATCCATCTGAATGATATGCTCGCAGAAGGCCTTCTTGACTCAGGCTACTACATCAATGCAACAAAGAAGCACACTCTCACCATTGCCGGTGTCAACGACGTGCCAGTGGAGATAGTCGGTGGTGTGAGGATTAAATGATATGATCTCTGCTCCACACATGAGGAAGCTGACATCCTCATCACACAACATGCCATCTCATCATCACTTTCAGGCAATTCCGTTCGTGTTGTGTGCGACGACACAGACGTGTTTCCAAGAAGGGAGGATTCTCACCCTCTAAATTTGGTGATGTGAAGGCTGATATGAAATATGTTGAAGCTCAGGCCACTAAGTTCATATATGCTGCATATGGCAAGATAACAGAGTCATGTTTATCCATGACGGAATGCAGGGTCAAAGTGTGGCGCTCAAAAACAGGGAAGAGTGGTGCATCATCAGTGAAACTCTGCTCCCTTCCACTCACCAGTGAAGCATTCATCGAAAATGTTCACAGACGCCACCTGCAAGTTGCGATATGGAAAGCAGCATTTTTACAGTCACCTCGAAATATGGACCAAACAAAGTGTGGCTGGGAGCTTGACCACCGGGGTATTCTGCTTCCAAGAACAGGACCATCTGATACACTTCCTGCATCAACTGCAACTGCAAGACCTCTGGTTGTCGCACTCCAGCTCACCCACTGCAAGTGCAAGACCTCTGGATGTCACACTGCAGCTCACTCACTGCAACTGCAAGACCTCTGGATGTCGCACTGCAGCACACCCACTGCAACTGCAAGACCTCTGGATGTCACACTGCAGCTCACTCACTGCAACTGCAAGACCTCTGGATGTCGAACTGCAGCACACCCACTGCAACTGCAAGACCTCTGGATGTCACACTGCAGCTCACTCACTGCAACTGCAAGACCTCTGGATGTCGCACTGCAGCACACCCACTGCAACTGCAAGACCTCTGGATGTCACACTGCAGCTCACTCACTGCAACTGCAAGACCTCTGGATGTCGAACTGCAGTTCACCCACTGCAACTGCAAGACCTCTGGATGTCGCACTGCAGCTCACCCACTGCAACTGCAAGACCTCTGGATGTCACACTGCAGCTCACCCACTGCAACTGCAAGACCTCTGGATGTCGCACTGCAGCTCACCCACTGCAACTGCAGAATTTGATTTATGTTGTGTTCTCATAGTTAGAAATGTAGGTACCGATTCCAAGTCTAACAGGTCTCCGGAAACATGTTTTGGCGGCCATTTTGGATTTATATGCTAATGTAATGGCCAAATCACATCCATAGCCATTCCAATAGATTCCTCGTGCATAAAAATCTAGCACAAATTCTTAAGGAGTTATGTCCATTTTAGTGATTTCGGGAGGTGTTTTGGCGGTCACAGTGGATTTGTATGCTAATGTAGTGGTCAAATCACAAATATGGGATTTTTTTAATGCCAATGGATAAAATGTTGCAAACCCTCTGAAAAATATTGTCTTATGCCTTTATAAACTCATATCTATAGACAAAAACAGTTTGTACTCCATTTCCACCCTACGGGCCATATGCTCAATTTTCCTCCTGACTATCAGGATTGCAAAGGCACATGGAATTAAGTTGTATGTTCCTCGCCAGTGTGGACGTCTAACTCAACGACTAAACTACCAGTGCAAGACGGTGGAGGAGTACTATTATTGACCCGAACTGTCCTTTTATAGATTACACCAACGTCAAGGTTCTAGGATATGTAAATATTAAGATAAGGGAATAACAGGCTTTGTCTGCCGCAATACTTCAAAATGGCGAATTTTTCAAAATGGCTGATATATTTTAAAGTCAATGAAGGTCCAAAAGCGATGTATTTGAAATCATCGCATCTATAAAACATACATTCATTTTGAAATCAACTTTGTGGCTCTATATTATGCAGGTCTTGAGATAATTGCATAATATGCTTATGCTTTGATGCGCGCCATCTTTAAAAATGGCGGATATAGGCATGTCAATGAAGGAAAAATGCTGTTTAGTTATCGCAATCCTCCCACCTATTCAAAAATGTAAACTAAACACGCTGTAGGTAAATCAGTTATTAAGATATCGTTACAGTTATATCGTCGGCCGCCATATTTAAAAATGGCGGTTGTGAATATCGGAGAAATCTAAAAGTAACAAATATTAAATCTTTGACCCCTTATATCTGGACACGTATATTATTGCTTTATTGCTCTGTAACGTATTAAGATATGGGGAAATTGAATTTGGTGGCCATTTTTTTTAAATGCCGTCATTTTTGAAAGCAACAAAACTTGGAATACCTCCAATCTTTAAAATGGTTCCCTTGGTGTACAGAATAGATGAGCAAAGTGTCTTGTTTTTATCCAAAAGTGCACAATTCCTTCATTTTCCTGCATCTATCCGATGGACTAGTACAGTAGTACACGTTTAGAGTGATTATGCCTTTTCAATTGATAAAGCGGTCGCTCAAGAAATGTAGTATCTCATAAGAAAGCAACTTACAGGTATATGCAGGTAATTAGAATAATTACAGGAACTCCACCTGGCGGATAACAGGGAACTAATATTATATAGTGTATAGTCATTTGTGCACCAATCCTCTGTTATTTATTTATTTAGAATAATGTTCACAATGAATAGCGTGTATTTGTTATATATTGTCACTTGATACCAGGAACGCGTGGACTTCCAGGAATTATACGACAAAGCCGATGTTACTATCGAGTTTATCGTCATATTTCAAGATCACACGGACTGAAGTAAGCTGCTGTAAAATGCTAATTCTCTAACGAACTAGCGGTGCAATAAGATATGCCAGATTTATATAATAGATTCATCGAACGTAATAATATAATTATGATACTCGCCTAGGTGTCAAACAATATATAACAGTTAGTATACTACACCAATAACAAGTCAAACAAAAAAGAGACCACACTAAATTAGCCGTCCGTTGAGGTGGTAACATTCAGAACATTGGATTATCCCGAGCCTGTTTACCTATCGCGTGGTAATCACTAGTCTGTCTACGTACCGCGTGTTAATCCCCAGCTTGTCTACATACCGCGTGTTAATCCGCAGCCTGTCTACGTACCGCGGGTTAATCCTCAGCCTGTCGACGTACCACGGGTTAATCCTCAACGTGTCTACATACCGCAGGTTAATCCCCTGCCTGTCTACGTACCGCGGGTTAATCCAGAACCTATCTACGTACCGCGGGTTGATCCCCAGCCTGTCGCCACACATACTGTACCGGGCGATACATCCGTTACAGGCAGACACACTGGCGCCAGCTCGCGGCAATACACGATACTGCCTTTAAGTCGGACGAGGGCGATGTCATTGTTGCGGAATTTGCCTTTGTTATAAAGAGGATGCATGACTATCGTATCGATGGCCAGGGTCGACTCGGTGCCCTCAGAACGCGTTCGATTGTGTTCTCCAACGACGACGTGCAACTGGGATGTCCTGCGTCCTTTCCTGCAACGTGGCAACAACGCTATACAGAACATGGACGTTTGCGATCAATGTCAGTTATAAGTGTGTGTGTGCGGGCGTGCGTGCGTGTATGTGTATGTGCGTGCGCGCGTTCGTATGTGTGCAGTCTAAGAGTTCCTCACCCCACGTGCAGAGGTTCATTTGCCTCTTTATATTATCACATTTGCTTCCATAGAACACTGACTTCTGCTCTACCAACTGGCGATGGAAACTATGGACGAATACATGATAACCAACTCTGAAGAGGGCGCCACTGAAGTTTTGTGTTCGCTTTACCGGGAAATGTGTGTCTTAATTAGCGACAACAGAAACTAAGCGTTCATAAGAAACCATGCATTATAAGATGGAAAGTATATAATGTTGACAACTGCTGTACTTGGTGAGTCACTCCATGAAAGGATGTATTATAGTACGGCATTATTAGTGTTACACTTACACACAGTGTGCTGCAGTCACGACCCAGCTCTTGTCCAAAATGCTTCCACCGCATATGTGTCCAGTTCTGAGTTCGACTAGGCTAATTTGCCATGGCCACGAGTGTTCCTTTGCTTCGGTGCCGCCAACGATTAGCGGAAAGTCAGGATGTATTGATGGTTGTCCGCACTCATCAGAAACTACAATTGAACATAACAACACCCCTAGTATACTATCACAGTGACTTGTGTTGCGTGTATTTATATATACACATGTGTATATATATATATATATACATATTATATATATATATATATAATTATATATATATGTGTGTGTACATATATGTACAGGTGTATATATGTATATATATATACGTATGTATATATATATATATATATATATATACATATACATATATAGGTAAGTGTATTAGCGCATAATCTTCAAGTACTCGTGCATGTTGTCTTCAAGCTATCGTACTAGGTCGTTTTATGAGATCCTACGTTAACCAGACGTTGTTGAACGTCAAATGAATAATGTCGTTGTTTATGACAAGAGTAATACTGAATATATTCGTACTTAATGTAAACGTAAATATTACCTCGAGCTCTACTATCTTGTGTTGTCTGTTGTGTGTTTGCAGGATGGTCTGTTGTAGCAGTGTTTATGGTAACAGTTTCTTCTGTAGTGTTTGCAGAAGTTGTTGTCTTAACCTCTCTTCTTGATTTGATTGTCGTAGTTGTCTCTTCAGTACTTGTTGCAGAAGTTGTTTTCTGGACCTTTTTTCTTTGCTTTACTGTTGTAGTGGATATGTCTGTAGATTTTGCAGTAGTCGCTGTAACATCTTGTTTTGGTTTGATTGCCGTAGTAGTTTCTTCCGTAGTTGTTGAGGTTATTTTCTTAGCGCCTTGTCTTGGTTTGACTGTTATAGTATTTTCTTTTGTTGTTGATTTTGCAGATATCGTTGTCTTATCCTCATGTCTTGGCTTGACTGTTGTTGTAGTTTCTTCTACAGTTGTTGCAGAGGTAGTTGGTTGTGCTTTTGTTGTTATCTTGTCTGTATTTTTCATTGTTGGCTTAACTGTTGGCGTAGTTAGACCTGCCAATTTCGTTTCGGTATCTGGTGTCGTTGGTTTCAAAGGAGTATGTGTTTTCGTCGACTTTGTGTTTGTCTTGGAGAGCGTCGATGTTGCTGCTAATGCGGTCATGGTGATCGTCGCATTTCCGGGATACAAATACTGATGAAACGTGCCGTTCTCCTTCATCGCTTCTCCGTAGGTGATCAGTTAGTTGAATTGCTACATCCTGAGTTGTGGTTTGTCTTTCTCCGTTCAGTGGCACATTGGGGTGCTGTACGACGATTGTGAAGTATACCATCACGCTGCCTTTGCTGTGAAAGTAACAAACAACATTACCAAAGGTAATTTCTTTGTTAGAAAATGGGGACAATGCACGTAAATTTACACTTGAGCATCTCGTTTTCTTGCACGAGATTGTAGTACAACGTATGATTGTAATACATTAAATGGCTAATATGCTCTTTATGTTTGATCTATGCCAGTGTTTTAATGTGAACATCGTCACCAATGTCACGTTTCCGTAATGTAGTCATTACATGGAAGCCGAGTTATTAAAGAATTACAGGTTGTTTAACAAGATTTTAACAAGATTGCCACACAGAGAATTAACTCTAGGTGGCAGGTGGACAAGGAAGCTCTTTGGCTTATCGAGAGTCCGACCCTTTTATCAATGTGTATCCCACCCTTCTGAGGTATGTATCAATTTTATTTTTAAACATATTCACGCTACTAGCACCCACACAATCAGCAGATAATCTGTTCCATTCATTTACAGTCCTTTGTGAAAATGAAAACTTTCTTATATCTAATCTACTCTGCTCCTTTGCTAATGTAACTTCATGTCCTCTAGTCCTTCTATCTTTCTTAACTGAAAAAAAAATATTTCTATCAATATTTTCATAATCATTCAATATTTTGAAACACTTCTTTCTGATCTCCTCTCAATCTCCTAGTCTCTAGTGTTGTTAAACCGCATTTTTTAGGCGTATTTCGTAACTAAGATCCCTAAATTTTTGTATCATTTTAGTTGCTCTCCTCTGCACTCTTTCTAGCATATATATGTCCTTCCTGCGATATGGCCTCCACGCTTGAATACAATATTCTAAATGAGGCCTAACTATTGTTTTGTACAGCGGTATTATTAGCTCTTTTTCCTTATACGTTATGTTTCGCCTAATTAATCCAAGGATTTGATTTCCCTTTGAAGCTGCAATCCCGCACTGCTCTGAAACCTTCATATCAGCACTAATGGTTAACCCTAAGTCCTTTTCTTTTACAGTAGTACTCAGTACAGTACCCCCCCCCCCCTCATTGTATATTCTACCTCTTCGTTCCCATGTCCTGAGTGGAGGCATTTACATTTCCCAAAATTGAACAGCATTTGCCACTTTTCAGACCATTTTATCAACCTGTCAAGATCATCTTGTAAATGTTGTCTATCTCCATCACTTTTAATCCTTCTAAACACTTTTGTATCATCCGCAAATTTCAACACCTTGCTTGTTATTTCATCATCCAAATCGTTGATATATATTAAGAATACTCGCTTAATCCAGTAAAGGTCGAATGAATATATAATAAAAACATATAGTTCGTTATCTCTTGAACCGACGACACAACGCTTGTGTGGCCCATTCCATCCAGAGTGTGGCGACAGCACACTTTATTTATCTCACACAATATCCTAGTTACGGCGTCTCCGCCTAGCCGTACGCTCTCCTGTCAGCTACCTCTAATTACTAACTGCACTACTCACTGTCAACTATGAGCTTCAACTGTCCAGTTAACGTGTCTACCAGTTACTGCGGACAATTGCAGCATATTTCCAACATCCACAGCACCTGGTTTGTTATATAATCGGGTGACCATTATGTAAAGGTGAGTTCTTATACAGCCAAGTATCCAAGTCTCGGGATTGCTCAAAGCGCTTTACGCTTTACTCCCTGGCAGACCTGTACAATTGAACATCATCTCGACTTCTCTGGGAATCATCCAGCCACGCGCAATTAATGCGTGTACATTATTCGTAAACAAATATCCACCGCTTTTAAAGCCAGGTACTCAATCATACAGTTGAGTGAACTTTAGCAACGTAGAGTGAACGAACTTGCCCAAGGAGTTGTGTCGGCTCTCTGCGAAATTTGTTGAATTATACCCGCTGACAGAAAGTCTACATTGCTTCATAAATGGTGGTTTGAGGAGCCAGATATGTGCAAATTATGTTTGCTACATCAAAGATGCTATCACATCCTTAGTAGTGAAGAAGCATCATGATGTTGCTAGGCTTACATTTCCCACAGTTTGTGATCATCAAATGGTGATATTCTAACACAAGAGACAAGTTATTCACCTCCCCCAGTTCACTTACACTAATTACAACATTTGTCCAAAACACGAGAGCTGCTGGATAAGATCTTAATATAGCCCTGGAGTAATTGCTTCGCGTTATGATTACCATGATTCACGCTGAAGACCTCGTGACTGAAGGAGCTCTCCTCTGCCCTAAATAAGCTTGCTTGCAAACCGATTATCATCACTACCATAA